>RJWH01001211.1:0-430807 GCA_004363575.1 Solenodon paradoxus
GTGTGCAGCCTCGGGTCACACACCCGCTCCCTTCTACCCTCAACCTGGACAGGAAAGGCACTGGCGTTTCAGCCCCACCCGGGGAGGGAATACGGGTTCTGGCCCGTCTCCACCGGCTGCTGAAGACCGAGGGTCCGCCGGTGCTGCAGGTGGCCGCATTCGGGCCGGAGGAAGCGAGCTGCCCGCTCACCACCCGGGTCCATAGACGTGGCTACGGATGACCGAGCTGCTCACGTCCAGCCCCAGCACGAAGCCTGCGCGCGGCGGGTTCAATGCGCTCATCTTGGCGCGGCCCCACTCCCAGACGGCGGGCAGCCGGGACATCCTGAGCCCGCACGCCTCTGCGCCGAGGCCGCCTCCGGAGCCCGAGCTCTATAAACTGTTAGGCTGGCTCAGAAAGACGGGACAGCGGGCAGGGACAGCGGGCAGGGACAGCGGCAGGGACAGCAGGCATGCCCGGCGGCCAAGCCCGGGAAAAAGGTGGATGACGTCAGAATAAGGGATGCGACCCCCACACCTGGATTCACGGGGCCAATCCCAATCGTGATATGGGAAGCCCACGAAATTCCTCTGCTTAAAGAGCCGGTCCCCCTTTGTTCTGCGCGTGTCTTCCCCAGGCCCGTTTTGCGGACTTGGGAGTTTCGCCCGGGAGCGCAAAGTCCAATAAAGCCCTGACTATACTGCTTTCTGTCTGATTGAAATTTTCTCCTCGCGGAGCCCAGAAAAACCTTACATATAAACGCCCTGGGAGCCACCTCCAGGGCCGCCCCTTCGGTGAGATCCCACTGGCAGCTCCGTCCCGACGCTGTGACGGCACCGCCCGGCGGGGAGCTTTTCTCTGCTCGCGCTCGGGCTAGGCGGCAGCGTGGGGCACGGGGAGGTGAGCGGTTGGGTTGTTGATTCCGGGCCCAACTTGCTGGCACAGTCGGGTTCTCCAAATGCCAATTGCTTCTATTGTCGAACTGCCTTTAATTTTAATGATTTCAGCCATAATATCAGCCTCTCTGGGGCTGTGCAGCTTTTCATTTCATCGTAATTACACTTCATGAATCGTAACAAAATCAAAGTGACATTCAAAGAAATTCAAAGTACCGTAGAAAGTTTTTACCCATGATCTGAAGGTTCCCCTCTTCCCCTAAGCTTTCTATCCCCAGACAACTCGGCAGTTTGCACACACAATACGTGTCCAAAAATCACTACTAAAGAAAACACAGCCTTTAGCCCTGCCCTCCTAGGGGGCGACTGCTTTTCCCGCCAATCTCCACCAGAGAAAGTGAAAGCCTCCCACAGGTCTTTACCCTGTTGCCCACCGGCCTGAGCTCTGACACTGGCAAAATAGGGCAGGTAGAGAGACCTGTAGAAATTTCCAAATTACTGCAACTTCGTTAGTCACCGCAGAGAACCCACGGATCCTCTCAATGCGAAGTGCTGAGGCGTTAAAAACCTCTTTAGTCACCGCAGCACTGCCTCTGGAACTCCAGACAATAAGTACCTGAGGCTACTTCCTTTTTTTTTTTTTTTTTTTTTTTTTTAGTAAAATTATAAAAATAAATGGATATGTGCTTTTTGCAAAAAAAAAAAAAAAAAGAAATTTGGCAATGCAGGGTGGTTTATCAATTAAAAAGTAAAGGTTGGGTTTGCTTTAGCGTGAATGAATTCTTTCAACTTTTGCTTTACTGGAAAGTTTTTTATTACTCCTTTAATTCTTAGTAATGACTTAGCAGTATAGAGTATTCTTGGTTAGAAGTCCTTTTCTTTCAGCACTTTGAATATGTCATGCCAACATCATGCCATTCCCTTCTGACCTATAAAGTTTCCACTGAGAACTCTGCAGATAAACTTATAGGGATCACCTTGTATGTGACTCATTATTCTCTAACTGCTTTTAAGATTTTTTTAAAGAGAGACGCAGGCAGGCAGAAAGGATGAAGAAACAAGAAAAAGAAACATATTTATTTTTTATTTGTTCATTCATTTTGGTTATTTCCCTGGACTCCATGTTAGGAACCCGGGTCCTTGGTCTTTATATGGTCTATGACTCAGTTGCTGGACACCTGTTTGTGTGATTTCTTATCTTGAATGTTTGTCATTTTAATTACAATGTGTCTTTGAGTGTGTCTATTTTAGTTTTTTTTTTTTTTTGCTTTTGTGCTTCTTTTTTTGTCTTTTGTTTTTTAATCTTTGAGTTTTCTTCATCTATATATCTAGATTTGAGAATTTTTTAGGTGTTTCTCAGTTAAGGTTTGTTCGCCTTTCTCTCTTTGTCCTTCTAGAGCTCCTATTATGAGAATGCTCTTCTTACTCATGTTACCTCATAAATCTTATAAACTATCTTAATTTCCTTTCATTCTTTTTTCTCTTTGCTGGTATGTTTGGGTGTTTTCCAATGCCTTATCTTCTTGTTTAATAATCCATTGGAAACATCTTCCAGTCTACTGTTGAGAGTCTCTATTCTATTTTTTAGCTCTATAAATTCTGTTTGGAACTTTCTTATATTTTCTCTCTCTTTGCTATAGATCTTATTTTGTTCATCCATTGTGTTCCTCACTGCAGTGAGAATCAAGACTATTGCTTTGAAATATTCAGGTAATTTACCTAAGACTGTTGCATTAGGATTTTTGTCTAGAATTTTGTTGTTATCCATCATTTGGGGGTAAAATTTCTGTCTCTTTATTTTAGGGGAGAGGGAACTCCGTGTTTATATGAATTAGGTTAGGTTCCTTTCCTTGTCTTGTGTTAGAATTTCAGGTTTCAGAATACAGGCCTGGAGCAGGAGCTTTAGGTTGCAGGCAAACAGACAGGTTAGTAATGATCCTAGGCAGAGGAGGGGCAGCTGGTCCTCAGATTGCTAGGGATTCCTCTTTGATCCTGTCTGAGAGTGCAACTGCAACAGAACTGAATGCTTCACAAACAGCTTTTTTAAGCAATAATTTTATTTATTCATACATTTTTCTTTTTTAATTAATACGTTATTGTCTCCTCTAGGAAACAATCTTTGCTCTCAGCCTTCAGTTGAATGAATGATGCACACCTATACTATGGTGGAAAATTCGTGTTACTCATTGTTTATTGATTTAAATGTTTATCACATCTAAATAACAACTGACAGCAATACCTAGATTGGTGAATGATGAAATAATTGGGCACCCACACAGTGTGCTCACTAGCCTAGCCAGATCAATGTATAAAATTAGACATCACATCTCCCCTTTGATAACAGGTGTACCCTTTTATTGTTCCTGATGTTATTATTTGACATGTGCATGCTTAAGTAACAACACTGAGATAAGAAATGTGTAGTGAACATCGGAACCAGAAAGTGAAATGTGACAGTACTACATTTGAAAACAAAATGAAGTACTTAGGCTAAAAAAAGCCTGGTGAGTGAAGTGAGGAATTAAGAGCTATTGCTGAGACACCTCTGTACCAGCTGATTAGACTCCTCAAACCAATTGAAAGCATTACATCACAAGTTCTTGCTGCTGATAAACACAAATCTGCCACCAATAGAATAGCTGAAGTTAATGTCAAGCTTCATTGAAAAAGGCTATAAAAACTGAAGCTAAAGCATGCATTGAGTCACACAGATTCCAATGACACTATACACATGAGCCACCTATGCTAGCATCTTTGGGACCTTTTGCTGAGACTCAACACTGTAGACTTCCCATTGTAAGCTGTGTACTCGAAGCCAGATGCCCTGCCTCTCTGAAATTACACCCTGGACTTTTGAGTGACTTTGTTTAGTTCTGGTTTTGGTTTATTAAGAAGCATGCCTTGCCACCACTGATTACCATAGCCACAACTTTTACTTGTGATGGTGTATGTCATGTGATGTGTGAATATATGGTATATGAATAAACCGAGCATTCGAAAGACAACATAACTTGTAATCATTGACTCTTCATCACCGATCATGACAAAATGGTAGTAAAATTTCATTTTTTAAAAAGTGGGGTTGAGGATCCACCAGAGAGGCAGAAAATCCTGCACTTTGAAGTTTGGACCCAACTTTTATCCAGAGTGAAAAAAGCCATTGAAACAAAACAGAGAACGCATTAATCACTCTGCCGCAAAGATTTTGTTTATTTTATTTTGTTCTTGATTCAGAGGGCACTGCTATTTTGAGCTCCATCTTCATCTGAATTGGTCCCACTTGTCAGATTTAAGACATGGCCTTGAGGTGCCTCCTGAGGCCACTCTCCCAGGCTTTTTCCTCACCGTTGTCACTCCTTAGCTTTCTCCTTTTACAGCAGGCCTGGGATGGTAACTCATTTGCAATATCATCCTCCTACACTGTCAAGAAACTCAGGGCCTTTCCTCAGGACTGTGCCATAAAATCTGTGAGGCCACCATTTCCAGTCACAGTCTAAAGGAATACGAATGATGCTTAAGGGATAAACCCAGGGATACTGAGATCTGATGTCCTCTTACCTCCAAGGGAATTGGTCACTGTCCCTTCCTTCTATGGTGACAAACTGTTTCAGTTTGTCTGAGATTGAGAAATTTATTGAAATAAGAACTTTCAATGTTAAAATTAGGACAACTCTCTTAATTTCTTTGTGGCTTTTGGTATCTTAGGTAATTTCCAGTTGATCCTTCATGTCTCTTGATTCTGCACCCACAGTGCCAACCAACCAGGGAAAGAAAATACACACTATGTGGTTAGACTTAGCATAGTTGCTGAATGTGTATAGATTTTTTTTTTTCTTGTCATCATTCCCTAAACAATGCAGTAAAACAACTATTTACATAGCATCTACATTGTATTAGGTATTATAAGTAATCTAGAGATGATTAAATGTATATGTGAAGATTGCGTAGGTAATATGTAAGTACTACACCATTTTATATAATGAATTGAGCATCCATGGATTTTAGTATCTGCAGAGGTTCCTGGAACCAATCCCAAGGAATAGTTGTATCAGCATTTTTCATCCTGTGTTGGTGGGAGTTGGTGACTCCCAAATTTCTGTTGCCAGTCAGTCATGGATGGATTTGACTACAAACTTATGAGGATAGGGAATTGTCTGTAATAAAGTTAAAATTCAATAAAAGGATATCCTAGACTCTTTATTATCAGTCACATATGTTTTTCACATTCTTATTTCTCACCAAACCAATTAAGACTTCTATTTGTAATGAACTGGACTGTTTGGTCACTGTTTCTCTGTTGCTGTCTCTCTGTTTTTAGATCTAGTAACATTTATCAATTTATTTGCTTCACATTTCTTTTCCTATCTCATTTAATTTCCATATTTCTAGTTCATTTTATTTTTGCTAAGATTATATTAGTAATTCTTTCTGTGAAGATTTTTGAATAGTAGACTTTGTTTCTTAATATCTGAGTTTGAATATCTGAATATTATATCCTCACTTTCAAATTATAACAGCTCTAATCAGGTAGCAAATACTAGTTTGACAGTCATTTTTGCCCTCCATTTTAATAATATTGTTCCATTAGCTTCCAGGAAAGTTATTACCAATAAGAATCTACTCTCATTATTTTCCATGCACTCTGTCTTTTCTCTCTAGTGACTTTAAGACTTTCTATTCAAATTCAATACTTTGGCCCTTTGAAATGTGATCTTATTTTTTCATAATTTCTTTCAGGGAATATACAGTCATGATCTTTTAGACTAAGGGTCTCCAGTTCTGGAAAATGTTCTTCTTTGCACATGTTGCTTCTTCCCCGCATTCTCCTTAATTTCTCCTTTGGGAACTCTTATTAGATATCTAATTTAAATATTATCTTTGAACAATTTCAGACTTACAGAAAAGTTGCAAGATAGTACAATGAATTTCCATACACACTCTCTCTACCCAGATTTTTCAGACATTGACATTTTACCACCCTTAGTTTTTACCTTTATCTATTCATCTATGTATCCATATTTTTCTAAACCATTTGAAAGTAAGTTGCATACATGACACCCATTTATTCCTCAATACTTGCATCAGAATTTCCTACAAACAAGTATGTTCTCTTACATAATCATCATATGAAATACTATTGGCTAACCTCTAGACCTTATTAAGATTTCACCAACTGTCACAATAATCTCTCCATAACAGATTAAGAAAATCCTGGATCATGATTGCATTTAGTTGTCCTGTTTATTTTAGACCATTGTTCATCTTTTGTTATCGTTTTGAAAGGTGCTTGCCAGTTATTTTGTAGAATGTCCTTCAATTTGAATTCTTCTGATGTTTCCTCATGATTAGATTCAGGCTATGTACATTGGATCAGAATAACAAAGAAGCATTATTGTGCTTTTCTCTACAGGGCTAAGACAAAGGTGAAGCAAAAGAAGTAATGCAGAAAATCTAAAAAAATGTTCATTTTCAGCCTCATGCAAGTATGAAGTCATTCCTAACTACCTAACTTGCCTCATCTTAATCCCATCCTGTTTCTAATCTATCGTTTAGGAGTATGTGGTGTCTTTATGTCCCAAGTGATATCTATCGGTCAACTGATTTCGGTGATGTCAGCTAGATTTCTTCTTTGTGCGGCTACTGTAATTCTTCATGTAATTATTAAGTCCTGTGGGGACGTACTTTGAGACTATGTAAATATCCTATGACTCTTCACACTTTCACCCAATAATTTTAGCATCTGTTGGTGAGTATTCCCTTAATTATTGAGATGGTTGTCAAATGGTGAATTTATTTTCATTCCATCATTCTTTCTACATTTATTTATCACCTTTCTATGGGAAGGAACATAGGAATATTTCTCTCTATATATGCACACACTCATGGATGTGTTCTTATTATAGTCAGTGGTTTACAATTCATTATTTTGGTGGTCAAATTGTCCCAGCTTTGACCAGTGTTTTCTTCTTGCTGGCCTTCTCCAGTCCATGTGTCCTTGCCATTACCACTGTCTTTTTTTACTTTCTAGCACAGGAATATGTTATAGGTCCATCTTGTATCTATCCTAAGCCAGTTCTCAAATCACTCACTTCTCCAAGAGGTTTTGTTTCCTTTATGTAATGAATTACATTTAGAAGTTAAAATCTGTGTGCTAGATATGCTGATCATTCCTGGAGTATCATAGTTTCTAGGTCTTATCATACACATCTATCTATTTCTATATTTGTCTCTCTCTATCTTTAAAACCACACACATATACCTATAGCTCTAATTTCATTCTAACACCACAGGATTTTCTTAATCTTTCCATATTGGCAACCTTTTTTTCCTGCCAGTGAGAAAACTAGTTGCTATTAACCAGATAAATTTGCTAGTACAATCAATCCTAAAATAAAAATAAATTAGTTTCAGTTATATTAACTGATGTTTGTGTGAAAAATAAATCTCAACCCAACCCAGAGATCTGCAAATAATGGGGGCACAGGGAAAGTATGTTTGGTGAGTTTCATCCTCTTTACTCTGGTTATACAGAATGCTGCCTTCTGCCTTGGAATGCAACAGATTGCACAGTGTGGCCTGTGAGTTTGGTCCCCAGACAGCAGAGCTGCAAGAGGTGGACCCCTTCCCCCAGTCAACTGGATACTCTCGTCTCTGTGTACAGCGGACTGCGCCAGGGTTACCTTGTGAATCTCCCTGAACTGGAGGAGCTTCAAAAACACCTGAAACAACATCAGTGGCCTATTGCAAAAGACCATTCCAGATACAAGAACTGGCCCCACTCCTAATTCATTATAAATGTAGGAGGAAATCTAAAGTAAAAGGAAAGGAAAACCACCATGGTAAACTCAATAAAGAGAAGAAAGCCATACCAAAGTATATGACTCTCTCTCTCTCTCTCTCTCTCTCTCTCTCTCTCTCTCTCTCTCTCTCTCTCTCTCTCTCTCTCTCACACACACACACACACACACACACACACACACCAAACAAACAAATTACATGGTTCCAAAAGAGGAAGGTGCCAAGAGTTCACCAGAGAAGAACTCCATTGATATGGATTGTGACAACCTAACAGAAAAGGAGTTCAAAATAATAGTTATTAAAAAACTGCATGAGATGCAAGAGGTACACATAACTACCCAAAGGCAATTGGAGGATCCCAAAAAAGAAGCGGCAGATCAAAAGGAATGCTTTGCCAAGGAGACTGAGGCAATGAAGTAAGTCCTAGCAGAAATGTTAGAAATAAAAGATATAGTCAAGCAACTGAACATGTAAATTTCCATAAACAAACCCAGAAATTGAAGACAAGGTAACAGAATGACACTCATGGAAGAGAAGAAAGATAATTCAGGAAAAATGAAGAAATCCTAAGAGAAATAACAGATGCTATGAGAAGAAGAAATAAAAGAATAGGTGTCCTGGAAGGAGAGAGAGGAAAAGAGGAGCAGAAAACCTACTTAAAGAAGTAACATAGATAATTTCTCACATTTGTTACACAAAGTAACCAAGGAAGTCTAAGAAGCAGAGAGAACACAGACGTTTCTAAATGGAAAAAGACCTATCACACGTCACAGCATACTCAGTGAAAGTCACCGATCCCCAGACCCGTCATAGCATACTCAGTGAAAGTCATTGACAAAGAAAAACTACTGAAGGCTGCTAGAGAAAAGAAAAACAGTGGACAAATGTACAGCATCAGACTATCAAACATCTCAGCAGAAACCCTACAGGTCCAGAGAGTGAAACCATATATTCAAAAAACTAAAAGATTAAAACTACCAGTCAAGAGTGCTATGGCCTGATAAATTATTATTTAAACAAAATGGAGAAATAGCAGTCTTCAATGACAAACAAAAGTTAATGGATTTTTCTATAACCAAGTCTGTCATTCAAAAATTTTTGAAAAGGGCCCTATAATAGGAGAAACAAAAACAAAATTTCACCAAATGTTGAGAGTGATGATAAACTATTAAACAAATGCAGAGAGAAGATGGGACCAATAGGAGAGAAGAAAAAACACCAAAGGGGGAAAGATAAACATGGAATCAATTTATAGAGTAGTACAGTTAGAGACAATTCACATGACAGCCACAAAACCCAGTCCTAAAGCTATACATAGCCAAGAAGTAGATAAAGCTGATAGAACAGACACTGAAAACCATTCAAAGGAAGAAGTAAACAAGCAAACAGGAAATGAAGCAACAGATGCAGAGAACAACAGTTCAAAATGAAATTATAGAAAGCGTTTCCTCCAACCACGTGGATAAAATCTCACAAGGAGATTATCAATGAAATTAAGACTTATCTGAAAACATGAAAATTTAGAGATGAGCTGCCAGAACATATGGGAAGCTGCAAAAGCAGTTCCGAGAAGAAAGCTGATAGCCCTAGTTCCTGTGGGAACTAGAAAGGAAAGAGCAATCAAAACCAGCAATCAACAGATGAGAAGAAATAATAAAAATTAGGGAAGAAATAAATGAAATTGAAAACAAAAAAAAAAACTCATCTAAATTACCAATGAATCCAAGAGCTGGTTCTTTTAGAAAGTAAACAAAATTGATACACCCTTAGCTAGGAAAAAGAGAGAGAAACACCTAATAACAAAAATCAGAAATAAAGGAGGTAAGACTACAACTGACATCAGAGAAATACAAGGGATCATTTATATGCTAAAAAAAATTGTCAATCATGAAGAAATGGATAGTTTTCTAGAATCATACAACCTACTAAAACTGAACCAGGTGGATACAGACAACTTATACAGAACAGTCACAAGCACAGAAATTGAAGCAGTAATTTTTAAAAAATCTTCCAAAACAAGAGTCTAGATCCAGATGACTTTACTACCAAATTCTACTAAACATCCAAGTTGGGGTGAGCTAATCCCATCCTCCTTAAAGTCTTTTTTGTAGGGGAAACTCCCCAGTTCATTCTATGAGGCCAATATTATCGTGATTCCAAAATTAGACAAAAAAATCGCCAAAAAGGAAAATGACAGACCGATATCCCTAATGAACATAGATACAAAAATTCTCAATAGAGTATTAGCATACCAAATCCAGCAATACATTGAAAAGATTATCTGTCATGCTGAAGTGGGATTTATCCTAATAATGCAATACACAACATCAAAGAGAGCAAGAAGAAAAATCATGTAATCATATCAATAGATGCAGAGAAAACTTTTGACAGAATTCAATATGCTCTTATGAAAAAATGTTACATAAAATGGGGATACCTAAATATAGTAAAAGTCATATATGATAAACCACAGCCAACATCATACTCAATCGTGAAAAAGTGAAAGCATTTCCTCTAAGGTCAGAAACAATACAAGGGTCTTCACTCTCACCACTGGTTTTTAATATAGTACTGAAGGTTTTAGCCACAGAAACCAGGCAAAAAGAAGAAGAAAAAAAAAGAATCCAAATTGAAAAGGAGGAAGTATTTTTATCACTATTTGCAGACTGCATGATTCTGTATGTAGAAAATCCTAAAAGGTCATCAAAAAACTATCATAATTAATCAATGAATAAGTAAAGTGGCAAGTAACAAAATCAATGCATGAAAATCTGTTGCATTTTCATACACAAGCAACATGATGGAAGAGAATGAGAACCAGAAAACTATCCTGTTTATAATAGAAGCAAGAAGAATCAAATAACTTGGAATACACTTAACGAAGGAGGTAAAAGACCTATACAATAAAAACTATGTCTTTATTAGAAGAAATAGAGACAGATACAAAAAGATAGAAAGATATCCCATGCTCATTGTCAAAATTGTCATCTTACTTAAAGCAATATACAAGTTTAATACAATCCCCATCAAAATCCCACAAACATATTTCAAATAAATAAAACAAAAAAATTCTTAATTTTGCATGGAACAACAAAAGAAAAAGCCAAAGCAATCATAAGAAAAAAAGAACAAAATGGGAGGTAACACATGCCCAGATACTGAGTTAGACTACAAAGCAATAGTGACCAAAACTTTATGGAACTGGAATAATAACAGAGACACAGATCAGTGGAATAGAATTGAATCACCAGAAACTGACTCACTCACATATAGTCAGTAAACTAATGACAAAGGAGCCAAAAGCATATGATAAAGGAAATCTCTTCAATAAGTGGTATTGGGAAAACTGGACAGCCATATGCAAAAGAATGAAACTACATGACTTTCTAACACCATAAACAAAAATTAATTCAAAGTGAATCAGAGATTTGGATGTAAGACCAGAAACCATAAAATTCTTGAAAGACAACATAGGAAAGACATTCAATGACTTCAACTTTAGAGAAGTCTTTGGAAACTCAACTCCAGCATCAAATGAAGCAAAAACAAAAATAAGCGAGTGGGACTACCAAACTAAAAATCATCTACACAGCAAGAAGGAGACCATTACCAAAACAAAAAGACAACCCACTGACTGGAAGAAGATATTTGTGTTCCATATATCTGAAAAGGTTTAATATGCAAAATATACAAAGAACTCATACAACTCAGCAATGGAACAACAGACAGTCCAATCAAAATTTGAGAAGAATTGAATAGACATTTCTGTAAAGCAGACATGATCAGCAGGCACATGAAAAGATGTTCCTTCTTGCTTGTCATTAGGGAAACACATATAAAAACAATGAGACATCACCTTACAACTGAGAGACTGGCTATTATTCAAAAGTCTGGAAAAAACAAATGTTGGTGAGGATATGGAGAAAGAGAACACTTTTATATTGTTGATGGGAATACAAATTAATTTAACTATTATCAAAAACAATATGAAGCTTCCTCAACATATTGAATATGGAGATTACATATGATCCTGTCATCCAACTTCTGGATATTTACCCAACAGACACAAAAACACTAATTTGCAGATTTGTGCACCCATGTTTACTGCAGCACTATTTACAATAGCCAAGAATTGGAAGATACCTAAGTGCCCATCATCAGATGAATGAATAAAGAGATGTAGTATATATACCAAATGGAATACTACATAGTCCTTAGAAAAGATGTCATCCTGTCATTTGAGTCAACATGGATGGAACTGGAAGGGATTATGTTAAGTAAAGTAAGTCAAAAGAAGAAAGACATATCAGATGACTTCGCACTTAGGTAGAATGTGAAGAGACAACAGCAAAGGAACAGACTAAACAAAACCAACACTTGGTCACTGACAATATTCACTTGCAACCCTTGGCAACAGATCTGAGATTACAGGTATGGAAGTGGGTGGGGGGCAAATGCTGGTGGGGTCCAATGGACAGCTGTGAAAGACTCTTGGTAATACGGTGGTGGGCAGGGTATATGGACATATACTTGAGGAATGAAAAACCTGCACATAAGGGTTTATATTATATATTATTTTATAAAGTACTTACCCCATTATTAAAAATTTAAAAATATATAAAACATTGAAGACTTCCTAATTGAGTGGCCTGAAGGAAGTGCAATTGGGAAATCATCACTTGGTAACCCCAGAATTCTTGGTTAAGACGCTGCTGGTTGTTTGGCAATCCAGGAGAGGTAAATGGTTTGTGTGTGTTGAACTCAGGAAGTATGTATCTAGTGTTGGTAGATGTTAGCCTAAATAAATAAGCAAAGGTCATGAAAACTGTCTTAGTAAATTGGCTCATCGCTTATGTGGCATTGTATGCAGCAGATTCTGAGATTTAGGGTGCCTGGCTCCTGTTACGGATGCCAGCATGTTTGTGACACAGCTCATGTGGGGTTTGCAAACTAGCTTCAGTCAAGTTCCCTGTGACATCACTCTGTAATTGTTAGTTAATTTCAGGTTCTTAGAGCCCATCACCACTAAAAGCCAGTCATTTCACCGAGGGACAAGATTGATATTAAGAGGATATAGGCTTTTATTCAACATATTAGTATCGATATTGGGGTTTGATTGGGCTCCTGTCTAGGAGAGCCATCCTAGCCTCAGTGCAGTGGAGGCTTTTTAAAAGGCAAGATGGAAAGGGAAATGGATTGAGGGATGCAGGAGAATTTGGGGGTGGTGGAAAGAGAGGAAATGTAGTCTGAACAGCCCAGGGGATACAGGAAAAGGAATCTGGGAAGGAAGGAGGTTTGATAGGCACCCAGGACAGTTGTGGTGCCAGCAACCTGCATCAGCATCTGCTTGACTTTCCATTTTAGTGCCTTGCTTCAGGGTTTTCTTTTTCCTT
The DNA here is from genome assembly GCA_004363575.1 of Solenodon paradoxus. Classification (NCBI taxonomy): domain Eukaryota; kingdom Metazoa; phylum Chordata; class Mammalia; order Eulipotyphla; family Solenodontidae; genus Solenodon; species Solenodon paradoxus. The sequence goes on from RJWH01001211.1 coordinate 13,068, forward strand.
TTACACCCACAGCAACAAGTTTGATTCTAAGCAAATTTGAAGAAAAGAGAAAACCAGGCTTTTTGTTTTATCATTCAATTCGTAAGGTCTGTTTCATAATGGTTTTTCCTTTCCAGAGAAGAATAAATGAGATCAGTGGGATGTGACTGATATATATTCTTCATAAACAGGGTCTGTGTAGTAATTTACCAGGAGAAAAAAATATATTGTTTTGAAGCAAAGGAAAAAGCAAAATCTTTTGTCATCTCTTTGCCTGGAAATGACAGTTTACTTGTTAATGTTCTGATTAAATAAGAAAGAAAATTGCAGTTGAATGAGGTGGAGAATTGTATGATAAATATCATCATCTCTGTGAGGGGAGTAAAGTCTGAATGCTGGCGGTTTCTCTCCTCTCCTTTAGAGTTCTCCCCTGAAAGCCTGCATTTCCTGACAGTACCGGGCACCAGTAGGCCCTCCACTCACACTTAGGGAATCAAATCACAGTATTTCCTGATGGAGGTGTGTTTAGATACCTCCCCCCAGCCCCCTCCATCCCCCGCCCCTCGAGATGTGGGATTTGACTGGAAAGAATTCACGGAGAGCCTTATGGCCAGGACCAAATGGTAAGTTTATTAAAGCAGGGCAGCAAATCTAAGCTTGCTGGGACTGGGAAAGCTGCATAAGAAAGGGAGCATGCCCGTTTGTGTCTCAAATGCCTGAGGCATAAAATGGTTTCCTGTAGATACCAGAGGCAACTCCTCCCTTTGTGGGTTTAACCAGGTGCAAGGCCCTGAGGCCTTGCTCTAAGTCTGCCCCAGTAGGCCTGATATGTGTGTGTGTGTGTGTGTGTGTGTGTGTGTGTGTGTGTGTGTGTGTGTGTGAGATAGTAAGTTTTAGGTTTGGTCATTGATTGCTGGCTTATATATCTGCATACCCGCTTTATAGATACTAAGGCAGATTGTTCCTCAATCATTTCCTTTAAGGTCTGTCACAGGTTCTCTCTTCCGCACTGCCAGACCACCTGAATCTGACCATTATCTTGCTGTTCTCTCCTCCAGTCATTACTTACCCTCTCCCGGAGAGCTCACCTCTTGCTGGTACCATATTCCCCTTTGCATTCTAAGAGGGATCTTTCAGCTTTAGATCTGTTTTAGGAAATGATATTGGCTGCATGCCCGTGTGTCTCAAAGGTCCAAAAACTTGAGTCAAGAATGGGAACCTATTCCTAGAATAACCTTTTTCATTTCTTATTCTGGTTATTAGAGTTTTCTCTTTTTTCTTTCCCTTAGTGAGCCTAACCAAAAATTTGTCAATTTTGTTTATCTTTTCAAAGAACTAGCTTGTGTTTTCAATGATCTTCTGAATTGTCTTTTTGATTTCTCTTTTGTCTCTGCTAGAATTTTTATTATTTTATTTCTTCTACTGACTTTTGCTTTCAATTTTCTTCTTTTTTCTGTTTGCTTTAGGTGTAGGGTTAGATTGTTTATAGAGATATATCTTGTTTCTCAAGGTAGGCTGAACTGCTATAAACTTTCCTCTTACTAATACTTTTGCTGTATCCCATAAGTTCTGATAGCTTGTATCTTCATTCTCATTTTTCTCCAAGCACTTTCTCCTTTACCTTACAGCATTCAGAAACATGCTGTTTAGCCTCCACAGAGTGTGAACTTTTCCCAGAATTCTTTTTGTGACTGATTTCTAGTTTTATATGATTTTTATTAGAAAAGATACTTGATATTATTTCAATCTTTATAAATTCATTGACATTTATTCTGTTTCCTAACACATGGTCTATCAGTGAGAATGTTCCCGGAGCACTTGAGAAAACTGCAAATTCTCCAGTTTTGTGGAAGGCTATTCTGTAAATGTCTATTAAACCATTCTGTTCTAGTTTGTCACTTATGGCCATGTTCCCTTGTTAATTTTTCCTCTTTTTTTTCTGTCCATTGTTGTAAGTGGAGTATTGAAGTTCCCCACTATTATTGTATTGTTGTCAATGCCGCTCTTAGTTCTGTTAATAATTAATGCATATTGATGGTCCTTTATTTGGTACATGTATATTAATATTATGTCTTCTTGCTGAATTGACCCCTTAATCATTATGTAATGTCCGTCTCTGTATGTTGTTATCTTCTGAGGTTGGAAGTCTACTTTTTTTATATAGATATTGGTCTCTGCTTTTTTTATTTTACAATTCGATTGTAGGATTGTCTTTCAACCTTTGATTTTGAGACTTTTTGTCTTTAGAACTTTGATGGGTTTCCTGTATATAGCAGAAAGTTGGTGGTATTTGTTTTCAACCCTGGACCTGGGTCTCAAGTCTGGGTCCTTGGACTTAATATGGTCTGCTCCTTAACCACCTCAGTCACCTGAGCCACAAAGGCGCCCCTCAGCTTTGTTTTTTTTATCCATTTGACCTTTTTATGCCTTTTGACTGGTGACGTCAAATCATTAACATTTAGGGTGATTATTGATATGTAACAGTTTATTGCCATTTTGACATTTGTTTGTTTATTGTTACGGATATTAATTGTATGCTCTTAGCTTCTTTGTCACAAATTAACTGACCATACATGATTGAGTCAATTTCTGGTAATTCAGTGTCATTCCACTGATAGGTGTGTCTGTTATTAACCAGTAGCATGCAGTTTTGATCACTATTACTTTGTAGCAATCATAGTGTAATATTTACTGCTTTTTTTCCCCTTATGATTGCTTTGGTTATTCTGGTGTTTTATTATTACATACAAATTAAAATGTTTTTGTTCTATTTTCTTGAAATATGCTTGTGGACTTTTGATGGGGATCGTATTAAACATATATAATGCTTTAGGTAAAACAGTCATCTTAACATTGTTAATTATTCCCAGTCATGAGCACGGTGTCTTTCCATTTCTTTGAATCTTCCTACATGTCTTTTCAGAAGGACTTATCTTTTCCATAGTACACATTTTTCACCTCCTTTGTTAAGTAAAAAGAGTAGTCTTTTTTATTTTGTTCTCTTCTGTTATATTATTTGCATATAGAAATGCTACAGATTTCTATGTATTGATTTTGTAGCCTGTCAATTTACTGCATTTATTAATTCTAGTAGTTTTTGATGGGGCTTTTAGGTTTTTCTACATATTGTCATGTCATTTGCAAATAGTGATAGTTTTTCTTTTTGTTTTCCAATATGGATTATTTTTATTTTCTCTTCTTCTTGCCTAATTGCTCCAGCTAAGACCTCCGGTTTGAGGTCAAGTGGTGAGCAATCTTGTTTTATTCCTGATCTTAGAGGAAACACTTTCAGTGTTTCATCACTGAGTATGATGTTTACAGCAGGTATATCATATGCAGTTTTCATTATATTGAGGAATGTACTTTACATCCCCATTTTATGTAGAGTGTTTTTCATAAATTGGTATTGAATCCTGTCAAAAGTTTTTTTCTGTATATATTGGTATGACTGTTTGATATTCTTCCTTGGTCTTGTTGATGCGGTATATTGCATTAATAGATTTGCATATGTTGAACCATTCCTGCATTCCCAGGATAAGTCACACTTGGTCATGATGGATGATGTTTTTGATGTATTGTCGGATTTGATTTGCTAACATTTTGTTGAGACTATTTAAAATTATGTTCATTAAAGATATTAGTCTGTAATATTTTGTTATTGGTAATATCTTTAACAGCTTTTGCTATCAGTGTAATATTATCCTCATAGAAAGACTTTGAAAGCATTCCCTGTTCTTCAATCTTGTTTAGAAGAGTTTGAGAACTGGTATCAGTTCTTCTCTGGAGGTAGAATAAACTCATTAGTAAAGCCATATGGTCCTGGATTTTTTTCTGGGGCAGGAGAGACTTTTGACGACCTTTTAAATTTCTTTGCTTGTGATAATTCTGTTCAGTTTTTTCATTCTTTCTCGATTCACTTTTGGTAAACAGTGTATTTCTAAAATTGTGCCCATGTCCTTGAGGTTGTCCAATTTATTTGCAAAAAGTTGTTCATAGTAGTCATAGTAGTTCATAGTTGGTTGCATCTCATAAATTCTGGTAGCTTGTCTTCATTCTCATTTGTTTCAAAGTATTGTTTTTAATTTCCTTTGATTTCCTCCTATACTGAAAAGTCATTCACTAAAATTTATTTAGCCTCCAAGTATTTTGGAATCTTCCATCTTTCTTTTGTGTTTTACTTCTATTTTAAACCATTGTGATTAGGAAAGAGGTTTGGTATGAATTTGTAAATTTGCTGAGACATGTTTTCTGTCCCAACACGTGGACTAAACTTGAGAATGTTTCATGCCTACTTGAAAAGAATGTGAATTCTGCAGTCAACAGATAGTGTTCAGTATGTATGTATTAAATAATCTGTTCATATTTGTCATTTAAAGCTGTTGTTTACCCTATTAATTCTTTGCCTCATTGATCTGTCCATTGCTGTAAGTGGAGTGTTGAAGTCCCCCACTATTATTATTGCTATTGATATCTCTCTTTGGTTCTGTTAATGTATTTTGCTTTATATATTTTGATAGTCCTTCATTTGGTGCATATATATTGATAAGCATTGTCTTCTTGCTGAATTAACCCCTTAATCATTATATAATGTTCATTCCTGCCTTTTGTTGTCCTCTTTCATTGGAAGCATTTTATTTTTTTTAAAAAAGTGTGGCTGTCTTTGCCTTTTTGGTGAACATTATTAGACAGAACTATCTTCTAAGTATTGATTTTGGACCTATTTTTATACTTTGACTCTTTGAAAGCAACGGAAAATGTGGTTGTTTTTAATCTGTTTGGCCACACTCTCCTCTTTGATTCATCAGTTCAAGCCATTGACATTTAGGGTGATAATTGATAGCCATCACTTTACTGATATCCTTCAAAATTTTTTTCTGGGTTTTGTTGCAGACAGTATTTTTGTTCTTCCCTTTCTTAGGTGATTTGAAACTAGTTATATTGTGATCGTTTCCTCTTTTTGTGTTGTTTTTTTCTCTAAATGCATATTTTCAGGTTTTCCTGAAATTTACATAAACGTTTGTATGATTACACCAATTTTCTTGTGAGTAATTTAGTCTTGAACTCATTTTAATTTTCCACATTTTTATTCTGCTCTCCTCACTTTTTGTATATTTTATTTCTTGTTGTTTTTATGTGTAAATTCTTAATATTTTATAGAACTTCTTTCAGTATTGTTTATAAAGCAGGTTTCATGGTGATGAATTCCTTTAACACTTGCTTATCTGCAAAACCTTTCAACTTTTCTTCAGTTCTAAGTGATAATCTAGGAGGGTGGTGTATGCTTGGTCAGAAATCTTTCTGTCATCTCTGAATGTATCATGCCATTCCCTCCTGGCCTGTAAAGTTTCAGTTGAGAAGTCTGCTGCCAGTCTTATGGAAGCTTCTTTGTATGTAACTCATTTTTCTGTAGCTGCTTTTAAGATTCTGTTTTTGTTGTTGTTGTTGTTGTTGTTGACATTTTAATAATGACTTCTCTTGTTGGTATTTTAGGGTTTGTTTAGAATTTCCTGGGTCTGGAGGTCTACTTCCTTCTTCAGGTTAGGAAAATTCTTTGCTATTATCTCTTCAAATACAGTTTCTGCTCTCTTTTATAGCTCTTCTACTTCTAGGATCCCTATAAATGTTATTTCTCTTGATTTTATCCCATAGGTCTTATACAATGTCTTTGCTACTTTTAATTGTTTTTCTCTTCGCTGGTCTGCTGAGTCCATTCCACCGCCCTATCTTCCAACTCACTGATTCTATTGGAGGCTTCTCCAGCCTTCTCTTGAGCCCTCATTTTGTGTTCTTTTAGTTCAGCTATTGTGTTCATTAGCTTCTTGACTTGTTTTGAGCTGTTTCATATCTTCTTTGTTGCAGTTCTCTTTTTGTTCCTCCACTGTTGTCCTTATTTCAGTGAGTATGATTATCCCTGTTGCTTTAAAGTCTTTATTAGGTTGTTTGCTCGAAAGTCTGTTACATTCAGATTTTCTCCTTGGGTTTTGTTTAACTCTATCATTTCATGTATATTCATCTGTGTTGATTTGCTTGGCATTCCATGTTTATTTCTATGGGTTAGGTTCCCTGATATAACTGCCTTGAGTATTGGTGCCACATTGCATGGAATAGACCTGAATCTTGTTTGATCATTGGACTTTCTTAAGTTGTGTGATCTCAATGTTGTGGGATTTTTTTGAAGCTCTGAGGTGTTCTTTGATGAGGCCTGAGAATACAGTGTACTTTGGGGAAGTTGGTATAGGGAATGTAGAGTTTTCCTCTGGTGTCATAAAAATGAACAATACTGTCACAGTTAGAGACCTTCGAGCTGTGAGCCCACAGTCAACAAGCAGGCTGCAGCTCCACACAGTCCATAGAAAAGAGATAAACAGAGACCCACCACTCTGAAGGTCTCTCAATCCTCCAGGAAGTTGCAGATCCAGAAGGTAGTAACCACCCCCTTGGGCCTGGGGGTGGAATTTCAGAAGGGCCCTACAGCACATCACCAGTGTGTGAATGATGGAGAGGGCATGCACTTTCTTCCAGGGACTTTCCTTAATGGGGGCCTCTTGTGCAGGGTCCTTTTGGGACCTATGTCTCTGTATACTGGTGTTCTAGCCCTCCTTCCACCCACACCGAGTGTCAACCCCTCGCTTAGTGACTGCAAGTCAGCTCAGGAATGATTGCTACCTGTGAAAGTCCTTTAATTTCCAGGCATGTTGGTTTCACTTGACTCTTCCTGTGGCCTGTAGTCTTGGAACAGAGGTGTAGTGCCAAAAGATTGCCCTCTCCTCTTTCTTTTTTAAAGGAAAGGTGCAGGCAGGAATGGAGGCAAGCAGTCAGGCAGGCAGGAAGAGAGAGGAAGAAGTACTTCATTTTTATTTAATTATTCACATTGGTTTTTTTTCTCCCCAAATCTGGGACTTGAACCCAGGGCTATTTGGCTTGGACTCCTTTGGAGGTAGTTGACCTAATACTCCACCAGGGCCTGCTGGCCTCTCCTATTTCTAATGGAAGCGTTAAGTTCCATTGCTCTGTGGAAATGCCTTTACCTGGGATACAGTCCACTTAAGGCCCAAGGACCTGGGTTTGTGGCTTGAAACTCAGGGGAACAACTAAAATGAAATCCATCTTCCACCTCTCTTTCTTCCAGCCTGCTTTCATTCCGGCCTTCTTTCCTCTTAAGAAACAAAAAGGACTTTCAGTGTTGTTTGGTTTCCTTTTTCATTTTTTCTGTAACATTTAAAAATTACCCTGGTTTTGTATATTTTGTAACATACTTACTACCTATTTTATCTTAAAAGCAGTTTTTATTCTACTTTTGGTTTTCCCTCTTGCCCTGGGTCCAAACCCACGGTCTCTGTACTTTATCCACCTCAGCAAATTGTTTTAACACATTCTAACAGACCAGATTTTTACTTTCTTCCTTCCCTTATTTTATATTTTTGGTGTCTTGCTAAGTAGAGGTTCATTTTAGAAATTCCTTTATTTCTTGTACGGCTGATTTAGTTGTGATGAATCCTTTAACTTTTGTTGATGAATCTCGTTATCAGTTCTTCAATTCTAAGTGATAACCTAGCAAGGTAGAATATTTTTGGTTGGAAATTCTTATCTTTTAGTATTGTGTCTATATCATGTCATGCCCCCTGCACTATAAAATTTCTGAAAAATCTGCATTTTTGTGTATGTGACTTTTTTTCTCTAGCTGCCTGTAAGATTATCATTTTTGCCATTTTAATTACAATGTGTTTTTGTATGTGTCACTTTGAGTTTCTTTTGTTTAGAGTTCTTTTGACTTTCCTGGATCTGCATTATCTGCTTCCTTCCTCAGGTTAGGAAAACACCCAGTTAATAAGATTTTTGCCCATTTATTTCTATCTTCTCCTCAGACCATAATGCAAATCTTGTTTCTCCTAAGTCTCAAATGTTTATTTTTTAAATTATTTTTTCTCTGTTGGATACGTTCCACTCTATATTCTAGCTCACTGTATCAATAGGTTTCTTCTAGTCTACTGTTCAGTCCTTTTCAGTTCAACTTCTGTGTTCTTTAGCTCTATGAATTCTGCTTGGAACTTCCTCAGAATTTCTCATTATAGTTCTCTTTGTTCATCCATTGTTCTCCTGATTTCAGTGAACATTAAGACTGTTGCTTTAGTCTTCAAGTAGTTTTATTTAATTCTGTTGAACTGTCCTGTTGCTTCATTCTCATTCATCATTTTGGGCTTATTTATCTATTCATTGTTTGATACTCTGCTCATTTGTATGGGTTAGGCTAAATATCTTTTATTTCTGCCCTAATTTAATGGCCTTGTGTTAGGGAATCAGGTTGCAGAGTAGAGGCCTGGGGTGTTGGCCTAGAACCTTGGGCTTTCTATTGTTTTGTGACCTCTGAAACAATCAGAGCACTAGGGCTGAGGTTGAGGCCTGGGAATCCAGATTTCAGAGTTAGAGTCCGGGCAGGGAATGGACAGGGATTTGACCAGTGCCATCTGAACCTATAATTCAGACATTTCTCACCAACCATGCTGTCTCAGTTCTAAATGACACATTCAAAACACAGATATAAAAAGATACGAAGTTTAAGTGAATAATGTAATGTTTCCTCTCTTTTGATGTAATGCAAACATACAAGAACAACAGCTTATGAAATCATTCTCAAGTGTTTAATTAAAATCCATACATCATTTAACATGTATGTTTAAATTCTTTCAATGACTTATATTTTAAAAATCTCTTGCACAACATTTTGAAGCTAACTACATGCTAGAAATCTACAAATATACAACTTAACACAAAAACAATCAGTCAATTCCAATGCAAGTTAAATTTAAAACACTTTAATTGCAGACAATGTAAAGAGATTTTAAAAATAAAAACTACAAAATGAGCACACAAAAGTCTTCCCTTTTGAATTTTTAATAAAATACTGCTCTGTATAAGATCTAATGAAAAATTCCAGTTGCTTATAAAATAGTTGTGAGGAAAGAAATGAATTGATATATATGTATGAATTATATTTAATATAGTATTAAATGAGTAAGATGTTTAGTACTTTAATACAATACACTACTATTCATGTATCAGAACAGATGAAAACACTCAAAGAAGCAAATGGTTGCAGGCAAAAGAAAGCATAAGATATCTGAGGCAAAATACAATCAAAATAAGCCCCTTAACTGTAAAGGAAAGTGAGGAAGAAAAGAACTTAAACTGTGAACAAAATTCTCACTCCTATTGTTTCATGAGAAATGGTATGAGAATTTAGCTTCAAATTATTAAAATATCTACAAGAACTTAGATTATTTGGCCTGGGTAATTTAATAGTATATATAAATTGCTAAAATAACCATTCAAAATGGGTGAATGAAAAAATGAATTTTTATAGGTTTAACTATGTAAAACTTTGGAAACTGGAGTCTCCATCACAAATTGCACTTGAGATGCTGAATGCATTGATTGAGCAAGGCATTATTGTTGGTTCACTGACACACATACACACATATATATAAAGACAAAACCAACAATGGATTGCTGACATTCTTAATGACTAAAACTATTTCATACCTTTCTCCCCTCTTTAAAAGAAGGATCTAGGATGTCTGAGTTGTGAACTCAGTATTAATAACAGGAAAACTAGGCCCTATCTCCTACTGTGCCCTGGTGGAAGATGGAAAGGTCAGATGAAAGTATGAATAGGTCATTCTGCAATATACTCATTTCTAGAATTTTATGCTTTATACTGACCAGGAAAGGAAGCTTCTGCAAAAAAGTCTGTATTACTCTAGAGATTACCAAATTGTACATAAAGAACACTGCCAGATGAAGTACTATCTTACTGTCTCTAGGAATATGACAGGGGACACACCCCTGTGGCTCAGCAGTTAAGGTACAGGTTATGTAAAGTCCAAGGACATGGGTTAAAGACCCATGACTGGAGAGGGAAAAAATAAATCTTAAAAAAAGGAAATGATAAAAGAATTTCTGTGATTATATTTTTTAAAGGTAGAGAATGCTTGTCAGAGTAATTTTCTCCCAGTAAATTAATTCTCTAAGAGTACAAAAATAATTTGGAAGCAAGCTGGAAATAAGAAATATAGTAAGCTAAAAAAGCTGGGAAATTATACACAGTTCCTTTAAAATAAGATGATCTGAACAATGAGATAAAACAGGTGAAAACCTGAAGACCTGGATAGTTCTAGTTATCTTAAGGTAAAAAGTAGACAATCACTATGAAAATGTATGATTCATTAATACAACTAGAATAAATGTTTTAAAAAGTGAGTGAATAAGACCCTGCAGCTTATCTATTTCCTCAAGCTAGAAAGATACAGTTGGAAAATGAGTGATTGGATTTGTCTTATTTAACTGGTTTTCTTATTCCAACAGCCTCTGTCACTGCCCTCTTCCCTTAAAACCAAGAATCTCAATTAGTTTGGATATAGTATAAAACCAAAGCAAATACCTGATCATAGAAAATGAAGCAAACAACAAAATCCTTGCATCAAGAATTCTTCATCCCTACCACCCATAGAAAAACAATTCCTTTTATTTTTTAGTTCTAAAAGAACTACTTACTCCTCTGAAAAAGCAAGGGAAGTTTCAAAATTAAAGCCAAGGTACACAGAGGTGAAAATAATTTTACATGCTATTAAGTCTCAGATGTTTACGACTTTAGTCTACATGATGTTTAATTCAATATATTCTGTCAAATTATGTAACTCAGGCTAAGTAGGAAATTGTGAAAAAGAACAATGAGACTGGATGGACAGATCATTTTTCAAATTTACTTAAGAGAAAAGAGAAACAACTTAAGACCAAAGATATTTGGAAAGAATGTTTCAGTGAAATAAGGAAGGTTTAAATAGATTTGATGACTCCAGAATGTGGAAACTAGAAGCAACATGAGGATCTGCTCTTCTGTGTCCTATTGTCCTCCATGGTTTTCAAAGAAAGTTCACAGCAGTTACTGTGTTTGAATGGGTTTATTTTTAAACTTTGGGGAGGTCTGAGTCTGCTCCATATAGAAGTGAAAAACTGTAAGATTCCCAAAGTTCAGTGTTTTTCAGAGATGTACTAGATTTTACTAGACTATCAATGAATCCAGTCTCCTCAATATTGTCATGAGATTAAAAACAGTACCTGACTCTTAAATCCTCTACAGGGAGGTCACACCGATTGCTCTCAGACCCAGATTTGGAACAAGGGAAGAAGAATATATATCTGACTCTCATCTAGTCATTGTGGAACTCTCGCCTACATTACTCTATTTCCAATCTCGACCTTTAAAGAAATCTCTGTGCTCCAGAAAAGATGTGGACTGTACATAGAGAGCTCACACAGGAGTGGTGAGTGATGCAGTTCTGAATGCTGACATCTGTATAGCTGTGTAAGGTGAAGATATTTTACATGTTAATGTAGTAAGAAGAAGTTACTGTTATTGTCAAACTACATTTTTTTGTAGTATATTCCAATAACAGATGTTTCCTTGTAAAACAAATCATTTTTGAGGCAGCAGAACCCATTACAGATAAACATTCCCCTAACAAGAAACTGCTGGGAATCAATGAATATCTCAACCTAGAAAAATAGAAAATAAAATCACAAAAACGCACATGACTATAAATGACTGGTAATGAATATTTATCTCCTACACTAAAGGCACTACTAATATACAAATATACTATTAACAATTAAGAGAAACCCTGAAATCAGAAGTTAAAGTAATTCATTTTCTTCAATACCACATTTTGTAAAAGAAACAGACTACTCTCAGACTCACTGTAGAGCTCAATGAGCTAAAATTGGATATAATATTGAGCAGCTTTATATAGATTGTGGTTCCTACTTTTTAAACATACAAGTTTATCACCAAAACTAAAGTATAGGTGTATACACTCTCTCTCTCTCTCTCTCTCTCCCTCTCTCTCTCAGGCACTGCTACCACTGAGGAATTTTATAAATTCTAAAATAATTTCAGCAGCCACAACTTGAACAATGCACATCCATCCACACATAACATGAAAATACAAAATGTTACTCACTGAACAGTTCAGCTTAAAGCTAAAATAATGGAACTAGAAAATGAGACAGACATTTGTCATGTAAATAATATATATTAAAAATTGATGGTGCCTGTATTAGAGCACACCCTGGAATTTTAAATAATTTAGAATTTCATCAGTGCCAGGAAGTAATACATATGAACGAACAATGTAGCTTTGACATATTTAGGTAAGCAGATAAAAAGGTATACAAAAGAATAATAAAATTTATTTTAATTAACAACATGATTAATAGTTTGTACTTTATTAGAAGATTAATTTATAATTATTGTACCCTGTAGATTCTAAAACTTAATTTTATTAGAAATTACTAATGCTGGTCCTTGAATAATCTAAAAAATTATAATTACCTACACAAATCTAGATCGCTATTTATAGTTGTAAGCAGTTAAATGAAATATTCTGACTTTATTCTCAAGTTGCTTTGGTACAAAATTTAGAATAAAGTAAAACTGGCAGCACCACCACAAGTGTGTTCATTTCACAGCAGGACTAAAGGATGCTCAGAGACAACAGAACTAAAGTTAAAATACTTATAAATAAATAAGAGCCATTCTCCTAACAATTGTTACATCATTAAAAAGGGAAATAAAATCCACATTCAGTAAATTATACTGGAGGCCCAATTTTCATGCTCCATTTAATTATCCCTCAATAATAGTGTAAAATGTTTATTATTATTATTGTACTTATAATGTCTAATTCATAGTTCAGGATGCTTCTGAAGATGAGGACAGTGGTTAAAGTAGTATATTTAATGTTTAGTTCACTGATAATAACATAAGGTTTCATATAGTTTTTTATATAATTTTATTGAGGTATAATTGATACAAACCAAACTGCACATATTTAAGATGTACAATTTGATAGTCTCTTAAGCAGCATGAAAAGTGCCTGACAACTAAAAAACAAAAAAATTACAATTGAAACATTTTAAAATAGCACACTGTAATTTTTTTATGAGTTATCACCTTATAAAAAGGTGGATGGAAAAGGAAAGAAATTAATTCCAAGTACCAAATTTATTCAGAAGGTTTAGAAATGCCAAAATTGACAGCCAGTTTTCTTGATTTCCTTTTTGACGAAGAGCTTGGTGTTGACTTACAGTGAGACAAACTGTGGCTTTGGAAAGGAGCATCAGCTTGAAAAAATTCAGGCTGAGTAATCTGAGAGGACTTTGAGGAAGCAGATGAACTCTCCTGTGGAGTCACTTTGGTGACATCAGAAGACCCTGGATGGCTAGTCTGAGGTGCGGTGGCTTGAGAACTCTGGGCTTCCTTATTCTCAAAGTTCTTTTTGTTTGCAACTCTTTTTTTAGTAACCTTTGAGAAATGAAAAGCATCATTAATTAATGTAGGCAAAATCAAAAACCAAAAAAAGTGTCAGAAGTTATCATAAATCATGCTGCTAATATTTGTCAGTCACTGCTGACTTATGACTTCCACTTATTTTAGAAATTTAAGGAATTTAGTTAGGATTAAAATATCAAAAAATTCTCTTTAACTGAAATATAAAGAAAATTTATATTCTGGATCTTAAATCACTTTGTGCTAGAGAAGGCTATTACAATTACTATTTGAACAGAAATTCAGATAGCAGGGTGCAGGTCAGATTAGTGTCCACTGGTCATAATATATTCTTAGCATCTGGATCAATATGAGTTTCTAGATGGCACCGTATTTACTGAGTAAACAAGTTACTGTCTATAGTTTTGTGTATTAAAAATCTCTTAAAATATAATAATTATCTTTCCAGATCTCACCTGTAGAGGTATGAACTGATTGTGTGCACCAACTGGCATTCCCCCAGACATGGGCACAGTTCCAGGATATGAAGTTGGATGGAAAGGTTTCCCAGGAACTGACACCGGTGGTCCCCATGGCATTGAGCCAAAGAGATGTGATGATGAAGGTATTATATTTGCTGTAAAGTACCATAGAAAACTTCTTTTAGTAAAACAGCATCATCAACACCCTGAAATTGAAGACCTACCTTTTTTGACTTTTTTTTTGCTTTGGCAAAAGGCATGCACTTAACTCATTACTCTTACTTACACTCATCAAACCTCAATGGCCCTCTTAGGACTGTGAACTATCTACAGGGGTCATCTTATTAAGCTATCTGGCCTACAAAGTCCAATGTACCATATTCTCATGTGAGCTTTAGGAATACCTGTAAAAGTATTTTAAAAAGTAACAAAAGGGTCATGAAATTGTCCTCTGGGGGAGAAAAGCCTGGGCACAAACAGACATGTTAGGAATCTCACCTGCCCCCAAAGCTAAGTTGCTTCCATAGTGATCCCAGCCTACAAAAAAAAAAAAAAAAAAAAAAAAAAAATCAAACAAATTCAACAAGTTCAAGTCTTGAAATCTGATCATGTTCATAGGACATATAGAATCTTTCTTTTCCCTATGCTAATATTTGTAATTTAAGGATTTAAAACAAATCTGATTTTGCTTCTTATGAAAAAACACACTAAATCAGTGGCTCCCAAACCTGATTTGTGTTAGCTGAATTACTTGTGGAGTTTGTGAAATACAAACGTCTAGAGACGGCTTCAGACCTAGAATACCAGAGTGCAAGGGGCCCTGTTAATAAGCTCCACAGTCGATTTGTAAGCTGATATGCAGCATTTGAATACTGTATTAAACAATGATGACTGGGACACCAGCATATTGTCATAAATAAGATATGTACTATATATCTTTTTAGAGATTAATAAGTAGCCAGACCTATAAAGTAGGTTAATTAAAATTCAGCCACTTAAGACATTTTGAGATCAGAAGAGAAGAATGACAACACATTTTAGTGTCGTGAATCAAACAAGTATAAACTTGAGAATGAGGAAAAGTTTTAATTTGAAAACAATACAATTTAGAAAATTAGACCTTGTTACTATCCAGAAGCAATGTTAGTGACAGAATGTTAAGAAACATCTAGTACATCAGATATTTTCGTATAACTCAGTGTAGTAAAAGATGGTATATTAATCTTATGCATAGCTTGACTCCATAATTTTCCTAATCTCTGTACTAAATATAAAATACATTTGCTTCCAATTTTACCACTGGGATATCCTTATACTGTTAAATATAAATCTATAAAATAACTTTAAAATGCTAATCTGATGCTTAAATTTTTTCCCTCCTCATTAACATTTAAATTTCTTGGCTTTACTTAAATATTTTAATTGGAACACTGGAGAGCATCTATTGTAAGTTCAAAAAAATTTCAGCTATAACATTAAATTCTCGGTAAGTATGAATACACTAATACAAATGGTATAATAATGAACACAGGTGCACCCTGGTGGCTCAGGGGCTACACCTGAAGCTCTGGTGTAGTCCATGTAAAGCCCAAGGAAGGACCTGGGTTCAGCCCTGGTTAACAGAACAACCCAAATGGAACAACCAAATACATTTTTAAAAATTGTTTCTTCCTTCCCTCTCTTCCTGTCTTCTTACTTGCTATCTTCCTGTTTTTAATAAAAGGAACATAAACCTAACAACATAAAAAGGAAAAAATATCAAAGCTGTAAAATATCAGTAATGGGGAAAACAATCATTTAATTTAGATATTACCTTCATTTTTTTTTTTAAAGGAAAGGCGCAGGCAGGAATGAAGGTGAGCAGAGGCAGGCAGGAGGGGAGAAGGGGAAGAAGACCTTTATTTATTTTATTAAGTTTTACATCTTGGTTGTTGCCCTGGCCCTGGGATGTGTGTGGACAATGCCAGTCAAAGGTGGCTGGCCAAAACTGCTACTCCACCAGGGCTGACCTGGATTAATTTCTGAGAGTGAAGCAGCCAAATGTGGTTCTGGAAGTTAGAGGGAACACTACATTGAGTTACATGAAAAATATCTGATGTACTATATCATTAAATTTTTGACTAAATTATGTTCATACAGGCAAAGGAATGACAGTGAATGCAGTAACAAAAGCAAAGGCTTTGGGATAAATCAGACTTGGGTTTGAATGTCAAATCTGTTCCTTAGTAACTTAGGAACTTAGACAAATTACAAGTTTTAAGATCTAAGTAGTAAATACACATTCTAATAAAAAAGGGTTTCAACATAAAATAAAGTCATCTGTTCTATCTCAGCTTTAACTGTGAGTTGTGTATTTCCACACTGTTCACTAAGTTTTTTTATCCTACTAGTTGTGTTTTTCAATTTTGGGCATTTTCAGATTTACTGATCTTTTATTAAGATAGACCAAAATTCAATTCTTTTGTATCTTTTTACATTTCCTGTCCTCCAGTGTAAGCATTTCACAATATTTGGTTAAATATGTAAGCAGGGTACCTAACTATAAGTCTTGTCACTACAGAGTCAAGTAGGATATTGTGATTATGCTTTTTTCCTTGTAAAACTTTTAAAAGTAATTATCTTTTAAAATTGGCTTATAATTGGCTTCAAATCCACAAATTAAAAAAAGGAAAAGTAACTGGGCTTTGAGTTTTCTTTATATTAGCATTTATCTACATATATTTTATGAAACACTAATTATACAGGCTATTTAGGGGGAGTATACTTTTAAACGGCTCTGTATCAAATTAGTTTTTGATAAAAACTGGGTAAATTAAGTTAAAAAAGTTTTATAACTAACATATCTAGGTCTTTGCTACACAAATAAGCACTATGAATCTTCAAGAAAAGTGTATTATTCACTATCTCTAAAGCTAACTTGAAGTAAAGGACTGACATTTCTCCATAAAAACAACAATCTACCTTAGTCTTCATATACCTCTCTCTGACGTTTTTCCTAATGCTGCTCATCTATCAGTTAACCATCCTACCTGCCAAGACCTCCATCTGTCTTTCCAACTGTTATTTTCTAGACCTGTTGGTGTCGTGGGATTTCATTCACTGCATAAATATACTAGATCTCTTGTGATTTAATGTCAGTGATTTTCTTTTGCTAGATCATATAATCCAGTAGCTTCTTAAGAAAGGGTGCATACAAAATAAATGTTTTTATTATACCCTGACACTATTTCATAATTTGGCTAAAAGGACAAAAGAGGAAACATTCATCCTCACGATTTTGCTAAAATTCAATGCTAAACTTTCTTGTTTCTAGTCTTTGTTGAATAGTGCAACAGTACTCTGATTCTAGATCTTTTATGTATAATTTCCCCCTCCTAGTGATCTCTGAAGACCATCTCTTTATCACAGGTATTCTGAAATGCAAAGTAATCTGTGTTTCTGCATTTTTGGTGCTAAGTATATGGTGGTCCTTTCAGTTCACAGGTGCATGTCCCTTAAACTGAGGGAATTTTCTCATCTTTGTTCTTTGGTACTTTCTTCCTTTCAAGTATCTTTTATCTTTTTTTCTGAAATTCTAATTAAATGGGTATTGGAGCTATGCAGTTTATCTAAAAATTCTTTTCACCCTTATTTCTTACTTTTAATCTTATTTTTCCTAAGATTTCCTTGGCTTTTCTAGGGTTTTATATGCAGATTCAAAGAACAACTGTTTCAACAGTTTAATTCTCCAATCTCCAATAGTTTTCTTCAGAAATCTGGTTCATAATTTTTAGTTGGAATGCTATTTTATTTCACTAAACAGATTCACGAACTCTAGCTATGGGAGGCCTTATTGCCTACATTATCATGTTTCCAGGTTCCTTTCATTTCTCTTTGGGGCTCTCTCAATCTTTTCATATTTTATTTTTTTGAGAGGAAGCAAGAGGGGGAAACAGCATTTTAAAGAAGGAAGAGAAGAAAGAAGTATTTTATTTATTTGTTTTTTGTTATTTGTTTTCCCCTTCCCTGGTCATGAACCTCAGTCCTTGGGCTTTTAATTTTAGAATTTTCCTAACATGTCTAGTGACTCACCATCTTGCATCTTTCAAATTAAGGAGCAAATTACTAAAAGTGTTTAGAGGCTGTGTCTATGTGGGGAGTGAGCAGGGCTGGATGACATGAGGGCTTCTTTGTAGGATGACTGGATAGTTAGCAGTCTGTGGTTGAGACACCGTCCAAAAGTCAGGACTTTTCTTTAGAATCCAATGAATTTCTAAAAAGAACTATCATCCAATTTTCTATCTGGGCTTTGTCTAGCTACAATCTAGGAATAGGAAGAGAAGAAGGAATTTAAAAAAGAACTTTAATCTTAGTTTTTAGCCTAATATCTCATTTGCTACTCTGCACACGCTGTCCCCATATTGAGGAAGTCTTCCAGAGAACATACCTCAGATATTTGCCTGAAGAGGCAACTGTCTGTCTGTATATGTGAGGGGTATGGGAAGGGGATTGTATAACTCTCTGTATAGACTTTGAAACAATCCCCCTTTTGAGTTCATGTCTCATCTGAAGCTCTGATAGCTTCTGGATATCCAAGTTCTGAATCTCTTGAGAATTATGAGGGACAAACTGCTTATCAGTTCATTTGTATCCTCTTCTACAGACACGTGTGTAGCTCTGTAAATTGGTTATTACAACTTCTGTTGTTTTTCTCATTACAAACTCCTCTCTAAACTCTGATTTGCTGATATTTCTTCTTTCATATCTTTATTCTTGTAGGTTTATACTTGTAAAATAATTCATTATTAAGCTTAATGAAGTTTAGGCAAAGAGATAAGAGAGCTTATTTTATTAGCATTATAAACCTTTCTAATATCTGTAGTCTCATTAGTATAAGATATTGAGGGCACCTGGAACAATACCTGGCATACAGTAAGCTTAGAAAAGTAATTTTCTAAATGAAATAAGTTATTGGTTTTAAAATAATGACTAGGATATGAAGAAGTCAACTGCTATTAGGAAAAGGTGCTGAAAAGGGTGATAAAATGTTTGATGAACATAGATTTAGAATGATAAAATAATAAAATGTTAGTCTCAAAGAGATCCCAGATAATGTCTAGTAAAAATAATAAGACATAGTGCCAAGAAGTTACACTATTTTCTCAAATTCAATCAATAAAAGTCAGGACAAAAAGAGAGTCCTGATTCCCCAGTGACCTTTCTAATCCCCCCACACATTAAGAAGTTACCAAGTGGATACAGGAAGCAGTGAGCTACATGCTTGATAACTCTAGCACTGTTTGAAGAGGAAGGACACTTAGAAGAGAATACAAGAAACACATAGTAAGCTTAAAAACCCCTCAACTCTTCATTTTCTAATCATTTGACAGTTTCTTTCACATCCACAGCTTCAAAGCTTTACCTTTTAAAAAACTCCCTAAACCTGTTTTTATCCCCCACCAGTGTTGTTTTTTACCACCTGTGTTGTCGACAGCTAACTGTTCAAATGCATCTGTTGGCAGCGTGGGGAATAAGGGACTGTCAAGTGAAGAACTGTTTTATCCTGGTTTTACTAGAGGCAGTAGGAGGGGAATGGTATTTCTAGGTGAATCTGTAGGCTATGATTTCAGGCTTACATCTCATAATTCCTATGTCCCCAAACATTTAGATATGTTTTTTGTTTTCCTCAAATAACCGTACTTTAAAGAAGTTCCTGAAAATTACTCAATAACAAATAAGAGGAGTAGAGCATCTTACCAGTAGGTTGGGGAAAAACTGGAGGAATGGTTCTGGAAGGTACACCAGGAGAATAATTTTGAAATACTGGTGGAAGCAAAGGGAAATTCCCTCCTAAAGCGCCCTGTGGGAGGATTTTAGAGTTAAAAGACAAAGCACAAAAAAAACATCTAGAGGTTAATTCAACATTTAGTAAAAAAGTCATGGGTAATTCTCACCAACTGTTGTAAAGCAAAAAGTGCTGCTTTTTCCTTGGCTTCATTTTCAGAATGGCATTGTGGCCCATGTACCAGTAAGCCATTAGACAATTTAACCTGGCAAACTGTCATTGTCTGAAAAAGAGAATATGAATGTCTATGAGATGATCTGTCAGGGAAGTTGCTTCCTCCCTAAATCTTATTCTAAGCAAGTAGAATAATTTCATCTGACATTCCTTAAAGATTTCAAGTATTTAGAAATGGATTATTAGACTGAGTTGCAATACAAAAACTTTAGAATTTTGGCTATCTTTTAATGTTTACATAATACTTTATTCTCAAAAACCAGTTGAAGGGTCAAACATCCTAGTGTGAATGAAAGTCAAAAATTTTTTTTCTTTCTTTTTTAAAGGAAAGGTACAGAAAGGAATGAAGTTGAGCAAAGGCAGTCAGGCTAGAAGATCGAGGAAGAAGACGCATTTTATCTATTTAGTTGTTCATTTTGGTCATGTGGTTCCCAGGACATGAACTCAGGACCATGGGGGATATAGGTGGACTGTAGACTCGCTGAACCCCTATTCCACTCAGGTGTGCCAAACTTTGTGTTTTTATACTAAAGATTAGTAAACTAGGACTTTCACTTGTGGCTTTTATTTTAAGCGGGGAAAAGAAGCATTTTTAAGGAAGGAAGAGGAGGAGGAAGCACTTTGTTTTTTATTCATTCATTAATTTATTTACACATTTTTATTGTTCCTCCTGATACTTGGGTCCTTGGGCTTTACATGGTCTACGTCCCAGCCACTTAACAACTGAGACACCAGGACACCCCTCCATTTTTTTTGGTAAATCGACTTTTACTGGAATTAGGTCAAGTACATTCTAGTATGAAAACTGTGGCTGTTTTCATACTATGTATGTGGAGTTGAGTAGCTGTGACACAGACCATATGGCTCACAAAGCCTAATATTTAGTATTTTTGTCCTTTACAGAAAACTATGCTGACTGATGCTCTCTACCATCCTCAATTAGCAGATAGTTTACAAATATGAATCAATTGCTAAACTCGAAAAGATTCAGATTCTAATTCTATATTCACATTTAAATTATAACTAATCTTATAAAACATGTTTAAAAATTCTACTTGTTTAAAAAGTAGCTATTTTTATGTAATATTACCAGTCTAGTTATGCTTTCTGTTTTAGGTAAGAATGTATCAAACCTGGGTTTGACAGGATAAAACAACCTTTCTTATAGCCAGTGATTCTCAAGGGGTAGTCTGGGGATGCTGAGAGTCTGATACCCTTTTTCCAGGTGTTCTTGTGGTCAAATCTTTTTATAATAATATTAAAAGACACTATATGCCCTTTTTTACTCTCATTTCATCAGAACAGTACAGAGGACAACTATTTCAGATACTAAATTGCAATTTACTTTTAAAAATACTGCATTTTAGTGTACTGAAGAATATTCATAATTATTCCTTTTTCCTAACTATCTGTGAAGGCAGATTTTCTTCATATATTTTAACCAAAAGACTACATCATAAGTGATTGTGAGTAAGAAGCAGATAGGAGGATCCAGTTTCTTCTATTAAGTTAGAGAAAGAAAAGATTTCAAAATATAATACAATACACCATTCTTGCACATATTTTAAAACATTTCTAATAAATAATTTATAATAAACGTAATTTTTTTTTCAGTTTTACTGACTAAGTATAGATATACTACAAGTAAACCAAAGTTCTTTGGGGGCTTATAAAAGTGGGGAGTTTCTGAAACCAAAAGTTTAAAAAATTACTGTTATAGACCAAATTCCTTAGCTTTATCAGTCTAAAGAATCTTATCAGGCTACCTGTTGCCTAGGTTCTTCTCTGAGGGCTCTGCTTATGTAGGAATAGAAGACAGTGTGAGAAGCAAAAATCTACACTACTCATGAAAAAAAAAAGCCTCATTATATTATTTCTAGCCAAATAATTCCAATCAATTAATTTTTTTTAAAGGAAAGGTACAGGCAGGAATAAAAGTTAAGTAGACAGGCAGGCAGGAAGAGAGAGGAGGAAGAAGCATTTTACTTATTTTTATTTAGTTGTTCACACTTGTTTCACCCCAGAACTGGGACTCAAACACAGGGGCATGTAGCATTGTGTTCACTTGGAAGCAATTGTCCTAATAATTGCTCCATGAGGTTGTGCCTTTGGTCAGTTTTTTAAAGCTCAGTGTTAAATAATTTTTGTAAATGGAACAGTATATGTAAATGGAGCAGTATACCATACCTGCGGTGTTCTAAGAAAGGAGAAATCTGGTTGTGGCATTCCAACGAGGGAACAAATTCGAGAAAGTTCCATTACTGGCATGGACACAGGAGGGATCTGGCTGTGAGCAGGCCAGCAGACACTGTCCATTGATGGTGCATTATGGTACTCACTTGCACTGTGAGGATTGTTCATATAAAGTGCTACCAGAAAATGAGAAGAGGACATATCTAAACCAAATCTTATTTCAAACTATGCAATTTCTACAGAGTTTTACAAGGCAAGCAGGATTTTGTGAAAAATAAAAAGATGAATTTACCATTAGAAAGTATAAGAATTATTCAGTATTACCTAAAATTACTAAGTCAATGTTTTTTAGATGATTATAATTGATTAATAATATATGATCAAGATAAGTATTTCAAATTATGATGAGTTGTTGGGATTGCCAAAAATGAACATTTTGAGAGATTAATGACTACATAGCTACTACGTTAACAGGCAAAATTTGAACAAGCAAATGACTTTCTGGAGTTGATTTAAAATAATTCCTAAGATTTGAGGATTTAGCTTCAGGCTTCTCAAAATTACATTCTGAGAAATGTGCAAGAATGTAACTTCTTACTATTGTAGATTTAAAAAACAACAAGGTGAAGTGAATTGCCCAACATCTCTATAATATGGGCTAGATTTTAAAGTATATGAGCTTCTGCACTATACTGCAATAAAAATAAAAGCTACTTTTATCTGACAGTGGAATCACTCCATTTTAATCCAACTTCGTTTTAAAGTTCCATTTTGCTCTATTTCAAGAGCTTATCTGTCACTATAATATTTTCCTCATAGTTATTGAAATTTTTAATTATCCAAATATTTACAGCATATATGAATGGTTAAAAAATATAACCTAACTTTCTGCTGCATGTTATGAATCATTTCATTTTTTTTTTGGGGGGGGGGCTGTTGTTTCAATCTGATGATAGCTTCTTTTGCTGCACAGAAGCTTTTTAGTTTTATGTAATCCCATCTGCTTATTTTTTTGTTGCTGTTGTCACTGGAGTTGAGTCTCCAAAAATATCTAAGGCTAACTTCTTTGTATTTTATGGTTTCTGGTCCTACATCCAAGTCTCTAACCTATTTTGAATTAATTTTTGTGTATGATGTTACAGAATGTTCTACTTTCATTCTATGCATGTGGCTTGCTGTTCAATGTTTCCAACACCATTTGTTGAAACATCTTGCGCCTTTCTCCACTGTATGTACTTGGCTTCTTTTTGTAAATTAACTGACCTTTGTTAGATACTTTTAATTGATTTTATAGCTTCTATTTTATGTTGGTACAGTTATTTTAAATAATTCTACTGTCGATTTCTGGAATCTATAGTATGCCACAGTTCTTTGTTATACATGTTATCACAACAATTATTTGCAGTTATTCTAAGACAAAAAAATTTTAGAATAATGTTATTTAAATAACAATCATTTTTAAAGTACAAAGATAAAAAAGTAGAATATGAAAACATTTTCAGGTTTGGGATCTAAAACAGGTATCTGTAATAGCAAAATTTAAGTAATCACAAGAATATATTTAGGGACTACAGATCTATTGTTTGCATAGTCATATTGTTATATAAATGACATAATCATAAAAGCATAGTCTTATTTGTTGCTCTTAATTATGCTCTTAAAAGTTTTATTTTTAAAAAACATAATTATAAAGGGAAATGAAATGATTTCTTAAGTAATACTGATTATTAACAATAGTACTTAGCATACTTACTTAATTTCTTATTTTGTTTAGGTTGTGAGGATGGTCTACATTCATCTCTTCTACTAGAGGTAACAGTGATTTCATTACCAAACTGTTTCACTTCATTGTCACAGTCAGAGCTGTCAATTTTTAGAATTTCTTTAAGCATCCGAGTTCCCTTCTGTTTTGAAATGGTTGATATGGAGATGACAATGTGGAGGAAAAAAGTGTTAATACAAATTATAGAGCTTATTGATCTTTCTTTTAATGATTTTAACTGTTAAAACTTAGAGTAACTATATTCAGAAAGAGTCATTACAGTAAATCAATAGTCTAGATTTGAAAAAACAAACCAAAAAGAAAACACCCTTCGTTTTGTGGCATAGAAATATTTATCCTTCTGTTTATCTCTGACTAAACTGCCAAACAGTAATGTCTGAAGGACAAGGGAGATTGGTCATGAAAAAAGAAAAACAGCAAAAAAAAGAGTTAAATTACCCAGGACAGCCTGATTTTTCACACAGAAAGACAAGGATGTTGCAACACAACAGTCTACATGAGGGAAAAGTGTTTTAACAGTTGTACAGGGTATGTACGCATGGCTAACGATAGTGAAATTACTCTAATACAAAAGTTCCTATAAAATACAAACCATAGCAAATGACTGTGGTGACAAATGTTCTTCATTTGGAGGTTCCTGATGTACTTCACTTTCCTTAGAGATATTCAATGATGCTAAAAAGTTCTCAATTCCAGGGTTAAACTAAAATAAAAAATATATTTTGTACATGGATAAAGAAAAAGGTAAGATTTTATGTACCAAACAATCATTTAATTTTTACCCAATTATCCTCCCAGGTGTTTGGGAAGAGAGATTGAATAAATGGTCTTTTACCTTATCAACAGTATTTGAATAACCAGTCATAATCTTTTGGTTTTCTGAAACTTCTGCATTTTCATTTCTCCTCAATAGCTTAATATTACATTTGGCAGGTCCTCCAAATGCCTAAAAAAGAGAATGAGGTTTTCTTACAAATAAAATGGATAATTATTTAATATTATCCTATATAAATGTCTGCAAACTTTTTAATGTGTTTTTTCCATTTTATAGCATAAAAAAGCAGGCCTATAAACTTGGATGAGGAAAAATTACATATTTTTCTTTATTAAAATGAGATTTAGTATTTCTTTCAAATATAAATGGAGGTAATAAACTACAACAGTGGTGATTCTAATCATATTTCAATGTAACTGGTTTTCTTTCAAATCTTACGTGTTTTACTGTTAAAATAACATTCTGAAGAAGAGTCCACAGCCCTCGCTAAAAAAAAAAAAAAAATCAATAGAACTAAAAAATAATTTCTTTTTAAAGGAAAAGTATAGGCAGGAATGAAGGTAAGCAGGCAGGGAGAAAGAAAGAGGGTGAAGAATCACCTTTTTTTTTTTAATGCAATTTTTCACACTGGCTGTTTCCCCTGGCCCTGGGTTTTAAACCTGGGACTTGAGATGTATGTGGGACTGCTCCCAGGGTGTATTAGACCACTAGCCAACAAGGTGCATCCAGAATTAAAGTTTATAAATTCCTTCTCTAGGAGCAAGAAAATAACATTGTAAGAGCTTCAGAAGGAGAGGGCCTTAAAAAGTCATGTAATTCAACAATTTACTCATCTCTAGAGTGGATTCCATTAATGGAGAATCTGGTATGGGCAAATTATTCCACTTAAATGCCTTTCATAAATTTATGATTAGCTTATAAAAGATCTACTTTTTAAGACTGTATTGATAGGCATGTAAAAAATGCCCATGTCAAGTATACATAATGAAATTTTTAGATTAATAATTGTTATTCTTTGATTATAAATGTATACATACTTCTAATCTAGCAAACAGCGGTTATATAAAAATAAATGATCACAGCTTTCCCCCACCATCTAAACTCTTAGAAATAACTGTTGACTTTGTTATATTAATCCAGATACTAGTATATATAAACATACTTCTGTATATTTATACATACATACATCTATGCATTATGTGCTTATTTGTATGTATGTATACAGACTATGTGTGTGTATATATATACACACACACACACACACACATACATAGAGAGCGAGAGAGAGAGGGAGACAGACTCAAAGTGATCTATTTTTGTCCCCATTTTGAAGGTGAAGAAATTGAGGTTATGAGAGGTATTATAAATTGTACGAGGTCACTCAAGTATTAAACAGCAAACTAGAATTTCAGGTAGCAGCTCCAAATCCTAAACTCTAGTTGTGTAACATTTTATCCAAGTCAGATTACACCTCCGCAACCCCCTGGCCAC
Organism: Solenodon paradoxus; assembly: GCA_004363575.1. Taxonomy (NCBI): domain Eukaryota; kingdom Metazoa; phylum Chordata; class Mammalia; order Eulipotyphla; family Solenodontidae; genus Solenodon; species Solenodon paradoxus. The sequence continues at coordinate 39,093 of RJWH01001211.1, forward strand.
ACACCTTATGGATTTGGTTGAAAAGAATACAAAGTTCAGTCAGAGGCCACCGAGCTACCAACTGCAATAAAAAATTGGCTATGAGAAATTTAAGAAAGATTACCTGTGTATTTGACATTTTCTGTGACTGAATCTCAGTTTTTGGACTCTTACACTCTTCTTTAACTAGAGACAAGAACACAGAAATTTTGGTTAGTGAAAGACCTTACGGCAACTGCACACCACGTAACTTTACCAAATATGAGAACAAGCAACTGTGCTAAAAATTCACAGAATTCCAAAAAGACAAGTGCCTGATCTTGAGGAATTTATAATCTAGGGATGGTTGGGAAGAGAAACTGATGGATAAGAACAATAAAGCAATGGTAGAGACAAAGAGGGAAAGAGAGATCAGAGAGGAGAAAGAGAGAAATGAAGCTAAAAGAAAAAGGGAAGGAAAATTGGAAACCTTGTAGAAATGAGGAAAAGAAAAAAATTAGTTGACATGTATTATCAACATTAAATCTTTGTTTAGACACACATACAAGGAAACTAATTGGAATTCCACATAAAGCAAATAATTTTATACATTTATATGAATAACCTGAAGAAAAACACAGTGCAGTTTAAACATAAATTATTTAAGCTCTATTTACCAATTCAGAGAAGCATTAATCTATTCAACTTAAAATATTAAAAAAAAAATTTAGGTTCCTATGCAAAAAATAGTCATTTATAATATTTATTCTTTCTGAGGGGAAGGGAATGGAGGAAGAAGTATCTTTATTTAGTTGTTTTAATCAGTTTTTCACCCCGGCCTAGGGTCTTGAATCCAGGTCCTTGGGCTTTATGTGATCTTTATAACAGTATCTTAGCAGCTTTAGCCACAAGGGCACACCTACTCTAGCAGTTATTAAACTGAAACAAAGTTTAAAAAAACAACAATTGTTTTAGAAAATTGTGTTTCAGAAAAATATTTTTAAAACTATGCTTACACTACATATAATATATAAATACATAAAAACGTGCATATACAAATTATAATAAACTTTGGACTCTGCACTAGCAAGTTCTTTAACAAACTTTCTGCACAGCTCATCCTATTCTACTTCCTTTTCTTTGAGTCTCTGATCAAATGTTATGTCCTTGGAGCGGCACCACCCTACTTAAAATATCATCGCTATTACTCTATCTTCTTAATCTGATTTTTTAATTATTTCATTTTATTTTTAGAGGAAGGCAAGTAGGCAGGAATAAAGGCAGGCAGGCAGGAAGGAGCAAGAGAAGGAAGAAGTATTTTATTTATACAGCTGTTCATTTTTTCAGCTGCCCTCCGAACCCTACTCTCTGGGGCACGAATCCAGGTCGTTGGGCTGTAAGTGAACTGCTCCCCTGGTACAGGCTCTATACTTGAGGCACCAGGGTATACTCTGCTTTATTTATTTATTTTTATCATGGCATTTATCATTACTACAGATTATGGAATTATATCAGCCTCCTATTATCAGCCTCCGCTTTAGAATTAAAGTTCATTAGGCAAAAAACTTGTCCCATTCACTATGCATCCCCAGCACCTATAACAATACGTGACAGCTCAATAAGTAGCAGTTAAATAAACAAATGAATGAATAACTAATGAACCATCTTTTGAACATAAAGAGCAATCTGCTGTAATTTGGGAATACTCTGAGGAAGAGAAGGGATAAAGTAACTCAGAATAAAGATTCTCATTTTGCATCTTAATTATCTTCTGAGTCTAAAATATAGTAGATTCTATTTCAATGAATGAAAAGAGTGAAATATATGTAAGCTGTAAGAGAATATTTTAAAATATAAACTTACATGTACAGGTTATAAAAAGTAACTGCATTACTTTTAAATCAAATTTATTTCAAAAACTAATGCAGATACATCAGCAAGAACCTCTAGAAATTCTTTGCTCCATAAAACCAATGAGAAATTGAGCATAAATTATCAGAATCCAAATTTTCAGAACAATGGAAGTTAATAATAGGCTGAGGCAATCTGGGGAGTGTTTAATAATTTTTTTTTTTTTTTTTTGTGGCACTTTAACTTAACCTACTTCCATCCCATACTCTTTAGTTCAATATAACCTTGAAAAATAACAGCCAGCAGTTTTGGTTGAAAAACAATAAACTAACTGCCACCAAGAAGATCAGAATAAGACTGGAATTCTATTAAAGTGTTATTCCCAAAGAATTATAATTACTTAAGCCTTTAGGCACTCCTTGGATGACCCCACTTGCAAAGTTCAATCTGTATAAAAAGCCATTTTCCTAGGGGAATTATTTGAAAATAATTATAAAAAATTTTACTTTTGCAACTGTATGAAGTGGGGGCAAAATCCAAAATAACAAAAAAGCTTAAAAAGAAAAGCTAGAGAATGAGATGTCAGTAGGGACTTGGAGATGCTCTGGTATGCTGCTGTAATCTAGAAACTATGTACATGACTAAGCAAATAGGCAGCAACTATAATAAATGGTAATAGGTCTTTGGGTAGGAAGGAGTTGCTATATTATGTGTTTTAAATTCCATGTTAAAAAAAAGAGAAATGAAATGAAACAATAAAGTATGCTTTCTGCTAGAGATACACTTTCTAGATTCAAAGATATAAATAGGTTGAAAATAAAGGATGAAAAACATATACCATGTAGAAAGTATCCAAAAAAACCCTTTAAGACAAAAATTGTTTACTAGAGACAAAATAAGGACACTTTATAATGGTAAGTCAATCCATCAAAGATATACAACAACCATATATCTTTGATAAAAACATTTATCTACCCAATGACACAGCTTCAAAATACATGAAGCAAAAACGGACAGAAATTGAAGGGTGAAATACATAATTCAACATTATCTGAAGGCAAGGCTTTGATATTCCAATTTCAAAATCAACAAGAAAACAGAAAACTTGAATATTAATATAAACAAACTAGATCTAAAAGACATCTATAGAATACTTAACCTCAAAAGAGCAAAATACATATTCTACTCAGAGCACATTAATTAAGGCATATTCTAGGTCACAAAACGAGTCTCAATAAGTGGAAAAGGATAAAAATCATATAAAAATGCTTTCAAACCACAAGAAAATGAAATTAAAATAACTGAAGGAAATTCATAAATATACAGAAATTAAACAACATACTCCAAGTAACCAATGGGTAAAAAAAGTGGTCACTAGAAAATCAGAATATACATTGAGATGAATGACAAGGAAAACAACATACTAAAGTTTAAGGAATGCAGCTAAATCTGTGCTTTAAGGGAAATGCGTACATATAAATGCCTAAAAAATCTTGAAAAGAAGAAAAAGAAGGTGAAATGGCATGGAATTAAATTAAAACATTACTACTTACCTTACAGAAATAAAAGGGACTATAGAGAAAAACTATGATATTCTAAATCAACAAGTTAAAAAAGCTAGATGAAATGGGCAGTATTTACAAAGATACAAACTATTAAATTATTTCACATGTAAACAGTCAATCTGAATAGATTTATAGCAAGTAAAGAGAATAAGCTGGAAAGTATAAATGCTTTTCATAAAGAAAAGAACAGGCCAGATGTCTTCACTGGTAAATTCTACCCAATGTTTAAAGAAGTAATACCAGTCCTCCCCAAATTTTCAAAACACAGAAGGAACACTTTCCAACTCATTCCAGAAGGTCATTATTGCCATGAAAACAGAATCAATGATATCATAAGAAAATATAATTACAAATATCCCTTGTGAATATAGATATAACAATTCTCAACAAAGTACTAGCAAATCAAATCCCAAAACATATAAAAAGTATCGATTACATAGCATGACTGAATGGGATTTATCCCAGGAATGCAAGGTTGGTTTAATATATGAAAAGCAACCAATAGAAAATATCATTAGTTGGATAATGGACAGAATACGCATAATGATCACAGAGACACAATAATCATATTTAACAAAATTTAACATCCCCCTGAAGAAAAAAACAAAACCAAAAACCCAACAACCTAAGGTTAGAAGGGAATTTTCTTAAACCCCACAGCTAACATTATACTTATTGGCAAAATATTTAGAGCTTATCTCTAAGATCAAGACAAGACAAAGATGCTCATATTCACTATTCCTAGTCATTATTGTACTGGCGGTTCTAATCACAGTAATTTGGTAAGAAAAAGAAATAAAAGGCATCCAGATTATATAAGAAGAGGTAAAACTATCTCTGAGAAGCCAAAAAAAAAAAAAAAAAAAAAAATAGGGCTAAATAAATAAGTCTAGGAAGGTGACAGGATACAAGATCAACATACAAAAAAGAGTTAGCTCTGATGAGAAAATAGAGGCCTAAATAAATGAAGACATTTTATGTTTATAAATAACATATTGTTAAGCTAACAATACTACCCAAAGAGGTCTACAGATTCAATGCACTCCTTATAAAAATTCCGGTTGCTGTTTTGGCAGTCAACATGATCCTAAAATTCTTAAGAAAATGTAAGAAGTACAGAACAGATTAAACAATCTTGAAAAAGAAAAAGTTGGAGGACTCAAACTTTCTGATTTTAAAATTTAAAACTACAGAAATCAAGACCATGTGCTCTGTTTGTGTAGAAAACATATAGATAAGTTGAATAACTTTAAGAGGTCTGATATAAACTTATATACACCTGTGGTCAATTGATTTTGGTGCTAAGAAAATTCAGTGGGTATCGAGAAGAATTCAATGGGTAGAAGAATAGCCTTTTAGAAAACTGGATATACACATGGAAAAGAATAAGCACCCCTGTCTTATACCACATACAAACATATATTCAACACTGGAATAAAGACCTAAATGTAACAGGTAGAACTACAAAATTCTTAATAGCTGTAAATCTTTGTGACATTGGATTAGGCAAGGTTTGTTAGATATGATATTGAAAGCACAAGCAACCAAAGAAAAATAGATAAAATAGTTAAACTGGACTTCATCAGAATTGAAATCTTTGTGCTTCAAGGATGCTATGAAGAAAGTTAAAAGATAATCCAAGTAATGAGAACAATTGAAAGTCAAATACCTAAAAAAAAAAAAAAAAGGAAGTAACAAGTGTTAGGAAGGTTGTGGAGAAATTGAACCCTCATATTTTGCTGGTGATAATGTGATTTGTACAGCAACTTTGGAGAAGTCTGGTAGTTACAAAAAAACGTTAGAAATAGAGTTAACAAGCAAATCAGTAATTCTACTCATTTGTATGCACTCATTTTATACACATATATTCATAGTAGCATTCATTATAGCCCAGAGTAGAAACAACCCAAATGTCCATCAAAGGATAAACATAATGTATTATGCATATAATAGAATATTATTCAGAAGTAAAAATTAAAGAAGTAGTGAAACATGCAAAAACATTGACGACTCCTGAAAATATTAAAGTGAAAGAAGCCAATCACGAAAGGTCACATACTGAATGATTCTATTTATAGGAAATGTTCAGAGGCTAATTCAGAGACAAAAAATAAATAAAAGGTTGGGAAGGCTGTCAAGGAAAGACTGCTAATCAGTATGGTGTTTATTTTGGGGATGATGAGAATGTTCTAATTTTAGATAGTGGCATTAATCGTACAACCTTGTGAAAACATAAAAAAATCCCCACTGATTGTACTTTCAGAGGATGAATTTTATGGTATGTGAATTATATCTCAATAAAGCTGTTAATAACAAGAAGTAGTCAGCACCACAAATATACTTTTCAACCTTGACTTACATTTTCTGTGAGACTCATGTTTTCTTTGTGGACATTTAACATTGCTGTCGCTAAAGCCAGATTTGTGATGTTGAGTTCCTTGACTTTTTTCGTGAGGTAGAACTCCACCCTGAAAATTAAGATTCTTATAAATGACTTAAACAAACACTTACATTAGAACTACTTCTTTTCCTCAACTTTTAGTAATTTTTATAAAAATTACTCTTTTGAAAAAAATTAAGGAATTTATATAAGTATAGAGAATTTACAAAATCCTCAAATGATTCACCAGAAATAACGAAAATAATCATTACTTCATACATTTATCTATGTATTTGACAGCAAGATAAATAAAAAACAATGTTATAAAAATACAATTTTAAATAGAAAGAATTATACTAATTTTGCTTGAAGTTAATGCAAAAACTAAAGAAAAGATTAAGTTTTGGGTAAATGTTTTTTTCACAATAAAAATATCACTTTCTAATCTCTCTGGGTAAATATAAAGTTTTGAGTTCCATCTCAAAGCAATAGGTAGTAACATGACTAGTAGACTTTGACAGAGATCTAGAAGAATTTGAAGGCAAGAAAAGACTCAGAGTAACGGTTTTAGAGAAAAACTCTTTTAAAGAATAGTTCATAATTGCTGCCGCCAACTTCCAATTCTTTTCTCTTTAATCAGTCATTCACTACTTTTACTCTACTGAAATTGCTCTTAAGATTTCTAATGACTTTCGTGTGCTAAATACAAAGGTCACTTCCAAGTTTTGATCTCAATTGATTCATTGTAGTATCTGACACCATTGATTATTAGTTTGTTCTCCTTGGCATCTAGACATCTAAATCCGTGCCTGGTTTTCATCTTGCCTCATTGCCATTCCTTCTCAGGCTTCTTTGTTAGTAATATCTAAGCTGATTCTTTACAAGATGGGATGCTGGCTTACCCTGGTGAAGTAGCAATTGTAAGGCTGTAGTCCACATATAACCCAAGGACCCAGGTTCACATCCTGGGTCCTGAGGATAAAACCAAGATGAACAACTAAGTAAAACAAATAAAATGCTTCCTACTCCTCTCTCCTGTTCCCTCCTTGCCTTCATTCCTGATTGCAGCTTTTCTTTAAAAAAAAAAAGGGGAGGGGGGATGCTCTATCTTGGATATAGACAGCTACGCACACATGCATGCACACAGACACACATGTATATGATGATTCCTAAATTTCTTATCTTGGAAATCCTTCATGACCTTCAGACTAAATGTCTAACTCTGTATCTCCATTCAAATACTCAACTCTTTATTTCCACTTCAAAGTTTACTATACAGTTTCAAACTTAACCAAGTCCAAATTGAACTCCACATCTTTCCCCATAAACCTACTGGACTTAAAATCTTCCACATCTCAATTCCTAGCTAATCTACTTTTTAGTTACTCAGACCTTCAGAGTCAGAACCTTTATTTTTTCTTTTATCCCTATATTCAATTCATCATCAGTAGACAATCTCTTCCAAGGAAACAAGCCCGAAAAACAAAAACAAACAAAAAATAACATAATGCCAAGCAGATCTAGAGACAGGGAAATATACACCAAATGATGGATCTAAACAAAACCCCAAGGCAAAACCTACTGCAACAAGCTTAAGTAACTACCTGAAAAAGTAACAGTGATAATCAATTTCACTGAAATCAGGAAAATAATGGAGGAATAAAAGAGAACTATAAAAAAGAGAGAGAAGATATGAGGTAGCTCAAAACAGAAGTCAAGAGCACAAGAGCTGGACTAAAGAATGACAGTAAGTTCGAAAGAACAAAAGTAGCGCAAGAGTAGGTTGGAAGAAGCCTCCAATAATTTAACCTGTGAGCTAGAAGACACAGAAGTGGAATGCACTCAAGTAGATTAGCAAAGAGAAAAACGAATTAAGAGAAAGAAAGAGAGCATATGAGACTATGGGATAACATCAAGAGGAACAACATTCACATCATAGGGGTCCCAGAAGAAAAAGTGAAAATCAGGGCAGAGCAGAAACTGTATTTGAAGAAGTAATAGCTGAGAATTTCCCTATCCTGAGGAAAGAAACAGATTACCAGATCCAGGAAGCTCAAGGAGTTTTAAGAAAAAGAAACCCAAACAGACCTAACCAAGACACATCATCATTAAAATGTCAAAATTATGATTTAAACAGAGAATCTTAAAAGCAGTTACATACAAAGGAGCCCCCCATAAGACTGTCAGTGGATTTCTCAAGTGAAATATTTGTAACAAGGGCGCGATATATTGAAAGTGCTGAAAACAAAAACAAAAACAAAAAAACCTTCTAACCAAGAATATGCAACTCTGCTAGATTATCACTTAGAACTGAAGGACTGAAAATGAGCTTTTTAGACAAGTAAAAGTTAAAGGAATTCATTGCAACAAAACCAGTTTACAAATAATACTAAAAGATATCCTATAAAATGTGAAGAAACTTCACTTAAAAGTGGCAAGACATTGAAATAAAAAAGTGGGGAGAAGGAGAGTAAAAATGTGGATGGTTAACTCAAGAAAGTTCAAGCTTAACTTGCTTTCAAGTAAAAACAGGACATAAACATAGAAACTTTTATGTAAACCCCAAGGTAACCTCAAAACATGTATCCAGGTAAAAAGCAAAGAAGAAAATAAAAAGGGAAACCAATCACAATATAACTCCTTCAAATAACCTAAGAAGAGAAAGAGAACAAAGATACTCTGCAACAATATCTAGAAAACAATAAACAAAATAGCACTAAACAGTTATATATCAGCAATGGATTGAACTCATAAACAAAAGGTACCAAGTGGATTAGAAAACATGCCATACCTTGGTGAAGCAGAGTTTTGGTGCAGACCACATACATCCCACAGTCCTGGCTTCAGGACCCGGGGCTGTGGGGATCAACCAATGTGAACAACTAATTAAAATACAGTGTTTCTCTCTTCCTTCTTGCCTTCCTGCCTCTGCTGCTCTCCTTTATTCCTGCCTGCACCTTTTCTCTAAAAAAATAAAACCAAAAAAGCCCCACAACTTTCTGTTTCATTCAGATACTCATTGTCTTTCAAAGATAAACATAGGCTCAAAGTCAATTGTTGGAAGACAATCCCACAAATGGCAAAATTAAAGCAGGAACAGTCATACTTATATCAGATCCCAACTAAAGAGGATAATAAAAGACAGATGAATATTATACAATGATTAGGAGTCAATTCAGCAAGAAGAGTGAACACTTACTAATATAAATGCACCAAATGAAGGAGCATCAGAATGTATAAAGCAAGTATTAACAGAACTAAAAAGAGACATCAACAGCAATACAATAATAGGAGAACTGAACTCCCCACTTAAAACAACAGACAGATCAACCTGGTAGAAAATTAACAGGGAAACAATAGCTTTACATGACAAATTTGAACAAGATGAGTTTAATAGACATACTGGACACTTCATCCAATGACTTTAGAAATCATATTCTTATCAAGTGTGCACGGATATTTTCGAGGATAGATCATATATCAGGACAAAAAACATGTCTCAAAAATTTACAAAGATTAAAATCATACTAAGCATCTTCCCTAAACACAATAGCCTAAAACAAGAAATCAAACACACAAAAAAAGGAAGATTTCAAAATATATGAAGGCTGAACAACATGCTTCTGAATGACTCTTGGGTAAAGGAGAAAATCAAAGGAGAATTTTAAAAAGTACTTGAAGACAAACAATAATGAAAACACAAGTTACTAGAACTTAAGGGATGCAGCAAAAGCAGTACTAAGAAGGAAGTTTATTGCAAGCGAGGTCAATCTCAAGAAACAAGAAAAATTGTAAAAAAAAAGAAAAAAGAAAAAAATCTAATTCTACATGTAAAGCAACCAGAAAAAGAAGAGTAATTGAAGCCAAAAATCAGTAGATGGAGAGAAATACTAAAAATTCAAGATGAAATAGAAATCAAAAAGAAAATTCAAACTTACAGTCAAATGGGCAACCTGGTAGGAACAAGACTTACATTCCCTCCCCTGGAGCAACTAGAAATTCACCTATTTTCCAGGAACAAACACTGAAGAAAAGTAGGCAGAGACTGTAGAGACACAGAAGCAATCAAGACAACGAAAGGTAGGTGAAATGTCTGACTTCAGAGCTACATCACAGACTCAGACTGGGGATTCTAGCTGTGGTGGATGGGGTGGAACTGTGGGTAGAAACAGTTCTCCCAGGAATAACAGCAGAAGGTCTGTCCAATGGGACCAGGACTTGGAGCCAGGAAAGAAGGTCTAGGCGCAGGGTGGAAGAGGCACCAGTGGTTTGAACTGAGGAGAAAATTATTTTGGGTGCTGCCATAACTGGAAGGCAGTGAGGGGAATTGCCCACTCCCACTTATCCCCTCCCACTATATTGCCCTGGAATGGCAGGACCTGCCCACTGGAAATCCTGCCCTAGGGCTTAAATAAAGAGAGCCTTCTAGAGGGAGAGTCAAAGCTATCCATATTGCCATCTTGTGGGTGGAGGTAAAACTGCAGCCTGACTGCTGATTGTAGGCCAGAGCAAGTTGGTCATTGTTGTGGGGAGCTGAGACACTGGGGGAAGGTTCTGCATCCCCCAAACAAACTCCAACACCACAGACTGAATTTTCGGGCAGCAAAGAGGGCCCATATAAGAACTTCAACAAATCCAACCAGTGGTGATGCCACAAAACTCAAGAAATCCCAGCACTACAAAAAAATACTGAAAGATGCTAAATTAACCTCACTTAAAAACAGTTTAAGACAGCAAATTTTAAAAGTGGGGAGGGGGAGAGAAGAACAAAAATGTGGATGGTTATAATGAGTGGAAAACTAATATGCTTTCAGATAAAAGCAGGAAATAAACACAGAATTCTTAATGTTAACTTCAGGGTAACCTCAAAATACATCTCCAGGGAAAAAGAAAAGTAGAGAACAGAAAAGGATGAAACAAAAAACAAGCACACCCAACCCATCTATGAGGAGAACAAGAACAAAGACACTATCTAGAACAACACATAGAAGACAAATTACAAAATGATACTAAGCACTTACATATCAATAAACACCCTAAACATTAATGGACTGAACTCACTAGTCAAATGATACAAAGTGGCCAAATACATTAAAAAGCACAACCCAATTTTCTGCTGAATTCAGGAAACTCACATTCTTTCAAAAGATAATCAAAGACTCAAGGTTAATGGCTGGAAGAAAATCCTACACTCAAATGGCAACCACAAAAGAGCAGGAATCACCTTATTTAATATCTGATAAAACAGACATCCAACTAAAAAGCACAATAAAAGACAGAGATGATTAAGGGGTCAATCCAGCAATAAGACATAATGCTTATTAACATATATGCACCAAATGAAAGAAAATCGAAATACATTAAAAATATTATTAGAACTGATGAGAGACATCAACAGCATCACATTAATAGTAGACTTCAACACCCCACTTACAACAATGAACAGATCAACCAGTCAGTATTTTAGCAGGGAAACAGAAGCTTTAAATAACATTCAGAGCAGTTAAGTCTAATAACATCTACCAAACACTTTATCCAGTGACTCCAGATTTCACTTTCATCTCAAGTGCATGTGGAACATTCTCAAGGATCGATCATATACTGGGACACAAAACATGTCTCAACAAATTTACAAAGATTGAAATCATACCAAGCATCTTCCTTGACCACAGTGGCTTAAAACTAGAAATCAACCACAAAAAGAAAGCAGGAAGACTCCAAATTAATTGGAGACTAAACACTATACTTCTAAATGTTTCTTGAGTACAAGAGGAAATCAAAGAGGAACTTTAAAATACTCAGAGACAAATGAGAATGAAGGCATGAGCTACCAGAATCTATGAGATGCACCAAAAGCAGTACTAAAAGACAAGATCATTGCAATCCGGGCCTACTTCAAGAAACAAGAAAAATCACACATAAATAATATAGCCCTACATTTGAAACAACTAGAGAAAGAAGAACAATTAGAAAAAAATCAGTGGAAGACCAAAAGTTGGTTCTTTGAAAAAATAAACAAAACTGGCAAACCACTGGCTAGACCCAAAAGAAAAAAGGAGAGAAAACTTTCATAACTAGAATCAGAAATGAAAGGGGGAAAGTTACAACAGATACTACAGAAATACAAAACATTCTAAGAGACTACTATGAACAATTCTATGCTAATAAAGTAGACAATCTTGAGGACACAGACAGGTTTCCAGAAAAATACAGTCTACCAATACTGAATATGGAAGAATTGGAAAAACTGAACAGAACACTCACAGGCAAAGAAACTGAAGATGTAATCAAAACTCTCCCTAAAAAAGAAAGGCCCAGGTCCAGATGGCTTTTCTAATGAATTTTACCAAATCTTCAGAAGAAATAATACCTATTCTTCTCAAACTCTTCCAAAATATTGAAGAATAGGGAACACTCCCAAACAGTTTCCACGTGGGTAACATCACACTGATATCAAAAGCTGATAGAGATGACATCAAGAAAGAAAATTATAGACCAATATCTCTAATGAACATAGATGCAAAAAATTTCACCAAAATATTAGCAAACAAAAATCCAACAATGCACCAAAACGATCTCCCAGGGATGCAAGGATGGTTCAACATATATAAATTCTTTAATGTAAGACACCATATCAACAAAAGCAAGGAGAAAAACCACATGATCCTATCAATAGATGTAGAAAAACTTTTGACACACCCTCTTTTCAACACTCACTATGATAAAAACCTTGCATAAAATAGGGATAGAAGGTACGTATCTCAACTTAGTAAAGGCGTTATATGACAAAACCACAGTTAACATCATAGTTAATGGTGAACACTTGAAAGCATTTCCTCTAATGTCAGGAATCAGGCAAGGCTGCGCACTCTTACCACTGCTATTAAACACTGTACTGGAGGTCTTAGCCAGAGCAATGGTGCAAGAAAAAGAAATAAAAGGAATCCAAATTGGAAAAGAGGAAGTAAAACTATCACTATTTTCAGATGACATGATTACATAATTTTAAAAACTCTGTCAAAAACTACTAGAGCTAATCAATGAATAAAGTAAAGTGGCAGGCTACAAAATCAATGCACAAAAATTGGTTACATTTTTATACAGAAACAATGTAACATAAGAGAATGAAAACAAGAAAACTATCCTGTTTACAACAGAAATAAAGAATCAAATACCTTGCAATATACTTAACAAAGGAAGTGAAAAACCTGTACAATAAAAAACTGTAAGAGCTTCTTAAAAGAAACAGAGGAAGATACCATGAAATGGAAAGATGTCTCATGGTCATGACTGTGAAGAATCAGCACTGCTAATATGGCCATCTTACCTAAAGGAATATATGGGTTTACCATAATCCTTATCAAAATTCCGCTGGTATTTTTCCAAGAAATAGAACAAAATTTTTTAAATTTGTCTGGAGTAACAAAAGACCAGAATATTCAAAGCAATCATGAGCAAAAATGAACAAAACTGGAGGTATCACATGCCTATACTACAAGTAATAATGATCAAAACTGTATGGTACTGCAATAATAACAGACACACAGATTAATGGAATAGAACTGAATCACCAGAAATAGACCTATTCAAATGTGAACAGTTATGACAAAGGAACCAAGAGCTTATGATGGAGAAAGAAAAATCTTTACAATAAATTGTGTTGGGAAAACTGGACAGCCATATGCAAATGAATGAAGCTATACCACTCTAATACCACACACAAAATTAATTTACAATGGATGAGAGACTAGGATGTAAGATCTGGAATCACACTGTACTTAGAAAATAACATTGGTTATTCCATGAAATCAGCCTTAGAGCAATGTTTGATAAATCAACTCCAGCAGTAAGGGAAATAAAAAACAAAAATAAATAAACTAAAAAGCTTCTAAACAGCAGAAGTCACCCACAAACAAAAAGAAAACCTACTGACTGGGAGAAGATATTTGCATTTCATATATCTGACAAGGGCTTAATATCCAAAATATACAAAGAAGTCATAATACTCAACAACAGAAAAACAACCCAATCAGAAAAATGGGCAGAATTGGATAGACATTTCTCCAAAGAAGACATACAGATGGTTAACAGACATCTGAAAAGATGTTCTTTCTCATTTATTATTGGAGAAATGCAAATCAAAACAACAATGAGATATCACCTTACACTTGTGAGAATGCCTATTATTCAAAAGTCCGGAAACAACAAATGTTGGGTAGGGTGCAGAGAAAATGAAACTTGTTATTTTTTAAAGGAAAGGTTCAAGCAGGAAAGAAGCTGGGTAGGTAGGCAGGCAGGAAGAGAGAGGTAGAAGCATCTTTATTTTATTTAGTTGTTCACATTAATTGTTTACCCCCTTGGGCCCCGGATTCAAACCCAAAAGTATATGGTTTGCTCCTTCGGAGGTGACTGCACTAACTGCTGTTTCACCAGGATGTGCCTTTTTAAATTTTTTTGCAAAAGGGAACACTTTCACACTGCTGATAGGAGTGCAAGTTGGTGCAACCCTTAAAAGAAAGCAATACGGAGATTCCTCAAACAACTGAAAATGAAATCCCCCATATGACCCCATTATCCCACTTCTGGGCATTACTTAAGAGATAAAAAACACTAATTTGAAGAGATATGCACCCCCATGTTTGTGGAAGCATCCTTTATACCAGCCAAGAATTGGGAATACCTAAGGGCCCATAATCAAATGACTGGATAAAGAAAATGTAGTATACATACACAATGGAATGTATTCAGCCCTTAGAAAAGATGAAATCCTGTCATTTGCAATAACATAGATAAAACTTGAGGGGACTATGCTAAAAGAAATCAGAAGAAAGACAAATAACGGATAATATCACTCATATGTGGAAACAAAACAAAGGAACAGACTGAACAAGAACCAACCCATGGACATTAGCAATAGAACTGAGGTTACCATTAGGGAATGGGATTGGGTGGGGGTAAGAGCAAGTGGTGGTGGGTTTATATTTCTTTATAAATCATAGTTACCTCAATAAATATTAAATTAATTTTAAAAAAGCACACTGGCAGAGGAGATGTGTATTGTGTTACTTTCATTCTTTATCTTTATTTTATCATAATTGCCTTTGATATTTTCCTCTAGCTCTGATAATGCTAATAACATCACTGGAGGATATTAGAATAAATGAGGCTCTTATAGTTTATATACTTGCAGGAACTTTCCTTCTTGGTCAGTTAGCAGAAAAGATAGGTCAGTAATTAGCTGAAAATATAGTAGGAATTAATTTCATTTCCTCTTTTTTTGTTTGAGTCTACTCTTGTAGTGGAATGTTCATCCTATTAACTTCCCTCAAGAAATCTACATTTGGTCATTCATATTTAAGACAACCAATGGCCAACATAAAGTTATACACTGAACTGTAAATAAGTAAGTTAATGAGTGTCACTAAGGCCTTTCTTTAACTTAAAATGTAGTAGTTACGATTCTGTAAGAAATAAAAAATCTAAAACTAATTTAAAATACAAATGATATAATTCTCACCCACTAATCAAAAAAGCTTTATATATGACTAAAAATAATTATAAAAATTCATGATTAAAAATGTTATTTGTATTCTGAGAATTTCAGCAGAAACTTAACCATTGTATACCTAAAATAGAAGCATAAAAATATATTTTCTTAAATTTAATGTTTATCAAGTAAAGTATACTAACTTTTTCCTTAAGAGTTACCTGAAAGTGCTGAACTTTTCCAGATCCCTGCAAGGACTGCCAAATGTTGCAAAATTCATCATCATCCTTAGTGGGTATCTAGTAAAACACAAAATATTTAAGGAAGTGAAACATGAAAAAAGATTCATGTTAAAAATCAAATAATTTATTCATTATTCAGTGGCTGATAGGATTTATTTAACTTTCATTATCTGATATGCATTTCTTTTTTTTTCTGGAACTCAGCAATCAAAAGTATTCACTAGAGTAAAATGGTCTTCAATATGTAACTGGTTTTGAATGGGTTCATTGAAAAATATTTAAAACATAATAAATTCCATAAAGATTATACTGAATCAATATTCCCAATGACATATTTTTTGTTTTCCAATGTATGATTAATATCTTAGTCAAATTAATATATAATGGTTTTGTTTAAAATCTTCATCTTATACAAAAGTAATTGAATAGATTAAAAATCAGCTATTAGCTATGGGGAACTGATTTTATGCAGACTGAAACTCTGGAAAAACATGAACTAACATTTATTTATTTTACTTTTTAAAGGAAATGGTGCAGGCAGGAAATGAGGAGAGCAGGGGCAGGCAGGCAGGAAGAGAGAGGAAGAAAAAGGATTTTATTCTTTTTATTTTAGCTGTTTATCTTTTTCACTAGCCCCATGCCCACCCCCAACCTCACTATCCTTAGGATATATGTGGGCTGCATCATGCAAACTTAACCATTAAACCACCAAAGCAAGCTTGCACCAAATAACAGTGATTATCTATGAGAATTCAGAGAATGTTTATGTCTTTTGTTATTATCCTTGTTTCTTTTGCTATCATCTACTTTTCAATTTGATAAGTAAATATATAAAGAAAAAGACATTCTCAAGCTCATTATTTAAATAAAGGACTGTCTTTTTTGATAAAGGAAAGACATCAGCAGGAATGAAGGCAAGTAGGGAGGCAGACAGGGAGGCAGGAAGCGAAAGGAGGAAGTATTTTCGTTATTTTATTTAGTTAATTTTGGTTGTTTTGACAGGCTCTGGATCTTGAACCAGGGACCTTGTGATGTATGTGGATAACAGCTGGTGGACTAAACGACTAGGCCACCAGGGTGCATTGAATGTCCTCTTAACTGTAATTGTATAATAGGTAAAATGCTATCAATAGCATTCTTTTACTATCCTATTAGCTTAAAACAAATCTGGAATTGACTTGAACCAAAACATTTTAAATAAAAAAAGGGAAAAAACTAAGTCAAATTAGACTTATAAAGTCTTATAAAGACTGATTTGTAAAGAAGGTTGGGAGAAATTAAAAACTGAATCTTACTTGAGTAGGAACAAAAAGTGATTGAGGTGAATGGTTAAGACCTCCCAAATGCCCTGAAGAAACTAATGAACTTGAGCAATAGTGATTTACAGCTGGTTGTGGTTTCACAATGGCTGTCAACTTTTGATTTCCAGTTTCAGAGCGAGTCCCATGAGAAAGGTTCACCAAGGCACTTGTTGGCAGTCGATAACCTCTACCAGGGGAACACCTAAAAGTAAGAAATTATTAGTGTCACTGGAAAGTAATACTAACTTTTCAAGGAGTAGAAGAATCAAATAAATTTTGAGTGGAGTGTCTATAATCTGAATTAGTAAATATTACTTTTAAATTCAGTAGAGGCACTTGAAATCATTGAACAATATCAATTTATAAAATTATATTAAAAAAAAAATTCCTAGTCAACTATTCAGTCCAATGTTGTAGTTGTATGTGTAAGGGCACATGTGTGTTTGTGCTAGTTTCCCTTCAGAAGGCTTATAATTTAATAGCTAAGTATAAGTAAAATTTTATGAATTAAATTTCAAACTTCTTTGAAAATTTATGATATGTACAGTTTATTATAGGTTACATAATCCAGACTCTGCTGCTGCATTTGAAGAGTGATGATAGTAAAGTGTTTGTTTAACAGGCATATTCAAGTTGCAAATCAACAATATCATTCTGCAGGTAATCACTTGGTATAAGGACTAAAGGCTGTGATTTTATGCAAAGAGGCTAAACTAGAGTAATTAATTTAATTGGCCACTAATCAAAAGAGGAGATAAAAAGACTAATTCATAATTCAGTTCAGTTTTCAAGCTGGTCTTCAGAAGGGAAAAAGGAAAACTGGAAGGGTTTCATTTACTGTTCACAATAATCTAGCGCAACTATGTATCTTCATTACAGATGAAGAAACTGAGGATCAGGACATTTTTAACTCAATTACCCAGTGAATACAAAGGTTAAATGAGAAGACTTGCTTTCGACTATACCGTGGTGCCTCTCATTCTATCATGATATGATGCTTTTCCTGTAATTGTAAACTTTCTATTAGTGCTCTCCCCCAATACTCATCCCACACATGTTAAATGAAAAAGATACAGTTCAGTCCTCTTCCTTTAAATCTCCAGTTATTTTTCTCTTCCCATTTAGAGCCAGACTTCTCAAGGGTCAATTCAAATTTCTTGCCTCAGTTATTACAACTGCCATTCAGTTTTCAAATCATCCCAATACGGCTTATGTTAACTCCGTTAACTTACTTAACTATGTTAAGCTCCACTAAAAAACATTCAAAGGACATATTCAATCTTGAAGTTATAAAATAATTCAAAAAAATACAAATCTGACCACATTTCTGCTTTTGATGGCTTCATGTTATTTAAGGGTGAAGACCAAGATTCTCCACATGTCCTGAAAGCTGGACTACAAATTTCTTTTCTTTTACTTTAATGTTACATAGTTGTTAAAGTTTATACACACTTGTGTTCGTTCCTTTTTTGAATGAGTAAAAGTCCTTTGTTGCATATACTATTCCCTCTTATTGAGCACTTGTCACTAGTCCTCCCTCACTGCCTAGTTAACTATTAGTCATTACTCAAGTCTAATCATAAATATCACTTCCTCAAGGAAGCCTTTCTGGAAATTTCTGGACAGATCATACATATAAATCTGAATTCCTTCCTAGCATTTGTACTTTTAAATTAAATATTTAATCAGTTTTTTACCTATCTTACCCATAAAAACGAAAACTCCATGATAGTAGAAAATATGTCTGTTCACTGTTACATCCCTAGTTGCAAGTATGATGTCTTACACATAACAGGAAATCAAATTGTGGACAATAAAACAAACAATTTAAGTCACTGGCCACAGGAACATATTCACAAACTGCAATTACCATCTGGAAAAACCAACCTTATTGTTAAGCCTCCAGAAAATTCTTCATCAAATAATACTTCAAATAATACATCAGCTTCTCTATTAGCTATTAAAAGAGAAATTAAAAAAATCATGATAAAAATCAGCATATATTAGAGTTTTAAGAAACAACATTTGTATAAAAAAGGTGTAGACACACACACAGTAAATGAAAAGCAGACAGACTCACAGATTATCTTGCTGGTATTTACTTGAATAAAATAATAATATTTTAAATTAGATGCTATGGGGATTAATTATACTTCCTTTCTATATATGTTTGAAATTATTAAGAGTTAATAAAAGAAAAAACTTTGGAATTTTCAGTTTAATAATGTAATAACTCATACAAAGGACAACGTAATATGGTTGTAATGACAACAATAGAAAGGAGAGAATAAACATATACAGAATTGGCAGGAGTTTGTGACCTGTTAAAATAAAAAGGATTGAGATGCCAAAAATGGTAGACTATGGATGCAATAATTGAGGCATGAAACTAAGGAGAAAGATAGTAAGGTGCAGAGAAGAATAAATTTGGCACATAGGGTGATGAGATACATCTGGAGATTAAATTTACCAAAAATGCCAAGGTAAAGTGAAACACTTAGCTATCATAATATTTTGAATTCTATAGACTGAGATGCAACTTCAATATCCTAAATTTAATACAGCATTTTGAACAAAAGAAACAATAAATATTACTATTAAAGAAAATCCCCAAATTTATCAGTTTGTCATGTAACATTAGAATCAGCTCTTGCTCTCTCCCCGACACTCCATTTCATTCTATTAGTTCTGTTTCTCTGGAGAATGCTAATACAATATCTGATATCATGCTAATTCCTGGGAGGGGTGTGGCAATGTCTCTCTCATCCCAGTCCTTTAACGCCTAGTTGAGAACAGACCTTCAGAGCTTACCCATTCTCCACTGTTCAGCTGTACCTTTTAACCTGACACGTCTATCTAAAATCTTAATCCAAGAAAGTGAGGCTCGGTGAGAGGCAGGAGTGCTGCTTTAAGGCTTAAGGCCTACCTTCTGATTTACTGTAAAAGTGGGAATAGTCTTTTCCTAAAAATATCACTGACTACAGACAATTGTTCACTCCCTTTAGTAGATATGGCAATGGAGATGAGGTAATGACATAAATTTCCATTTCCATTCCATGTCTATGGCAGACATGGTTAATCAATGACAGAACTCTTTATGACTCAGTGTAGATATAGTTTCTCTAGATAAAATTCCAAATGGCCACTATTATTGAAAAGAGTTGTCAGAACCACATAATTAGAGTACATTCCAATAAACTTCATATCTGAACAACTGATACAAGATATTGAGTAGACAGGCGGGTTGCTTCATTGTAACTATGTGACCCTTATCATACCTATCTCCTAGTTCTCCTTTCTCCATTTCCTGCAGCCAGAAATGTATTCAAGAAATGAAAAAATGAATTAGAAATAAAATTATCTTTTAGAGGCATACAGGGAAAGAAGATTTCAAGAAGATATGCAGATATTAAGTGTAGAGAACCATTGTTCAAAGTTAAGCAAGAAACGGGAAAGAGTTCAAATCAAAGATATGCCACTTATCTGTGTAAATATGAGCAAGTTAGCCTCTGAGTTGAGGAAATAACACCTACCTCTCAAGTGGCTGTAAAAGTTAAATGCAAAATTAGAATCATCTGGCACATTGCTGGCAACAAATAAGGATTATGGTCTGCCTTCTCTTTCCTCTTTTCTGAGACCAAGGTTGAATGCTTGGGACATGGAGGGACAGTGCTGCCAGCACACTGATGCCTGCAGGCACCCTGACCTGATTTGCTGCTTCGTGCTGGGTTGACTTTTTTTGAAATCTATGTTGCAAAGCTATTCACTTGAACTCCTTAGCTGCTGCTTCCCTTTTCTCTTCACTATCTCATACATAAACGTGTGTGTGTGTTTTTTTTTGGGGGGGGGGTGGAGGCCAAAAAACATATCACTTAAATTTACCATCTTAACCATTTTAAGTGTATAATACAGTAGTGTTAAACATATGTACCTTAATGTACAACAGGTTGATGAATCTATTTTATGTGAACATATATATAATCTAGTTGTATTCATAAAATTCAAATATGTACATTTAATTTTCACAATTTTAATTGTAAATAAGCTCATACATCATGTATTTTAATATCTCCACAGGAAACAAAAGATTACAATGACAATTAAGGCAAAACACTGAGCAAGATTTAATGAAAGCCTAAGGAGAAGTGATGAAATTTTTTCTTAAGTTTCATGAAAACAAGCATATAAGCCAAGGTCTTACAAATTTTAATGTACTATCTAAAAACTATCAAACTGTCAGCAGACCTTTCTCAATTCCCCTTATTTTATCACTTCCCAGAAGATAATACAAGACAGAATTCTTTGTAAACCAAAACTAAATAAAAAGTTAAAACATAAAGGGATTTAGTTTTTTCGGATTAGTGGCTCTCTACTAAGATACAAGGCATACAGATTTGTGTTTTACTTTACAATACACAGTTAATGACAAGTCAAGTATTGAGATATTACCCCCTTTAATTCCTATGATGGTGCCCCGAAGACCAACTGGAACTGAAAAGTTCTCTCTCACATTTACAACACGGTCAAAGAGACGGAATTCTGCATCCCGATCAGGAATCACTCCATGTTGCTGTTCTAAAGGCTAAAGAGAAGAAGGGTTTAATTTTTATTAGCTCTATAAAGGTTTTTCTATAGCTGAGTAGTATTCCTTTGAGTATTACACACCTTCCCTGTTGTGAGAACTTGGATAAAAGTTGAGGTGACTGCCGTAAGTAAAAAAAAAAATCAGGAAGAGAAAGAAAAATACCATGTGTTTCACAGATATGTGGAAAACAAACAAAGAGAATGAAATAACAGAATTCAACAAAACTACTTAAGACTGTGAAATCAAAACTGTGGTTATCAGGAGGCAAAGGAAGATAAAGGGAAGAAGGAACTTTAGGTAGAAGGGATTAAATTGGTAGTGGTGAATGGCACTAGAACTTTGATGGGAGGATGGTGTGATAAACACATTGATCTAGGTATGACAGAATTACTCTTGAAAATTATACAGTATTGCAAACCAATAATATCTCAAGTTAAAAGAAGTTTTCCTAATATACAGAAAATATTCTGTTACTCCTGTACTTACAAAGTAAAAACAGTTACATTTTTTGATAGGAAACTTACCCTGTATAGTAAATGGGGTTTCACTGTTACGCGCACCTTCTTATTACTCTTTCTTTGCTGAGAGAAAAAATTGTAAATATTAAAAAAGTTAAACTATAAAATTGTTATTCAGTACTTGAATTTTTTAAAAATCAAGTGAAATGATTGATTAAAGGAATATTTGAAGTTCTTCAGATGCAGCAAGAAAACTTCAAATCTTTTTAAGTAATTTTTTTGTTGAAGTATAAGGCAAAAAACACAAAATTGTAAGTAGCAACCTGGTGCATTATATAATATCATATCTATTTATAATTACACCCAATTCATAAAAGCAGAACAGTACTAAATACAAGCTATGAAACTAAGTTCCCTTTCAGTTTTCAAAAATAACCTATTAACACAAAACATTAGATTTGTTGGTTTTGAACTCTGTGTAAATGCTCCTCTATTTACATCTTGCTACTCTAAAAATAATTGCATACAATGACGAACCAAGATTTATACTAAAGCGCAAAAAAAAGGTATACAGTATTGATACATGATATATGACAATCCTGCTTTCTGGCTACCTATAAGGCGGCGTTCATTTAATGAAGTCCTTGAATTTTAAAACCTATTATCAAACTGGTTTTGATGGCATGCCCTGGTAAAGCAGTGGTTAGTTAGGTAAATTACCTCCAAAGGAACAAGTCACATACCCCGGGGTTCGAGTCCTGGGCCCGAGGGAAACAATGAATGTGATCAACTGAAATAAAAGTAACAAAAAGTGCTTCTTTCTCCTCGGCCTAACTTGCCTTCATTCCTGCCTACACCTTTCCTTTAAAAAAAAATAAACTGGCTTTGAGAATTGAATTTAATTATCTAAAAAAATGGTGGAAGAAGAGTTTTCTCCTCTCGTTTGCTACTTGTTAGTTTGGTGAACTTACACTTACTTACCTTAAGCATCAGCTTCCTTCCATCTGTAAGATGGAAATGATATCACCTGTTCTATCTAATAAAAATGTGAGAGTAATTTATATCCATTGCAACTCGAACTACCAATCACATTAAATTTTTTATAGTGAATACTTATCTAATAAGACAAATAGCAGCAGTTTGCTTATATGGTAGTCACCTAACTTTAGAACACTGCTTATGGAAATAATTAAAAAAAGGTATAAAAAGTTCCATGCTAGAGTCCTAACACTAGGATGTCATAAATTTATACACTGTAATATGCTCAAGTCTTTAAACAGAATCTATTTTGCGTTATTATAGACATATTACATTCATAATTTTAACAAATATTTACTGAGTTCCATTTACTTGCCAAGTGTTGATCTACATGCTTAGGGTAAAAGAGTAAACGGTTTTATATTCTAGTTGAGGAAGACATACAACCAAAATAAGAACTAGAACTACATAGCATACTTAAAGGTAAAAAGCATAGAGGAAAAAAAAGTGGGTATCCACAGTGTGGGGAGAGACTGCTATTTGGAACAGGGTGAACAGTGAAGGCCTAGTGAGACAAGGCGTCTATGTTTCCACTACAAGGCAAACTACAAAGACAAGTATAACAGATGTTCCAATGACAACAGCAAAAAAAGAAAAGAGTTAGAAAGGATATAAAGTCATTTTAAAAGCAGACCTAAGAACTGTGTCTGGAACACTGTATATAAGAGAACCATTCATATACTCTAGTAAATCTCTAAGCATTATTAATTATAGCACTGATTAAAGAACATTTCAATTGAAATGAAAAAACTGGTGAATATTCAAAATATAGCCCCAACCCAATTGTTGTGGGGTCTGACTACTCCAAATGTGATAACCTGGGAAATGTTTGTTAGAAATGCAGATCTCAAGCCCCACTCTAGACCTAATAAATCAGAATCTATATTTTAACAAGATATCCAAGAGATTCGTTTGTACATTACAGTTTGAGATGGACTGCTCCAGGGATATAATCCATAAAGTATACATAACAAAAAACCTCCTTCAATAATTTTGATAATTAAGTGATTTTGGGAACCACTGTCCAGTAAGAAAACTACAAATACTTTTAATGATCCAGCATTATAAAGAAGTGTTGTGTTTGTTTTTTCTCTTTTATTATCCTAATAACATAATAAGATAAAACTAAAAGGAAAAGAAATACTTTCTAACTATACCTCCTTGACACACTGAGAGGTACTTTTTTTTTTTTAAAGGAAGGGAGCAGGTAGGAATGAAGGTGAGCAGGCAGGCAGGCAGGAAGAGAAGAGGAAGAAGCATTTCATTTTTATTTAGTTGCTCATCTTGGTTGTTCACATGGCCCCAAGAAGTGAACACGGATGCTTTGGGAAGTACGCACACTGTGCTAACCACTACTCCAACAGGGAGCACCTACTGCTAACAGAATTTTTTTAAAAATTCATGTCTTATATGTATGCACACACATACTTTAAAAGAACGTTTTAATCAAAATAATAGAGGGCAACATCATATTTACTATTTGCAAAGTAAGCAGAAAACTAGTGAAATATTTTAAAAAGCTTTGTATTCAAGTGGGTTAAAATAAAATTTGATAGCTTTAGGTTATAACTTTTTGTTAAGCAGAAAACTCATTTCAAAAACAATGCTGGATAAATAAATACATTTTACTATACAATGAAAGACAATTAAAAAGAAACACAGGCTTTCTATACTTAGCTGAGTATCAATGATCCTTGAAAAAATAAAACTCTTGTCTCTGAGCCATAGATTATTGCCCAGGACAAAAAAAAAATCATCTAATGAGGATTCTCCAGACTGTATTCACAGTTCTTGAATATGTGATAAAGGAATACAGATAACCGTAACAGCAAAGCATTATTAGGTATTAACAAAAATGAGGTATGACGAAGTTTACAAAACCTTATAAGGTGAGTGCTATTTTAATCTCATTCTACCACTGAGGAAGTGAAAACACAGAAAGGTTAAGTATCATAATTAAGGTATAAGTACTGAAAGAGGAATGGGGGAAGATACCTTCAGAGTGTAGTTTTTAACTTATACTACTAGCTCAAACAAGAGAGTGCTATGTCAGCAAAGAATTATCATGTTAATAAAAAGGTAAATGTGTGAAAAATAAAATCAAAAGTTACAAAATGGAATATAACAACCCGTTTCTTTGCTTTAAAAATTCAAGATGTAAAAAAATAGAATAAAATGTGATTTAAAAAATACTTAGTAACTGAGTGAGTTTGTGAGTGGGAAAGTATATTTTAGAAGCGATACTGTGAAAGTGAATTACATAAAAATTTAAAGTTAAAAAGATGAACTCTCCTTAAAGACAGAATAGGAAATTAACATTATTTCTCAATCATAAACTATTTTGAATATAATCACAAAATATTATATTTAAAATTTCAAACACTATAAGGAGGTGAAACTTAAACAGTGTATCTTCAAAAAACAGAAGTATATTTATAGTTATTCAAACAGGCTTATTAATGGCTGGAACTTTTTTGTAATCATAAGATTATATGGCAAAAATTAGAATCACTGTGTATAGGCTTAATTTGGATGAAACACAATTACTTAACAATATATAATCCATATAACTACAAATTTCATCAATAATTGTGGTTACTGAAAATTAGTACCTTGCATTTTTCGACTTCTTCTTCAATTTTCCCAACAATAGCTGCATCCAGAATTTGTAAATCACAGGAAGAACGAGACAAAGTACTGACAGGATGTCCTTTTAGCCAAGTGATAATTTCTTGAACTTTCTCAGTACTACATTAAAAACAATAATTTTTCACATTGATTAAACCTCCTGAAGGCTTATATAAAAGGCCAATAGAAACATTCTGAGGACTGTGAACTTTTATAAAAGACATCAAATATATTAATCATTATTTACCATTAATTGATAATAATCATTGCACTTAATAGAGACTAATTATAAACCTAAGATAAATATGAATATATTACTTCTCAGTAATAAAATTATTTTAAAAGTGCTTTATGAGGGTATACCTGTGTGGCTCAGATAGCTGAGAAGGCTAAGGTTCAGACCATGTAAAGGCCAAGGACCCAGGTTCAAGACCCAGAGTAGGGCTTGGTACAAAAAAAAAAAGTAGTTTATAAAATGAATACTTTATATAATGAAATAAACTATTAATATCTTAAAGCAAAAAAACAAAATAAATCTCTCCCCCTCAAAGCAATATAAATTCTTTTTTTTTTTTTTTTGAAGAAAAGGTACAGGCAGGAATGAAGGTGATCAGAGGTAGGCAGGAAGAAAGAGAAGCACTTTATTTCATTTAATTGTTCATCTTGGTTGTTCCTGCAGATCCTGGGATGAAAACTCAGGGCCTTGGGATGTATGTAGACTGATCAACCTCTCCTCCACCATGGCATGCCACAATATAAATTCTTGATAAACTAGTTGCTATACCTTTCAGTAGAACCACTAATTTGAACCATGAAGCAATATATACCACAAAGTTTGCTTACCCATTCTCGTTTTCTCCAGGCCAAATGTCATCTTCATAAAACACATCCTCTTGACTATTTTTGGCTATATAACTAAACAGTTCTGGAGCTCTAGCCAAATAAACAAATAAACAAACAATATTGCTTTGAAAAGCATGACTAACTTCACATAAACTTCTTATCAAATAATCTTGCATCCTAAGGGGACATACAAAACACACTGGATTGATTACACAGAGTACTAGTATGAGAAAGACACTAAAAGATTTGGAATTATTCAGAGGCCCCTTAAAAAACTTAGGAGCCAAGGAGAAATGATTCAATACAAAATCCAGAATAACTTCAATTATATATAAGCTTCCGTTACTGATCCTGTCCCTTTTAGATCATAATGACAAGTGATAAATGGGCAAAAATAATATATACCGGTGTATTTTCTAGTTAAAACAACAAAGCAGCACTCCACAATACAGTAATATAAACCTAGAACAGCAACTACTGTTCAGCAGAAGTCTTAAGACTCAGGAAAATCTACTGTGTCAAGAAGTGTTTTGCTTACCTTTTACAGTTTACAAAGACATTCGGAGTAGCTGAATAATTTATGAAAACAGTTAAAGAAAATGAATTAAAAGGTCAATTCTCATATTTTTTCTTTCTTTTTATTTATCTATTTTTTTAAGGAAAGGATGCAGGCAGGAATGGAAGGTAGGTAGGCAGGTAGGTAGGAAGAAAAGAGAAGGAAGAAGCATTTTTATTTTATTTAGTTGTTCATCTTGCTCTCACAGGGCCCCAGGACACGAAGCTGGTTCCTTGGGATGTATGTGAACACTGGCTGGAGGTGGACCTAGCTGCTACTCCACCTGGGCATGCCCTGTTTTTTCATTTTAAATACTATAAGTATAAGCAAGGCAAAATAAATAGGTACCACATTCCTATGTTTTAAATGCCCAGTAGAATCTTATAGGCACTTACCTCTCTAAGTACTCTGCAAGAAGTTGTTCTGCTGCAGATGAATACATCCATTCACTTCCAACTTTCTTAGTATATCCAGGTACCTCCTCATTTTTTTTGTTGAATTTGAGATTCAAACCCACATTTGCTTTATGGTCTCCATGAGGGCTAAGTTTAAACCATATACACACACACGTCTTAAAATATTGTCCAAAGAATAAAAAGTTTTGCTTTCAATTTTTAGATAGGCTTAGTTTTGGTTGTTTTTCTATATTTTAGTTAACATGATTTATTTACAAAGTAGCAGTAATTGAAAAAAAGGAAAGACTTTAAACCCTAGTTAGTAAAGCATATATATTGTATGTATACATATATTATATATTTATATATATTAGTATATAATAGCTTATATAACTAGGAGAATGAAATAGGAAAATGCAGGGAAATATTTTATTGAGATCCACACACACCTTCTGATACCTTTTTTCAAGGTTCAATTTGTTAGCTGCTAAAATAAGAACTATCTTGCCAACCATCTAAAATGTGTGCCATTTAGATGAAAGATCACATTCAGAGGAATTTATGCATAATTAAATACAATTCAGAGCAGTTAACAGAAAATCCTGAAATATTAATCACTTTATTTTTATCATTTATTTTTTCTGCCACTTTAAATAAATCTCTCTAATATAAACTTACTTTCTCCTAGATCCTCTTCCAATAAAAATACTTCCTGTAAACCTTGAAACAAGGTATCCACTCACTCCAAGGCGACTGGCCAACACATATCCTGGGTTGTACTTTATAGAATATTTCTTAAAATATAAAAACAAAAAGGTGAATTATTGAAACACAAAGCATTAAAAACAAAGTATTAAATTTTAAATCTGGAAAGAATCAAGACATCACTATTAGACTGTTGCAATATGAAGATTCTCCAAAGTAAGTGAGCTATATTCTAACTTCACCCCTTTTTTTGAGAATTTTTAGGCAAAATTTTTCTGCTCTTCTCTTTCTTTAAAGGACAAAAATCCCAAGGATGGATGAAAGGGGGAGGCAATATATAGTTTGTGAGACTATCTCAAAAAATAAATTCTACTGTAAGTTCAAAATGACAAAGTACAGGCAAAAACTATTTTAAAAAGTTATCAAATTCTAAGAAGGGCCTAGTATAGTACCTGGGACAAAGTGAGGTCTTGATAATTATTAGAATGAATTAAAACATGAGTATATCATCAAAATAGTTGCTACTAAACAAAATTAAAAATGTTTTTTCACGTACAGAGGAAGTAATATTTCATTTCCTGTAAAATTTACTATCATCTGAAAGCACTAAGTGTGGGCATGCCCTGGTGGCCTAGCAGTTTAGTACACCCTGGAGCAGTCTTACATACATCTCAAGGTCCCAAGTTCAAGACCCAGGGCTGGGTGGTGGGTGTGGAGGGGCAGGGGCAACTAAATAACAAATAAAGTGCCTCATCTGCTTCTCTCTTCCTGCCTGTTTACTTGCCTTCACTCCTGCCTGTACCTTTCCTTTAAAAAAAGAAAAAGTACTATGTTTATGTAGGCTTGTCCAACAGTTTCATTTAAATATAATCTCAATATGTGCAACTTAAGGTAAGAAACTATAAAAAGTACCAAACCAAAAAAATTAGATCATATAATTTTCAAGCAGGAAACAAGTTACTCATAGGGTACAATGGTACCAACTGGATAAACTACTATATCCTCCTAACATTATGTTTATAGTAATACATACTTATTTTATATGGCTTTTATATTCATATACCATATTCATACTTATACAAATTATAAGAATACAAATTTTAAGAATATATCCAAGTTTTATACAAATATATTTTATCACTAATTAAAAACAAAATTTCCAAAGATTGTTAAGAAATTAATTTAGCCACGATTAATTTTTTTTTTTTTTTTAAATAAGAAGAAGGAAGTCAGATAGGAATGGAAACAGGGAGGCAAGAAAGAAGGTAAAGGAAGAAGTACTTATTTATTTATTTATTTGTTTGTTTCCTTTTGGCTTTTCATTCTGGCCTCAAGCCACACACCCTGGTCTGTGGGCTTTATATGATCTGTATGCTAGTGTCTCAGCTGCCTGAGTCACCAGGGTGTGCTGCCATCAATAATTTTCTAATGATGTTTATAATAATCCCCAAATGAGTAATTTTTTGTGGTCTGAAATGTAAAATCAGTATTAAAATACATAATATAAAAATAATAAAATACATTAATATGCTAGTTAAGAATGCAACATGGTTTTTTCATCAAGTACATAATCAGATTTAGAAATAATACAGAAAAATAAAGTGTGCTTTCCAGAAAAGTTAGGAAAAATTAAAGTAGTAATTCTGTCACAGGTAGCACTGCTTTTCTAATAAGCATCTGGAAATGTACGGAGCACATTAAATAACCAATACTTGACATGGGTTACTATCGTTTCAGGTCCAGAGTTAAGTATGCCATCGCCCTGTCACATACAGTACAATATTTACTTAACATATAATTGCTCTACTCCAAATCTAATAGTTCTCCTTTTGAGAAATACTAGGTTATGGTATAATTAAAATTTAATTAAAATCATAATTATCCTAGAAAATGAGAAACAGTGCAGTAGAAAAGGCTTGAGTAAAAGTTGAAGGTCTGTAAAGAGAAAGAATGTATAATGGAGAAGCAGCCTAGCAACACTGTGTACTAAAAGCTAGGAAGGTTATTCCAGAGCTAGAAAAAGTCACGCATGAAGGAATACACATTTTTTTCACTACTGCTGATTCTCAAAACAAAGTTTCAGCCTCTTTATCTAATGTCCCACTCTCTTGATTTCCTGACAATACTTTCTGCATTCTTTCTTCAAGAGATCTGATGGGAAAAATTTTAGGGACTTGTCTTCCTTCCATAAAATTTCATCATGATTATGATGCCTACTGCATTAAATTTACTTTATAGAATAGAAAGCTGTATTATATCATTAGAAAAAAAATGAAAGCAATAAGTAGTGATAGCTAGTTGATTATGAATTAACTTCAGTCAAGCTCATTATCTAATCAATCATTACTAACACATGACAGTTATCAGGACCTTCTCTCTACTTTAACAGGAGAAAAATAAAAGGAGGTCAAGGAATATCTTTGGAAACAAAGGTCCTGAAAAGAATGCTATGAACTTAAATGCAGTTTCTCATTTTTCCCTAAAAACATTCATCTTTAGTTGAGTAGAAGTAAATAATCTTTGCAGGAAGGTCATTTGTCATTTACAACTGAAAATGAAGGTTTTGAGTACAAAACTCATATAAAACTAAGTGTAGTCTAATTAATGTTCCACTTATAAGCTTGAACATAACAATCCAAAATAACCATAATAAATTGATAATGGGATTTAGTGATTTCCCTCAAGTATCAGCATGAAGTTTTGAGCACAGTCTAATTATTTTTAAATAACACTTTGTTAATGAGAGAATTTAATCAGCATTAAATGAAATACTTGTAAATCATCAAAAGGAGAATGAAAAATATCCTTGTACTATTTTGAAAGCTCAAAAATTCTAAATTAAATAACTTAGACAATAATACTCACATGCTGGTTCTGTATTAAAGCATCAAGAGTAGGTTCACACGGAATGCTGAAAACCACACGAATCCTACCTTCTGAAATCACATCCCCTGATTCCTGAACCTAAGGAAAATAGAAAATAAGTTTATATTAGTCTCTTTAATTACATTTTATTTATTTTTCTACTTATTTGAATAGTGCTAATTATTTCTGAAATACAGTAGGAAAATAAAATTGAATAGCAGAAATTCTCTTGGAATGTCCAAGTATATGTGATTATATTGTAAATTCAAGTCATCATATCCTAGTTTTAATAGCTGCTAGTCTTCCTTAAAATTTATTTACAAATCATTTCAAACTATTAAAAAGTTAAAAAAAGGTCAAAGAACATTTGAAAAACATTACCTAGATTCAGCTATTAAAACATCTTGTTGTATTTGCTTTAACATTTGTGCTGTGTATATATTTACACACATATATTTTTCTAAACCCTTTGAGGGTGTATTACATACAACCTTACCTATTCTCCTAAATATTTGTGTAATTTCCTAAGAAAAAATATTTATTATATAGCCAGAGCACAATTATTAAGTACAGAAATTTAGACTGATATAATACCTTAATCTATGATCCATATTCCAATTTTGTCAGTTGACCTAATAATGTCCTTTACAGGACTCTCTTTCCCTCTACTACAGAACCTAGGCTAAGATCAGATATTAGTTGTCCTATCTCTTTAGCCTCCTTTAATATAGAATATATCCAGCGTCTTTCTTTGTCTTTTATAATATTGACAGGCCTGCCCCAGATTTGGCCAGGAGATCCTTCATCCGGTTCCTGTATTTATGTGATATGCTCCCATCATTCTTTTGAGTAGTTTCTAACTTTCTGATGTAACAAAAGGTTCCTGGCTTATCTTTTAGTTACTCTGACCCAGTTCTATAATCAGTCATTTCTCTGAGAAGCCTTGTTTCTTTTAGTGGGGATATGGTTATGGTTCTAGAGGTCATGATCTGGGCATTATTTGTGTCCATTACTATCAAGGTGTGTTTATTTTTTATTCTTCTGAGCAAAAAGAGCTAGAAAACACATGTATGTATACATATATGCAAAGGTACGTTTATAAATATATTACTATATATACATACACAAATATACATCTATCTGTTCACATATTTTAGAAATCATTAGTTCACAGCAATACCTCCAATTCTAACTTGTCCCACAAGTTTTTTTTAGAACTTTCCCATTAGATATTGCATATACCTTTTTCCATTTGAGAAATGGAGTTTTTTAAAACATCAAAATATTAGAAATTCAATTAATCTATATTACATTTAAAATTATTTCAGAATGTCTTCATCCATACAACCACAATAAACAAATCTACCAAAATAAATCAGATTTCAGTTATTTTTCCCTGTCTGCTCAAGACTAAAGATAATAAAATACTGTTTTCATAGTTAAGATGAATTCTTTCTTATTTTTCCCCTTTAATATTAAAATTTACTTTATATCTAGAAGAGTAGAAGCTAATAACTGTATTAACTTGAAACCAGAAGGAAATTGAGTTAATAACAATAAGTAGAACCAACTTCTCCAGTGCAGCCATAATAGGGTGTTCCAAGCATAAAGACCATACTTCTAGGAGGAAACAAGTCATTCAGTGTTTTGATATTGGAGAAACGGGAGTTGAAAGCTTGAATGTCCTATATAAAATGAAATATAAAAGTAAATCATAAAAAAACCCCTAAATCATCAGAGTAAAAATTTCTACAGAGATTACACAAGCTTTTTTTCCTATAGGACTATGACTGTGCTATTTGCATATGTCAAATGTGAAGATTTTCTACATAATGATATAAGTAGCTAAAATTTATTGTTTATTTGCCAGGCACTCTAGATACCTCATACATTTATTAGTTAATTGAATCCTCAAGAAAACCCTCCATGGTACAGTCTATTATTAAGTCCATATTACAAATGAAATTAAAGCATAGAAACAGGGAGAATCTTGTTTAAGTTAAATACAGTTAAGAAGTCAATTTAGGTAGTTTGTACTTGAAATCACTGTGCTATACTGTTTCCCCCAAATTACAGGACTCTTATGTCCTTTAAAAAATGCTCTCTTAACCATATAAAAGATTACAAACACAAAAGCAAGACTCATTTATGGAGAATGAATATCTGAAAATGCAAGGGTGGAAATTAATGCTGGGATTTTTCTTTTGGAGATCAAGTTAACAAAAAGATAAGTTCCCTAAGCATAAATATAGTGAGTGAGTATATAACACTCCTTTGAAAGACTAGTCTTTTGTATATTATATTAAATAATAAGATCTATTATAAATTGCTGGATTAGTCTCCTATTTATAATAAATATCAAGTCTTTTCTTTATGCAATGTGCAATAATGTAATCAAGATAGAATTGAGAACTGCTGGAGACTTACCTTGACAATAGTTTGATAAACAAACGGAAGAACTTGTTTTGACCACTGTTTCTCTAGACGAACTTCACCATTTTGATTTACTTGGTATTTACGGCCTGTGAGTAACTGAGCATACACAACTGTAGATGTTTCATTTATTATGATTCCTTTTCTTCTCAGGTAGCTAAAAGAAAGAATAAAGAAGACATAGATATGAATAAATACATATATATTCTAGGATCATAATCATCCAAACTTCTAATAAACTTTAAATAAACATGCTAGCAGTTCTGGGTACCTATTAGAAAACTTTTTGTACTAGTGTTTTACTCTTTCGACACCTGTACCAATATTGGTGAGATTAAATGAAAACTCATAAAGCTATATGAAACTCTTATATTTCCTACCTACTATAATGATTATAATAAAAAAAGTAAAAACAAGAAGTGCTGGAGAGGGTGTGGACTTGAACACTTGTACAATGCTGGTGGGAATGTAAAATGGTACAGCTACTTTGGAAACAGTTTTGTAGTTCCTCAAAAAGTTAAACACAAAACTGTCATATAACTCAGCAATTCCACTTTTAGGTATATATCCAAAAGAATTGGAAACAGATACTCAAACAATTACTTACAAAGGCTCTTAGTGGCTACTTAAAATATCTAAAGAGGGAAAACAACCTAGTTTTCTACCAATAGGTGAGTGTATGAACAAAAGGTTGATATTCACACAAAGGAATATTATCTGGTCATGAAAAGGAATAAGTGCCAATATATATAAAATGTATGAACTTCAAAAGCATGCTAACGGAAAGAATGCAAGACAAAAAGATCACATATTGAATATTTCCATTTATATGAAATATCTAGAATAGATAAATTCAGAGACAGAAAATAATCAGAGCATCCTGGAGGACTTTTTAGAGGCAGAAAACTGGTCATAGGTCAAAACTGGACTACTTCCTGTTCTTACAAATAAAATTTTATTGGAATATAGTCATTAATTTTTTACCGTCTGAGGTTACTTTCATGCTACAAAGATAGAGTTGAGTAGTTCTAACAAAAACTGTAAAGTCTACAAAGTCTAATGTATTTATTATCTGGCTTTTACAGAAAAAGTTTGCCAACCCCTGATCTAAAGATAAAATCATTCTTCATCTAAGGAATATATTCTTATGCCTTTTCGTTTTCTCTTTCTAAAAGTCCTGTAAAATAGATACTAGAAATTTAGACAAAATTCTTTTCATAACTTTGTGCTTTTTTGGTTTTCTGCTGAAAGAATTTGTCACCTTGATCTTTTAGCTGACTTACTCATGAGTGTTTTCAGTACATGCATAGTACTGTCCAAACCAGCTATAGAGCTCATTAGACAACGATCAGTTTGAAATTTTGTATGTGTTTATACATAATGTATAATACAGTCATGTAAAATTATGTATTATATACATAGCAGCTTGTATTTTGCTTTTCTTGACAGTAGGGTTTGGTTTGAAATAAGACATGTGTTAGGTTAGAAAGAAGTTTTCCAAAATTTTTTGAAATGCAGCATTTTACTATGATTTTCTAAAAATTCAATGGAATTTTTCCTATCACTTTCACTCAAAAGTTATTTCACTAGTAAGCTTGATATTAATATAAATAAAGGAAATTATGGGTCGGTCTCTTTGATGAAGTAGATAAAAAAATCCTAAACAAAATTATACAAATCAAATCCAGTTAAACATAAGAAGGATAACCCGTCATAGCCAGCAGGATTTATTACAGAAATTCAGGGACAGATTTATACATGAGCTTCAATCAATGTAGTTTTTTATCTGATTTTTTAACACTGCAAACCCTGTATTTTTTTCCTTATCTGCATTTTTCAAATATATTTTATAATGTGTTTTTAAGATTATATAAACATGAATTTTTATATGGCTGGAATATAAATGCAAAACTTTAAAGTCTTAAAATGATAGTTGGAGAGGGACTACTATACTTCAGATCTCACAAACTTTGGTTTTAGGTGTACTTCTTACATTTGGTCTAAAGGCTGATGACACTGTTAATATAATCTAAGTATTTATTTAAGAAGTTATAGTCACGTAAAGGTTTTAGATACAATTTTTGGTTTGGTCATGTTTCTGTCACCTTACTTTAATTCTCTTTACAGGTGTCCAAACTATATTTTATATTGTTTTTTTCATCTTCTCTTTCACTTGATTTTGCTCACCAGTCCTTTCTAAGTTAGAAATTTTGCTTTATGGTTTCTATTAATGGTTACTTTTGAATTAAATACCAAAAAAACATATTTCCCTGACTTTCTAAATTATAACTATGCTTTCAATTTCTCTCAGGTCAAGTTAATATTTAAAGTTAAAATTAATCCAATATTTTAAGTTTGTGCTTTTTATGAATTCTTTGATTACCATACATATTCTAAATTAAATTAAATTAATTTTTTTGTCCCCAGTCCTGGGCCCTGAACCTGGGTCCAAAAAAACCCCAAAAAACAAAAAACCCTATTTTTTTATGTTAATTTATTTTTTGCTTGTTTGAGATTCAAAGTTTTGGAGCTCTCCTCTAGACTATCTTCTAAGTGTACCATCTTCTCCACAATGTCTCATAAATTATTTTCTTATTTTTTTCTCCCAGTCTTCTGTTCTTTTTCAATTCTTACAACTTTTCCGGACAGGAGAGGGTGTTGATTCTCCTTATGACCCACTATAACATCCAAATCCCTAGTAGTAAAATGCCCTCCTCTTTTCCAATCCATTTACACTTTTGTCTACTATCATCCAGAGTCAATTCAATGATCTACTCAAGACCACGTTAACTTAATTTCACACCTCCTTATCACCATTAAGCTTTTCCATTCCACATCAGCTACCTATTCCTGTAGTTATGAGCTGGATCTTAACATCACCCATAGAACTCGACCGACAAAATCATTAATTCAAACATCTTATTTCTAAAATATTCTCCATCTAACCCGCTGCAACCACTTCACCTATGACCCTTATTCAACTTCATTTGAGATCTTCAGTTCAATGATCCTTCTACTTTTTTGCAAACTATTAATCCCCTACTTTCTTCACATATCTATAATACAGAGATTACATCAATCCACCATTTTAAGTAACATTCCTGTCAGTTTCCTAAAGTTCTTTCCTCTTTATCTTTTCGTTGTATACCCATCTGACAAAACCCAGTGCAGTTTATATTTTTTTTCCCCTAGGCCTGGTGACTGAGCATTTTAACTCTAGTACCAAAAGACATGGCAGATTATTCATGACATTCAACTTCAAAAATGGCTGTAAACTCTACCTATAATTCTACCATGTTTTTCTGATCAACTGATACTCTTACAATTTCTCCTTGGTCTATTTTCAAACCTTCTCCACTATACTCAAACTAAGACCAATTTCTCTTTGCCTAAACCACAATCCTCAACAGTAAAACTCAACATATTACAAAGAAAACAGAAGCTTTCAAATGAGACCTCTTCATTTCCCCTATGTTAAAAACATAAGCAAACCTCTAGTTGCATCCTATCTATTAAAATCAGATATATCTTCATCTTCTTTAAGAACCCATTTGTTACATGTTAAAATTTATTATTTTTTCTCTCTTGAATATTGCACCTCTTCTGATTTGTTTTTAAACATGATCAAATCTTTTTTAATAAACCAAAGCCCAACTCTGCTCAAGTCTACATTCTTCTTCCGCTTTCCTTAATGGTATTTTCATCAGAAAGGAAATCTGTTACATAGGAATATTAAATTTATCAGAAACATCTTTTGTGTATATGCAGTGTGTTTAAGTGTTTAATTAGTTTTATATTTCTCAATAAATGAAATTTAAATTTCTCTACATATACCTTGATTTATTTTTTCTGTACATTTCTTTCTTTTTTTTTTTTTCTTCAAGGAATGGTGCAGGCAAGAATGAAAGTAAAGAGGCTGGTAGGCAGGAAGAGAGAAGAGGTAAAAGAATTTTTATTATATTTTATTTAGTTATTCATCTTTGTTCTCCCCCACTCTAGAAAACAAACCTGGGTCTCTGGGAAGTATTTGGACTGTATCTATTCAGAGGTGGCAGATGTAACCACTACACCACCAGGGCATGCTTTTTGCAATGCTTTCTCAGATTATGGCAAATTTCTCCTTTGTGAGATTCAGCTACTCTATTATGGAGTCTCATAGAACTATTCATTCAGAGCAATTGTTACAGGCGAAAAGGCAAGTAGACAGGCAGGAAAAGAGGAAGAAGCATCTATTTATTCATTTAAGTGCTCATGTTGGCTGTTTATCACACCCGAGGTCTTGAACCAGGAACCTTGGACTCCACATGGACTTCACTAGAGTAATAAACTCAATGCTGGGGCCATCAGGGTGATCACCTGATAATTAAGTACGTTTTCCCTATTAAAAAAATTTTGATGAAAACAAGGTCTGTTCCTTCAAACAAATATCTACTGAGTACCTATGACTAGGGAAGGAATGAAAACAGAGTGGTATAAAAACAGATCTGTTCTATCTAAGGAAAGTCATTAAAGTAATTACGCAAATAAAACTTACTATGATGATTTCATTTATGTGCTATAGGAACTTCAGAATGATATGAGCTCTGAGAGGAGCATTTAACTTATCCTGTTGGGAGACAAAAAATATACTCTACCTCTATTTCCTGAGAACTGTGCATCAACTTTTATGATGAATAATTTTTCATGATATTTGTACATTTTTCCTGTCTCTTGTCTTTGAATAAAAATATTATGATCCATCATTAGCTCCAAAATTATTGAAGACAAGTCTCTCTGAATTTCCCAAAAGTTTATCAACGGATGCTATTACAATTTAAAGAGGAGGAGTGATGTCATTACACCACTACACGTGCCCTGGTCAATCTCTATTATTCCGTTTTGGTTTTTGGAATTCTAATGTCTGAATGAAAAAAGAAAGGCACTGTTAGGATGGGATCATGGGACACAAAGCACCCTGGTAATTCTGAAAATTGGTCTTCTGAGGATGGCTGGTTCTGAGTTATCTGTTTGGTACAGACCTTGCATTTCCTTTTTCTTTTTATTTAATTTAAAAAATGTATTAAATATTTTTCTATTTCTCTAACCATTTATTTTCCAGTCTGACTCTTGAACCCAGGTCCATGACTTTAATTATAGTCTGTGCCTTAGCTTCCTGAGTTACAGGGGGTACAGACCTTGCATTTCTGGGGCAGATGGGGCTTGAATGGAGGGAGAATTATGAATAAGGAACAGGAGAGGGTGAGGAACAAGAGCTTTCTTTCCTATTGTCATTACCTAAATGCAGCCAAGGAATTCAATGGATTTACGGTTAGAATAAATAACCACAAATTTCAGGAAACATACTAGTGCTATTGTTGGTTTTAAATGATCACATTTTCAGTTTTGTTTTATTTTTTTACTTCAGTAAGTACTTCAGTGACAAATTGGGTAAGCCTATAACTGTTGCCAGCCAGGTGTTATTTTAAACTAGAACTCATTGCTCTCTTCAAAATATAAAATGAAGATGTAGCAGGTATTCAGAGTGACCATGTTAAGTGGAAAAAAAGATAGAGAATGAATACATTAAATTAGATTATAATTCTATGATGCTGAATTCTTTTTGTAATACTCACTATTCTGAAATTCCTTGTATTTCTTTTGTCCAGTTAGATTGCTCTTTGTCGCCAAGATAGACCACTTTAGCTGGTGGGACTGTTCTTCTCAAATAAAGCTTCTGTGTTCCTGGAGGTTCTTCCAAGTAAAACCTTAAAAATTAAAATAAAAGTTATATTACCCCCAAATTTTGATTTAATGTAGTGTGCTAGCAGTGTAAGTCTTCAAAGTGAAAAGGGTTTCAATGGGGTATAACAGCAATAAATAAATGACTCCTTTAAAAAATGGTAACAAGCTATAAAATAAATTATAATAAACTTATCAAAATTTAAAAACAAAAAGTATTTTTGCTAAACTTGAATCTAATCCAGTCACTAGACCTAACTTCCAGTTAAAATGAAATAAGTGGAATGTAGAACCAAGTTAAATGACATGAAGAAGAAACAATTGGGTGAATCTAGAACTCTACAAAATAACTGGTCTGAATTTAAAATTAAAAAAAAAAAGGAGGGGGCAACTTCAGCAAGATCCTGAGTATAAAATCAAGATACAGAAAATATTTCTTTATACTAGCTGGGTATACTGAAATTTAAACAGTAACATGTAGAGTTGCTCCAAGAAAATTTAAATACTTAGGCAAAAATCTAACAAAACACATATAGTGTCTATATGCTGAAAAAAAAACATTGATAAAAAGAATTAAAGATCCAAGTAAATGGAGAGAGAGAGTCCATTTGGGTCAGAAGACTCAACATAGTAAAGATGTCATGTATTGCTCAAAAATCTATAGGTTTAAAACAATTATGCTCTCCAAGAGTTTTTGCAGATAAATAAAAAAATTATTCTAAAATGTACATGGAATGGTAAAGGCTCAATAATAGCTTAACAATTTTGAAAAATAAAAGGTACAAGGAATCACTCAACCTACTCTTAAGACTTACTACTAAATAGATAGAGCAACAAGACAGTATGGTACTAGGATTAAAAAGGATACATTGATAAATGGACCAGAACATAAAACTCAGAAGTAGATCTACACAAATAAACTCAATTGATGTCTGACGAAGATATAAAAGCAATCCAATGGAGGAAGATAGTCACTTCAAAAAATGATGCAGAAGCAATTGAGTATTCATAGGCAAATATATAAACCTTGATCTAATCATCAAAACTTGTATGAAAATGTATTCAAAATGGATAATGGACAAATATAAAAGGAAGAGGTAAAACTATACAATTTTTTGAAGAAAATCTTTGTGACCTAAGGCTAGATGAAGAGTTCTCAGACATGACACCAAAAGTATGATCCGAAAAGAAAAAACTGATAGACTGAACTTCATCAAGACAGGAAACTAAATTCTGATGATTAAGAATCTTTACGATTTCATACAGAATGGTTGATAGCCACAAAAGAAATCATTCTGGTGCTGATTTCTCATCAACGAAATTACATGACAGAGCATATTTGGGATGTATTTGCAGAGATTTGAGAAGAAATTATGCCCTAAAATACTAAAACAAAAAAAAATATCTTTTGAAATATAATAGCTCAAAAACACAAGATCCCTTCATTTACTCTGAAAATAATACTTTAGGAAGCCCAAGATACATGAAAAATAACAGAAAAACAATACATCAGTCAATTTTATATGAAATGAAGGTAAAATATTACAAATAACTTATCTAGGATATCATTGATAAAATTATGAACTTGAATAAAATGTTAAGAAATTATTTAAAAAGTATAAGATAGGTGTTTTAAAATTATATATTTAAATGAAACCCTAGGTGGAGCAGGTTAAGGTAAGGCTAGCTATATCATTCATTTTTGTCAGAAAGAGAAATATGTTTGCTAAATAATATACTAATAAATGGCAGAAAGAAATTAGGATATAGAAATTCCCAGATTATTGAAAAGAAAAAGTTAAAATTATAAGCATCTAAAATAATCTTAAGGTTTGTACAATAAATTGCCAATAGTGGTATGCCTTTTATGTTCACAACAGAAGGTAATATAAAAATAATGATATCAGGTGAAATATGTATCAATAAAAGTCATCAAGCAGCAAAGCAAATATGAGTTTGAAAATTTATAAATTAAATCTTACTTACTTGGTCTCTCCATCTGATACACCAACAACTCTAGCTTCTTCAAGATGAGGCCAATTAACAAAGACAGACTTTCCAAGCACTAATGAAGCTACATTTTCTATACACTTTAAAGTAAATCAGAAAAGTTCAGATATGTTTCAGGTCCAAGATAAAACTTTACAAAGGCAAAATTAAATAATAAAAAATCTGCTTATATTTGTAATTCAGTGTCTATAAAAACTCCACCTTAAAAGGATATAAAATAATATTTGCTCACTCAAGTCAATTATTCCCTATAGTACCTGCTCTTCTCAACTTTATTCGATTCATACTTTGAATTCAGTAGTCTTAATTTCTTAGTTGTACCTCTACTGCTAACTACTCTTTTTCCCCTAGTACATTTTCCAGAATCCTGTTCTTTTAGAATCTTTTTGTTTCCTTTTAAAATACCTACCTTTTCTTTACTCTTTAATTTAATATGAATCTGTAAATTTTACCTTGATCTCTGCCAAGCTCTTATTAGAGAGGATTTAGGAACTCTTTAACAGCACTGGTAAATAAGTACTAGTTCTGAAGTACTGACCCTAAGTCCCTAATGAAGTACTGTCCCTAATGACGGCCAACATTCAATGATGCATACCTTAAACCTATATAAAGTTATGGTACAACATTCCTTCAATAAAATTAATTTAAAAAACAGACAACATTAGTTGAAATGATTTCCAGCTAGAAGAATAAATTCTTAGTTCTGATGCTACTAGCTGAGTAAATTCAAACATGACCCCTTTACAAGGTTTTTACATTGCAACATAAAGCTCAATTAGTTATTTTATGAAATTTCACCCCACTCCAAAGTTGATTCTTCTATTCTCATGATTATCTTGCTTATATTTTCAAGGAAACGAAAGGTGAAATGAATAGCAGAAATGTCTAGAAAAGGGCTATTCATTAAAAAAAAATCAAGTAGATAATATTAAATAGAATCTAAGAAGTTTGATCTCATTTGAGTTTGTAGTTGATAAAATAAACGAAAGACACAGAACTTGAAGTTAGGAATCATAGGTACAAATTTGGGTTCTACCTCTTTTAAGCTATGGAATCTTAAGTCATTTAATCCCACTGAATCTGAGTTTTCGTTTATGAGAAGGAATATAGTATGTACCTCACAACATGTATCTGAGGATAAAATAATATACACAAAAGCTTTTGTAAA
Organism: Solenodon paradoxus; assembly: GCA_004363575.1. Classification (NCBI taxonomy): domain Eukaryota; kingdom Metazoa; phylum Chordata; class Mammalia; order Eulipotyphla; family Solenodontidae; genus Solenodon; species Solenodon paradoxus. The sequence continues at coordinate 81,279 of RJWH01001211.1, forward strand.
CTATAGAATGTCATCTAAATATTCTATATGAGATAATATCATAAATAAAAATTCTATTTTAAAGTGAAACATTATTACTATATTGCCATTATTACTATTGGTTAGGTAAAAACTCTGTGGTAGAAACTGAAGCTTAAATATACATTTTCAGTCATTTTTTTGCTTATTATGCTTAATCACTATTGGCAAATATTTAACAATTATAAATGACTATTTTTAAACTTTTGGGAGTAACTTATTTATCATATTACCTCACATAGGGTTTTGTTATCATATACACCCCTTTCCTCTATCGTGTCTTTAAGACTTCTTTCTCCATTAGCTGTAACTCTCTTTTGGATGGATTTTGTTTCTCCCTGCTTTTTTAGCCCCCTTTTCAATGATATATTTCTTAACCAAAGGCTAATACCTGATGCAGCTACTTTCTATCTACCCACTCCCATCCTAACCCTTAGGAATTGAATTTCTGCCTCCACTAATTTACTGGAATGGAATTCTCAAAGACCAATAGTGATGCCTAAAGAACAAGAAAACAACCTTAGTTTTATTTTTCTTGAACTATATAAAGCTTATACTTATGATACACATTTCTGTGATACTAATTAACATGGAAATTACTCTTACTTGTCTGTCACTGTGTCATGTTTACTGATTTCTACCCTTTATAATGTGGATATTTCTTCACATGGAGACCTTAAACCCTTAAAAGTTCCCAACATCTCAGACATTACTTCCTTGCTGATGAGTTATATATCCCTCCAATTTCTATATTCAAGTATTAATTTGTGTATAAGCAACCTTCTCAACCGAACACAAAAAAAGTTTGTGACTATTTCCTTAATTCTCCAAGGATGTACCTAATTAGTATATTACTAATCATAGAAGATACTAATCCATTATATAAAAATGAATGACTTTGGGCATTAGTACTTAAATCTTTTGAGGAATGCTTGCTGAGAAAAGCTGGCAGGCAGCTCCTGTTAAAAATTCCATCATTATTTATCATTAATCCCCTCAAACCAGCAACTCTCTCATTTCAACTTTTCTACTTGGGTAAACAGCAATTATTTTCTAGTTAACTAGTCTGGATAGCTCAGAGTCACATTTATTATTTTCTTCTTTTCATCCCCTATATTTGAACATTGATGAATATGCTGATTTGTTTAATCTTGTTTATTTGGATCATTTCTATAGTTTACGTCATTACGGCCTAATGTTTCTATGCCACCACCTCTGAACTTGCAGGCTTTTCCATTTTCTCCCGTTTCTCTTTTGTACAGTTTCATTTATTATGTTGCCACCAAATTAATCTTTATAAAAATACTGATTTCAAGATTAACAGTCATGAAAAAAACACGACAAAGTCCAACTCCTTAGCCTGGTATTTAAGGTCCTCCATTATCTGGTCTCAATCTGTTTTTTCAACCTTATCATTCACTATTTCTCAACAAAAGTCCTCTGCTTCAGTCAGGTTTATCTATTCCTTCTCCTCAAATACATCACACTTATTCTAAAAAAAAGAAAAAGTATTAAGAACAATTTCAGACATACATTCCTTAAAGGAACAGGATAATGTACCACATTTATTATTTATTTTAAAGGAAAGGTCCAAGCAGAAATGAATGCGAGTAGGCAGGAAGAGAGAGGAGGAACATCTATCTTTATGTTATCTTTATTTAGTTGTTCACACTGGTTGCTTTCTCCCAGTCTTGGGACTTGAACTCAGGGGTATGTGGTTTGCTACTTTGGATGTAACTGACCTAACTAACCGCTGCTCCTCCAGGGCACACCTAACACATTTATTTTTGACTGCAGTTCCCAGTTCCTGTCAATCCTGTCAACTAGAATGCTTTCCTCTCCTTTTTCCTCTTTGTCCTAACTTATTTTTGTATCCACCTCAAGCTTGTTTTCATCAAGTCTGTATTGAAATTTTAGGTCACATAATTCATCTCTTTTTCAAAAATTTTTGCTTATTATGTTCACGATGATACATATCCTTTAATTTGTGTAAATATTTCTTTATCTTATTTACTGGGAACATCTGGAGTTACTGAATGTAATACATCTTTGGTAAACTCACTATAGCCAGAACAGTTTTATGCATAATAAGCACCTAATAAATACCAGAAATAAAATGCTTACAAGTTCATCTGATTCTGCATTTGCTAAGATTTCCAGCATCATGTTTTCTCCACGACTGCTCTGCTGGAATACTTGAACTCCACTTTTCTTCAAAAAAAACTTGAAAAGAATTCAGAGAATTTAATTTTAATTTTTTCTTTATAATCACTTCAGAATCAATAAAGTGAAAGAATTGTGAACTAAATAACCACTGACTTTATGTTTGATATGTTTCAGTGTAGGAAATCCACAGAAATATAATGCCTTCTGGTCAACCTTGGTTATTTTGTTCTTGCTTATGTCTACACGCCAAGCATCTAATGATATTACTTTATACCTAGAAAATAAATCAAGGCATTTAATTTAAAATTCATATATAACAAGTTATCAGCTTTTCAGTATTTCCTTGACTATTTTACAAGAATCCTTCTTGTTTTTAACAAAGGTATAACAATTTATCCGTTAAGACAAAGAAAATATAAAGCAGGACAACCTAGGCTCTCTGTTCTTAATTCATTCACAACCATGCCTGTAAGTTACTGAGTAGAGGTTTTCTCCATTAATTAAAAACAAAAATACTTAATTTTTTAAATAAAGGGACATATAAAACAACAGAAATTCCATATCTTCCATGCTCCCCAGCTCAAAATGGAAAATAAACATTTTATACTGTCTATTTCATCTTTTTCTTTGCTTTAACAAAAGGAAAAATCCCATCTAAGAGATGCTTACTTTATCTGTAATTCAATTACTATCTGTATAAATTAACTGGATGGAATATGTGAGAACAAATAAGGAAGCCATTTTAATAAAGCAGAGAAATATGAAATAGGTTTGAGGCAAGGAAATAAAGAAGGAACTCTTTTATTTTTTTCTTCCTTTTAGTTGGGTAGTTATGGAGTATAAGAAGCAAATTCATAGCCTATCAAACAATGCTGGGAACAGATACTGACAATGGAAACAAAATTCATTATTTCCTTTTTTAGGGGAGTACAGAAATACACTTGGGAGGAAAAAATCAGAAAAGAACTCTAATAGAAGACAGAAAGAAATAGAATCTACCAAAACAAAGAATGACAGAAACAACTGAGAGATAGTGTTATGAGTCTTGACAAAATGGATGTAACTATCAATTGTCTATAACCATTACATTATTTTTTAATTCTCGAAATAGATATTTAAAAGCTTTTTTCTTTTCTTTTTTTTGTTGAGTGTGAGTATGCTCACTGTTGAAAATTATCAAATAACATTACCTTGTGCAACACTGTTCTACGGCAGGGAATTTTTCTGGCCATGGAGAGGGATAGTTAAACTTTGTGTCTCTATCATACCAACACATTAGGCATTCACTGTGCTGATTTCTCTTTCTCTCTTCTTTTTTGAGTGAATGGTTACATGACTCCATGGCTTCCAACAATCGCTTCTGAAAGTAAAGACATAGAAAGGGTTTGTTAAAAGTACAAAAATTTTGTGATCTCAACATACAAAATAAATATTCTCCCTCAGTATAGAGAATAATTATTAATATTACTGAAAATAAAAATTTTAATAAAAACTGATATATTTGTTAGTCAAAGGACCCTAAAATATTGCTGCCACTGAAAATTCCTCCGAACCTATTACTCCAACAGTAGCCACTAAAATGTGGATAAGAACAGAATCAAATTTTGAATGTGAATTTATGATTCAAAGAGCATTAATCTCAACAAATTCTACAAGCAGGCAGGGAGAAAAAAAAAACAAACATTCAAAAAATTATTTTTATTTAGTTGTTCAGTTTTATTGTTCCCTCTGGTTTTCGGACATCTTTGGGATGCATGTGAATCACTGTGCTCGAGCAGAAGCAGTGGACATAACAGCTACTCCACCAGGTTGTAGCACTAAATTATTTTTTTAACAAAATGATGTCAGTTTTTGTATGGAAAGACACTATGTGAAATAGGAACTTGTATTACCAGATCCTATCATGTATTTATTTTCCTGATAACATTATTTTATTTTTAAGTAGATTTTAATAAGCAGATATTGTATTTTGACATTAACTTGCTTTGAGGTATACATAATAGCAAATTTACATCTGTATATAGCACAATATGTTTACCAATATTTCCCTTTTTGTCTCACTTCACTTTACAATTAATTCCTTTTACCCTGTTTCTCCCAAACCTCTCCCCTAGCCCGTCTCTTCAGTACCCTTTGATTTGCCTTTTTCTCCCCCTCCACTAAAGGTCCTTTGTTGTTTGAATCAGTTCTCTTTTTTTACTGTTTATCTCATTCGTTTTCTATCTCTATAAACATCATATGAGTGCTATCACATGATGTTTGTCTTTCTCCTTCTGGCTTATCTTGCTAAGTGTAATTCTCTCCAAGTCCATCCAAGTTGCTGCAAATAGCAGGATTTCTCCCTTTTTGATAGCAGAGTTGTATTCCATTGTGTATTTATACCACATCTTCTTAATTCACTTATCTGTTGATGGGCAATAGGGAGCTTCCAGCTCTGGCTGTTGTGAATAATGCTGCAGTGAACATGGGGGTATATATTTCTTTGAATAACTGCTGATGTGTTTTTAAGGTAAATAACCAATAGGGAAATAACTGGATCTTACAGAATTCTATACTCAATTATTTGAGGAATCTCCATACTGCTTTCCAGAATGGCTGCATCATTTTACACTCTCACCAACAGTGAATTAGTTTCCTTTTCTCCATATCCGATCCAGCACTTGTTTCCTTTTTTTTTTTTTTTTTTTTGGATGATAGTCATTCTCAAAGGTGCAAGGTGATAACTTATCATTGATTTGCATTTCCCTGATGATAAGAGAAGCAGAACATCTTTTCATGAACCTGTTGGCCATCTGTTTGTTGCCCTTGGAGAGGTGTCGATTAAGGTGATCAGCACATTTTTTCATTGGATTGTTTTTATGTTGTCCAATTTTATGAGTTCTTTGTATATTTTGGATATTAAGCCCGTGTCAGAGGTGTGATAAGCAAATATCTTTTCCCATTCAGTTGGATACCTTTTTATGTGAGTTTCTTTTGTCATTTGATATAATCCCATTTGTTTATTTTAGATTTTATTTGCCTTGTGATGGGAGTCGAGTTCCCAAAGATAACTCAAGTCTATATCCTAGAAATCATGAACAGATTAATCACAAACATGAAAATTGAAGCAGTATTTAAAAACCTTCCCCAAAACAAAGGTCCTGGACCAGATAGTTTCAGAAGTGAATTCTACAAAGCATTCAAAGAAGAATGAATACCAGTCCTTCTTAAACTGTTCAAAAAATCAAAGATGGCAAACTTCTAGTACTTTTTATGTCAATATTATGCAGATTTCAAAATCAGATAAAGACAGCACCACAAAGGAAAATTACAGACATATCTTTAATGAAGATTGATATAAAAATTCTCAACAAAATATTAGCAAACTTAATTCAACAACATATTAAAAGAATCATACACCATTATCATGTGGGATTGATTCTGGAGCTGCAAGAATGGTTCAACATATGCAAATCAATAAATGTGGCAAACTACATCAATTAAAAAAAAAGGACAAAAACCCAGATGATCATCTCAACAGATGGAGTAAAAGCATTTGATAATATTCAACACCATTTTATGTCAAAAAAAAAAATCCTCCAAAATGAGGTATAGAAAGAATGTACTTCAACAAAATCAAGGCTACCTACAACAAGCCCACAGTCAACACTATATTAAATGGAGAAAAACTGAAATCATTCCTGCTAAGATCAGTAAAAAGGCAAGGATATCCACTCTTACCATTACTATTTAAACTAGTGTTGGAGGTCCTGGCCAATGCAATTTGACAAGAAAAAGATGTAAAAGGTATCCAATTAAGAAAGAAAGAAGTGAAACTATTGCTATTCGAGGATGACATGATAATATACATAGAGAACCTCAAAGACTCAAGCAAAATGCTATTAGAAATAATAAGTACAAAAGTGACAGGCTATAAAATTAATATTAAAATCTGTCATATTTCCGTATGCTAACAGTGAAAATTCAGAAGGAGAACTGAAGAAATACCATTTACAACTCCACGAAAAAAAGAAATACCTTGGAATAAACTTAACCAAAGATGTGAAGGACCTATACCATGAGAACTATAAGACATTGCTAAAAGAAATAGAAGATGACACAAAGAAATGGAAAGATATTCCATACTCATGGACTGGAAGAATTAACATAATCAGAACAGCCATACTGTCTAAGATAATATACAGATTCAGTGCTATCACCATCAAAATTGCAAAGATATTCTTCACAGACATAGAACGACGTATCACAATTTATTTGGAACAACAAAAAACCCAGGATAGCAAAACAATCCTCAGGAAAAAAAACAACAATGGAGGAGTCATTTCCCTGACTTCAAACTCTACTATAAAGCAATAATGATTAAAACAGTATGGTACTGGAATAAGCGGAGAAATACAGATCAATGAAACAAAATTAAAAAGCCCAGAAATAAACCCACATATATATGAATACCTAATTTTTGACAAAGGAGCCCAAAACTTAGGATGAGACAAGGATAGTCTCTTCAATAAATGGTGCTAGAACTACAGCCACATGCAAACAGTTGAAACTAGACCACTACCTAACATCATACATAAAAAATTAATTCAAAATGCATAAAACACTTAGATGTAAGACCAGAAACCTATCACTTTCATAAAAATATTGTAATCAAAACATTTTAGTGCTACAAAAAACTAGAGTCAGAAGAAGAGTTCAACAGGAAATGCATATCAATGTCAAAAACTTACTATTTCAAATATTTTAAAAGTGGTGCTATAACAGTTAGCTATCCAGCCAGAATTAAAATATGTACCCTTCCCAATTTTATACCATATACAAAAGTATTAGATTAATAAGGCAATAAAAGTATTAGAAGAAAATCTAGGAGAGTATTAATAATTTGTATTGATAAGCAAGAAAGTACTTATTTCAATAGGAAAGGAAAAAAAAGTAACAGCCTCAATGGAAAAAGTGATATTTAAGTAAAAGAATATGTATCCAACAGAAGACATACATAAATCAAGGGGCAAACACACTAAGAAAAAATATTCTTAGTATACAAAGAGCTACTAAAAATCAAAAGTCAAAATAAAAAAATGAGGGAGAGGATATAAACAGGTAATTTACATAAGATAAAATGCCAAGGGAAAAAAAATACATAAAATGTGCTCATATTAGGAGAAAGGAAAAAATTTAAATTTGAATAAAAATAAAATTGCATTCTTTTATCACCAACAGATTGGCAAAAATTAAAAGAAGCATTAATATCCAGGATTTGAAAAGTGGAGGGTAGGTACTCAATATTGTTGTGTGAATTAGTACAATCTTCTTGAGAAAAATAACCTATAGTAATATTCATTAAAATTAAGATAATATAGTCCATCATTCAAAGAATCTTTTTGGAATATACATTATAAAAATAAATTTCCAATACATAAGAAAATATAAGTAAACAAAAATAATACATAAATACAAAGATATTTTTACCACAGCACTGTGTACAGTGGCAAAAATCATGAAACAGTCTGATTATCTCTCACGGTAATGGCTAAATAAATTATGAAATAAGAAATAGCTGTTATTAAATAATAGATTAGACTTCTATCTAATGACCTGGAGTGATGGAGGCTGCTCAAAAAATTGAAAATAGAAACTTCCTAAAATACTGTTATTCCATTTCTGAACATTTACCCAAAAAATACAAAACAGGTGTGCCCTGGTGGCCTAGTGGTCTAGTACACCTGGGTGCAGTCCCACATATATCCCAAAGTCCCAGGTTCCAGATCTGATTTATAGAGATATACACACTCTCCTGCTTACTGTGCCATTATTTACAATATTATAATGTGAACTATAATATTTTCTATTTTTAAAGTCATTATAAATATAATTAAAATTTTTTACTTAAAAATAATTGGATTTTCCAACTGTTTCTTACAAAGAACATGAAAATACAATTGAATTTTGTATAGACTTTATATACTGTAACTCTGATAAATATGCTTAGTGGTTATTGTATTTTGAAGGTTCCTTAGAATTTTCCGTATATCAGATAAGGCCATATGTAATTTTCTTTCTTTCTAATCTGCATGTCTTCATTTTCCTTGACCTAATATACTAAATCTCTAGGACAATAATAAAGAAGAGTGGTTAGAATGGACAATTTATCCTATCCTGACTTTTCAGGGAAAATATTCACTCTTTTGTCTGATATTAGTAGTCATTTTAGTTTTCTTATGATTAGCCTATTTACAGGCTTTGATGCACATAATGAAAAGTAGTTAAATTCATTAACAAAGTATAGGTGGTAATGAAAACTCAACTATTCATTAACTTATGTGAAATAATCTATGATTAAGAAAATATGAATATATACAACTATTTCATACACTGACCTCATCAATAAAAGGTATTAATACCACAGCTTCCCATTCCTGTTGCTTCCCATTTAGGTCAGTTTTAAAATCAGGTGGATAATATTCTATAATTGGTGAGTCTTCACTGGTCATCAAATGCTGTAAAAATATAAATTTGTGTAATAGAAATAGAATCAATAACAATATAGCTTCTTATTAATATAGGTATGTCTTCACATTAATAGTTTAAAATTTGTAAGAAAAGCAAAACTAAATTTTTAGATATTTTGTCAAGAAAACTAGTAATAAACTGATAACATCAACTGATTGAGGGAGAAAAATCCCATTATTCTAATCAATACACAAAAAACCTAGATTTTTACAGCTTACATATGTAACAATGTATCTGCTATTTCTAATTTCATGGCAACTCATCACTTTCCCATTCCACTGACTCGTTGTATAGTAGATCTATCTGTATGGTTTACGGAGTTTGAATTTTATCATTTCTATCTTGTATTGTCTTTTCATTCATTAAGACAATTTAGGTAAACTGTTTTCAGTTCATTTCACAGATTTCCAATAGTCCTTACTTTTAACCTTAAATAACTTACCTTCATGTCCTGTTCAATTGATCTATTATATAAGATATGTCATCTATGAAAAAAAAATAAAAGGTAAAAATATGGGGCACCTTGGTGGCTCTGGTGCTAAGCTAGTAGCTAGAGTTTGGGACCATATAAAATCCAAGACCTGGGTACATAATCTGGATGGGAGAGGGGAAACAACCAAAATAAATAACTAAATAAGTAAATAAAATGCTTTCTCCTGCTCTTCCTTCCTTAAAAGCTTCTTCCTCTTCCTTCTTTCCTCTTTTTTTTTAAAAAGACAAATCCTAAAGTCTAAAAATCTCTTTACTACTAATAGCAAAGAGAAAAAGTCCAATAAGGCATGCCTTTCTTAGAGAATTTATAACAGAGGTATAAAGATAGAATAAGACTGTCTTTTAGGAGATGAGTATGGAAGATAATACAAAATATTTTACATAAAAACCAGAAAATTTCTTATATTAAAAATATTTAATAACCATTCGTTAGGCATGGGCACAGAATAATCAAAAGAGATGTGGTTGTAAAACATTTGCAAGGCTGTACTGGTCCATATGGATGATTACCAAGCTTTAATACATATCTGAAGATGGGTGGGTGGGGGGATAGCTTCAAAGAAATCTAGGAAGAGAGAGGAGAGGCCAGAGGCAAGGTAAAAGGACATACTGTAAGACTCTGAAAAATGCAGAAGGAAGCTGACACTGCTCAGACAGCAAAAGTGTCTGTGCGCATGTGCGTGTATGTCTACTCCCATTACTGGGACCAAACCTTGGAATTATAGACATTAATATTCTAAAAAGCAAAAATCTGAAGTTTATCCTTAGAATAAGCTTAGTAGGTTTAGTATAATTTTGGCGATCCAATACCCTTAACTATCTTCCTCCTGTTATGTAAAATATGTTAACCAGAGAAATCTATGTCTCAATATGATAAACGAAATGCTTAAAAATCATGTAAGGTAAAGTAATACTTCTTCTGAGAGAAGTGATTTATGAGAGCCATCCCTATTCCAATAGGTAAAAAAATAGGAATGAATCTACACGTTTTCAGATTTTACTTTACTTTTATTAATGTATAAATTAAAGATGTGCTTAACAGTGCTGAAAATGAAGAAGCTACGCTCTGAATGACGTTAGGAATTTGAATTTTTAAAACAAAAGCTAACTTTAAATTATGGAATTATTTTTCAAGAGAATTAAACACTATATTTGAAACTGAAAATAAATATATTTAGCTATTGAACTAATTTTTTCTCTGTTTCTATGTTTAGAGGAAAAGTTCCTAAATATCCAAAAGGACATACAAACATTTATTTCTAAAACCCACCTGGTAACATGTAGGAAGCAAATTTTTGCTAGCTGCTGGAAGTACAGCAAGAAGTTGTTCAAATGGCTTAAAAGGTTTCCCTAGTTCAAAACAGATTTTCAGTGTACTGATGTTATAGATATCAGATAAGAAAGGTGCATAATGGTAGGGATAAAACCTATAAAACAAAACTCAGTTTTAAACAATTGTTAACTTTAGGAAACAGGTCAATATTAGGTTTATACTTTATTCCATTTTATTTTAACAACACATAACAATAATCCTAAAGAAAAAAAAAAAGCACCCATAATTTATCTACTGTAAGAAATCAGCAGTGTTGGAATATTTAGGTTATGTGGTAACAGCAAATATACTACTTTAGTTTATGAAGTGCAGATTCACATTTACAAAACTGGAATGTATCCTTTAATTGTGTGTGTATACTTTGTTTCCAAAATGCTGACTGTGACTCTTCCAAATCAAAAGATGCTCAGAATGATGCAATGAAGTGGTCAGAAAACTTCCAGTTAAGATTTTTTGGGACTGGATTTCTCTCATGAAGACATAGAAAAGAATGAGTCTGAACTTATGTGACTTACTAGATAGCACTAATAACTTTTATCTTTGAATTAGCACATATATTACTGTTTGTGATAAAGAAAAAAAAACATCATACATTCTATTTTTAATACATTGCCATCTTTAACTACAGGTATACATATTTTTACAAAGCTTCAAACACACTTTATAAAAACTTTCAGTGTTTTAAAATTCAAATTAATTTCATTGACGGAATACTGCATCACAACATTATATAGGTTTAAGGTGGGCATCATAGTAAATTCACATTTGTAAGTATCCAGTTCACCACCATTTCAGTTCTTCCTTCACCATACAAATGATTCCCTTTACTCAGTTTGCTCACCCATCCTCCCCCTTCTCTTCCTGTAACCACTGATTTTGTTTTCATTGATAAAAAGTCTATTTTGGCTGGACTGAGTTAGTTTGCTTGGTTTCGCTATAAACCACATATGAATATCATATGTCTTTCTCCTTCTGGCTTATCTCACGAAGCATAATCCTCTCTAGGTGAATCCAAATAGCTGTAAATGCAGGACTTCATTTTTCTTGATATCTGAGTAGTATTCTATTGTGTATATATACTACACTTTTCTTTATCCACTCATTTGTTAATGGGCATTTAGGTCGTTTACAGCCCTTGGCTATTGCAAACAACGTTGCAATGAACATTGAGGTGTAACATCTTTGTGAATTAATATTGCTGGGTTTTTAGGGTAAGTACCTACCAAAAGAATAACTGGATCATATGAGATTTCCATTCTCATCTTTTTGAGGAAATCTCCATATTACTTTCCACTTTCCATCAATGGTTGTATCACTTTACACTCCCACCAACAATCTCTCTTAAAAAAAAAAAATCTCTTAATTTGTTCTGCATCCTCATCAACACTTGTCCAGTCTTTTGGAAACTAGCCATTCTCACAAGCGTGAGGTAATATGGTATCTCACTGTTGTTTTGATTTGCATTTCCTTAATGATTTCATGTGCCGACTGGCCATCTTTATGCCTTCTTTGGAGAAATGTCTATTAAGATCATGTGCCTACTTTTAAATTATTTGCTTTTCTGTTGTCAAATTTTTTATGTATTTTGGATATAACCCCCTTGTCTGATGTATAATGTGCAAATAAATGTCTCCTCTCATTCAGTTAGGATGTCTTTCTGTTTTGATGAGACTATCTTTCATTGTGCAGAAGCTTTTTAGTTTGATACAGTCCCATTTGTTTATTTTTAATTTTATTTTCGTTGACACTGGAGTTCCCAAAGACATCTCTTAGGTCAATGTCAAGTAGTGTTTTGCCTGTATTTTCTTCTATATATCTTATTTATTTCAGGCCTTATATCTAAATATTTCACCCATTTTGAATTACGTTTTGTATGTGATATTAAGCAGTGATCTAGTTTTAACCTTTTGCATATGGCTGTCAAGTTTTCCCAACACCATTTATTGCTGAGACTGTCCTTGCCCCACTGGATGCCCTTATCTCCATATTATAAATTAATTGTTCGTATATGTGTGCATTTATTTTTGGGCTCTCAATTCTATCCCATTGATTTGCATAATCTTTTATTCCAATACCATGCTGACTTGATTACTATTGCTTTGTAGTATAGGGTGAAGTCAGAGAGTAAAAACTTTCAATGTTCTCAATGTCTGACTAAGGATACAAATTTTTTTTTATATTACACAATTATGGTATATTTCAAAAGAATAGGAAAGTTTAGGTGACAAAATGGCAAGTGGGATAATGAAAAAATGTATAGTCTTTGGAATCAGATAGGCTTCGACTTTATTCTTGTATGTATGATCTTGGAAATACTAATTAACCTTTCCGAGTCTTAATTTCTTCATCTGTAAAAATGCAGACGATGATACTTTCTTTAAACAGTTGTGAAGATTATATGAGAACATGCTTTTCAAGTGCCTGGCCATAATGCCCGGTAATGCCTCACCTTCTTTAAAATACCTCACTTCTTTAAAATATGAAAATCAAGGATTTTACTCATTAGAATGCTTTACAAAGTGGTCCTGAGAATCAGGTTAATTATTGCAAAATTTTTTTTAAACTCTTAGAAGGTGAAATAATAACTAATGCCACATTATTTTGAAATGGTTTGCTTTTGTTGTATGGAACTTTAAAACAAAGTCTAACAGAGATGCTTTGAAAGCAAATAACACACAGCAAGTTATATCATCATCTAAAAGTCTCTACTTCTCATTGCAACTATTTTTTTGTTTTTTCTATTTTGGTAATTTAGATGGAATTTTGGTAATGTAGATGGAATTTGCTGGCAGAGTAAACATGAGAGAAATTAAGAATTATTACTATTTCTAGGAATAATTAATACCTATTTCATTTCTTCTTTTCCCTTTCCAGTCTAACATTCAAATCACATATTTTTCAATAAATACTCCTGACAGAAATTTTTTTTCAAATCACAAAAATATGAAGAATGAGAAATCTCATTTAACCATCACTCAGACTCAGTAATTATCAAGACTTTATTACAGTTTATTCATCATGATGTAGAATTTTAAACCCTTAGATTAACAAAGATACTTCCTGCTAGGGCTGGAAATAGCTTTGCTAGGCAAAAGATCATTTTCAGGCATTTTCACGTAAGAAGAAATTACCGTATTTAACTGAAACTTGGTTGTGTTTATATTATAGGGAAAGAGATTATATAAATGAGGTTATAGTAGAACCAACCATTATAAAAACAACAACGCTTTAATTCTCTCACCAGCTCCAGGACTGAACGCCATGATAGTAATAATGCAAAATCCACTGTATTGCCTGAACATAACATGCAGCTTGATCAGCCAGAAAATCACTGAAAATAGAAAAGAACATTTTCATTATAACATTATTATATTTGAAAAAAAAACTATTTTCTCTAGAGCATATATGCTGATATTTCATGTTATTTCATATGTGCTCTATTTAATCACTGAATAAACTAAAAATTGTAACCAGGAAACTCAAATATTTTTTAAATTTCATTTTGTTAGATTAAAGGTTTACTTTAAACTTCTGTAACATTGTCAGAATATTAGAACCTGCTATGCATATTTATCTAGTCAATGTACTAATGCCTTTAAAGTTTGAAGATTTAGCCAATGAAGCTTTCTACAAAGTGGTACTACAGTTCCCTTAAATAATGGGATGGGAGAGATGGATTTTTCTTGGAGGATGCCTGAGTGAATCAGTTAAAAATCTGGTGATAGCAGGTAGAACACTTTGAAAAGTGCTATATCCACTGAACAAAAGCCCTTCTTTCTCAAAAACCATCACATAAGGTAAAATAATTCTTTACCTCACCTACCCCCACGAGCCTCAGGCTAAAGCTAAAAGTGGCTATATACCTGTTGGTGTTCTTCCAAAAAATCAGATAGAGAGGCACTTGGAAATTCCAAATCTCCTTATTTTTGGGAGGTATACTTTTAAAATTGAATTATTTTTTCATTATGAAAGAAATATTCCCTACTTACTGAAAATCTAGATAACAGGGAAGCATTTTTATCACCTTACAACAATCACTATTATACTCTTTTTTTCTATGCCCACTTTTTAAAAAGTATTAATGAGCACACATTGTATACATAACTTTGTGTTCTCTTTTGAAATTTTGTACTTAATAATGGACTAAGTATATTCTTAAATTGTCATGAACCTTTCTGTAAGTACTGGTTTAGCAGTTCTGTAGATTCTGGAGATGGTAGAGATGGCAGAGATGGTAACTGTGATGAGGAGGTAGAGATAACCTCTAGATTATGAACTTTCTTAGTGGACATGCAGATTACTTCCTATTTTTTACTATTATAAAAAACATTGTGAGCACAGCCTTGTGTCTCAGGAGGCTGAGGCAGCTAAGGTGCAGACGATTAACAGACCAAGGACCAAGTCTGTGACCTGGGGCAGGAGGGTGGTGGTGCAGAACAAACAAAACAACAAAACCTACAAAACTTTGTAATAAATGCCTGTGCATACCTTATTTTGTGTGTGAGCTTATGTTTTTAAGATTAAAATGAGAATTATTGGATCAGAGACAGAATTTTTTTAAAGGATATTGGATATGTACTTTCCAAAATAATTTAACCCATTTTTATTTCAACCAGTGAAATAACTCTTAAATTTAATAATTTTGAAAGATTTTATTATGTTCCAGGCAAACAAATAACATGTCATTTTGTATATTCATATTTGAATATAGAAAAAGGAAAACAATAAAACAGAAGACTGATTACCAATGTTATGCATTTAGTGCTAACTGTAGCCTATGTAACTATAATCAAGGAAATATGAGAACTAAGAAATAAAGGATTAAAGGCAGAATTATTTTAAATACTTAATTTCTCAAGTCTCAAAAGTCCTACATGCTAATGGTACCTGAAAAATCTTCAAATGAGCTGTTGAACTGCACTATAATTCTGATATCTTTAGTTACTGGAGGGCTGTATAAATATAGATTCTTCAGGAAGAGTGTCTAGATTAGAAGACAGTCTTCTAAAAGTTAATAGATTAATGTTTGAAAGTTTAAGTGTATCCCTGGATAGATTCCACAAAAGATCAAGTACTTAGCACTTTCTTACCTAAAAATAAAAAATAGTATAGTAAATGAAACATGAACTTCACTTATAGAAAACAGTTTCATATAATGGTTAAGAGAATGGGACTCTGAAACCAGATTGCCTATATTCAAGTTCTCGTTCTGTCACTCACTACCTTGAGCAAATCACTTAAATCTCTCTATTCCTTAATTTCCTACTGTAAAATAGTATTAGTTCTACTCATCTTAAAAAATTATTGAGAATTAAAAGTTAGTATTTTTAAAATGCTTAGAAGAGTGACTGGTGTTTAGTAAGCACTGTGTTTATTAATTTAAATAAATAAAATACAAATGTATAATTCATATTGTGAACTACAGCTTAAATGTGTGAAAGCTATCAATACAGAGGTCAAGTTCTTTTTCTTTTTAAAGGAAAGGTGCAGACAGGAATTAAGGTGAGTAGGCAGGCAGGCAGGCAGGAAGAGAGAGAAAGAAGCAGTATTTTATTTTATTTTTATTTAGTTGTTCACACTAGCTCCGCACTGGACACAAACCCAGGTGTATGCAGTCTACGTTCCTTTGGAGGTGATTGATCTAACCAATATTCCACCAGTGAGTGCATAGAGGTCAAGTTCTTAAAAAACTTTTGAATGAGATATTATCCTGGACTAACGGAAGTTGTCTTTAAGATAAGTATGATGTAAGTTTTAGACATGAAGCAAAATTAATTATTTCAATGTTATCTTAGAAATACAACATGCCATTTAATATCAACTTCTCCAAAACCATACTAATTGATATATCTATAAAATTTATGAAACAACAAAAAAAATTCTTTTCTCCCCTTTACTATAAAATTACGCTGTTTATTGAACGGCAAAATAAAATTTTTCAAAAACATACTCAGACACGACATCAACTCCCATCTTTGTCATGTAATATGTTCTTTTATACTGTCTAAATTCAGTTTCAAAGAGGTCATCATCTTCAGTCTCATCTTCTAAATTATCTAGAAATAAAAGGCAGAAAAAACAGGGGTTGACAAGAGTGGTTGACATAATTTTTTTGATAAATATATACAGCAAAGGAAATGTTTATACACTCATAGAATATGACTATATCCAATATTATCAAATTAGTACTAATAAAGATAGAACAATTATTCTCACAACAAAAAAAATATATTAAAATACATAGTTTGTACTCACCCTTAGCAGTTATCACTTCTCCATTTTTGTCCAAAGCAGCCCAACCTATGTTTTCCTGGCCCTATAAAAATTATAAATACATAATTAATAACAAGATATTTTCCAAAGTGAAATATTTAATGGGGAGATTTAAAAATACTAAACATAACTGCATGATATATAAGTGACACTAAAAAAGTTTATTTTAAAAATAATCCTCAAATACTGTATAAGTGTTTGGCTTACATAACTTTTTTAAAGATATAAATCTTTATTATATATACCTTAACATTTATGAAACAGAAACATTTAATTATATGAGTGTTCCACACATATTCATTTAATAATAATTCATTTACTTCAGAAAGATATGCAATTAATATCAAATCCTTTTATAATTGATTACATTTTATAGGTCAAATTCTGGATACAATGTATTTCTTTATGATTGAAGCCAATGATTACAAATGTTACCTATTTTCTATATCCCTGGATCCCATCATTCTTACGACTCCATAATTAAATTTCTCCCAATTCTACATTTTCCTTCCATTCAACCCAATTGCTTTACTATAGGTATTCCATCGCACCACATCCTTTATACCCTGGCTCATTTGCTTTCCCTCCCTTGTGATCTCTTTCTTATTCCCCCTATATTTTCTGATTGTCTGTTTATTGTCAGTGACACTTAATAGTTCTTCCTACTCCTTATTCCCCTTTACTTTTCCTTATTCAAACTAGCACTTCTGCCAACTGCCTGTGCCTAGGTTGTTCCTTTAGCTCCTCTCATGTTACCATTTTCTCTAATATTAACCACATGTAACCGGAAGACTTATGAAGTTTAAGGACTGAGCTGAGATGGATGGAACCAAGCATTGCTGACATGCAAATTTTGTTAGTACAGTTTCCCCAAAAGTTGCAAAGCCTGTTTTCTTAAGAGAAAAAACACACTGGCTTGCAGTGGTAGAGTAGCAGTTAGGTCAAAACCTAACTTTAACTTTAAAGAAAGGATGCAGGTGACATACCCCTGGTTCAAGTCCCAGCTCTGGGGCAGGGGGTAGTGGTGGTGAGGGGTAAGGTGGTGGGGAGAACAACCAGTGTGGACAACTAAATAAGAAATAAAGTCTTCTTTCTCCTCTCTCTTCCTGCCTTCCTTCCTTCCTGCCTGTACTATTGCCTTCATTCTTGCCTATTACTTTTCTTTAAAAAAAAGAAAGAAAGAAAAGAAAAATCAGAGTAGAATGTAGATGAATTACTGCTAAGTTCCACAAGGAAAAGGTAAGCAATTAAAATAATTATACTACAAAACATCAGGATAGCTGCCCTTCTGGAGCAAATTATTAGTCTTGAAACTAAATAGAATCAATACAAAAAGGACAGCACAGGAAACTCATCAATATCCCCAGATCCAATAATGATGGACAGGCTGAGGAAATTTTCAAAGAAGCTTATCTTCCAAGCTAACACAAATAGCACATTCTTTAGAACTTATCAGAAAGATGTTCTACAGGGTACTAGAATATTCTGATTTTATTATTCATTTACTGAGCACCTGACATTTATTAGATATTGTGCAAATTAATTACTCTTAACCCAGTCTATTGCTGTATCTTATGTGATTTTAAAAAGAAACAGTTCTAGAGAAAAGTTAGTGATCTAGTTAATATCTGACATTGAATGCTATATATATAGCCACATTTTTAGAAGAGAACTAATTTTCTGAACTCTTACATTTAGAAATGTTTTCTATACTCATTAATAAAATGGAAGAGTGAAGAAGATACAATGTTCTCCAAAGGAAACAGTAAGAATCTGTTTATTAAAGATCAGATTAAAATGATAGGCTCTACAGAGAAAAACAATTTTTTAAATGTCCACAGAAGAAACGAAAATGAAATGAGGCAACTCCAAAATCTTAAGAAAAATAACAAGGAATATCAGCTTTACCTTTACAGTTAACAAAATGAAAAGACACCTAAAAAAATTGACACCTTTGATTTTTTCTTTTCCTTGTAGTTCTTGGCTTCTTCTGCTGCAACACCTGCTGCTTCGTTGAGGTACTTGTTACCAACTTTGCTCTCAAACCATTTTAGGTCCACAAAAACTTCACTGAAGTGCTCCCGATCAAACTGTACAAGAATATTTCAATTCATTCAAAATGATTTAAGTATTTCTAAAAGAAAACAATCCAAACTTTTAACAGTATCTCCTTCTGAAGCACAAAAAATCAGAAAATACTACTTTTTGATATACATAGGAACCTCATCTATTACTCTGAAAATTAAAAAATCAGAAACAATTTAGGTGACATTATTTATTACAGAATGACCAACTGGAATAAAATTATAAAATCTCTTTCTTCTGGTATTATACAGTTGGTTACCGATCATTTATAATTACTCTAGGACAGGAAAACAAAATTCTACTACTTACATCTGACAGTTTCACAAGGTATTTCTCAAATCGAGGTAAGTTGAGATGTCCACTTTCATTAATATAACCTAAAAGAAGCAAAATCTAAATATATACTAGAAGCTCAGTTTCTTTTTAAACAATTCTATACAAAATTTTGAATGCTGGTATCCTACATTAGGTTGGTATCCAACATTCAATGTTATCCTGAGTTTCTATGAACTTGATACTACTCTAATCTGGGAGAACTGAAGCCAGAATATGAGAATTTCTAATTTTATCTAATAATAACCCTTCCACATTTTCAACAATATTTGGTAATAGTCAAGTTAACTAATATGTTCTAGGACAATTTATAGATATTGATATGTTCAGTTGAGAACTAAAGGCCTAATATCCTACTCTGTTGTTCTTTTTATTCAGCATCACCAATGTTCCTCAATTTACCATTTCAGTTGAAAAATCTTTCCCTCATTGAATACTCATGCTTATCCATTTAGAAAAACTGAATTTCTATGCTTAAATATGAAAAGAGCTAAATGAAATCAACAACTTCTGCTGGCTTTTTTACACAATTAAAGGTAGAGACTAGTTAGGTATCAATAAATGAGGTTGCTGGCATAGTTCACAATAGCCAAGACATAGATGCCCTACAGATGACTAGATAGAGAAGCTGTGATATTCCAAGCATTAAAAAAGATGAAACTGTGCCCTTTGCCCACAAGCTGAATGGAAATGAAGGGGATCATGTGAAGCAAAATAAGCCAGAAAGAAAAAGAGAAATGAATGTTTTCACTCATATGTGAAATATAATGAAATGAAACAAATGAACATAGAAATCCCAACAAAATGAACAGGACGCAGGACTGTGATTATCAGGAGGGTAGGTTTGAGGGGAGGGAAGGAAAGAGGGGACAAAGTGGTGGTAAAAGACACCAGAACTCTGGTGTGAAATATAGACTGAGATGAAATTTCAATAGCCTAAAATGATTATAGCATTGTGAACAAAAGAAATAATGAATTTTACTGTTTATAAATAACAAATAAATGAATGAACAAGGCTGCTTACTTTGGTCGTTTCCCTTGCTTGTGAATCAATGAAAATTACAACCTCAGAGCCTAAAGCTTTAGATGAAAAAAACCCGTATTTTTTTTTTTTTTGCCTACTTTAGCTATGCAACGATACAGTCTTATAAAATAAGTGACTTTTTTTTGTTTATTTTGGTATCTCATTAACCCCTCCTGGCCCAGGTCATGAACCCAGTTCCTTGCTGGTCCACACCCCAGTAGTCTCAAGTCACCTGAGTCACAAGGGTTATGTCCCAAGTGACATATTTAGGGTTGAAACAGGAAGAAAGTAAAGACTTTTACTTACTGAGTCACTCTTAGCTCAAAGCTAGCCTTGAGGCCCCAAAATAAGAAAGTTCAGTTAGGCAATCAGTCCTGAGATAACTGTATGGTCCAGTTTGTGCACAAAACCCCAGCACACCCGGTGGCTCAAGGTGAGCCATTCTGTTTCTGGCGCCTCCCTGGATGAATCAGACGCGCAGAATGAAAATTTTAGATAACAGAAATGTCAAACACATTACTATGGAAACCTGTAACAACCAAAGTTGCAGATTATCAACTGCCTTTGTTCCTTGCGCCTCTCTGAGTATCTATATAAACCCTGAGTTGCTTTCACAGATCACTGTATGATTTGGGTGAAATCCCATAGAGTCGCCAGCAAGAATAAATCTCTTAAAATTCTGGCATGTCTCTTTGATCTTGTTGGTCACTTTGTAACAGGGTTGAGTGCTAAATTAGCCTCAAATGGAATTCAAACTTTTCTTACCTCCAAGTTCCGGCAGGACGGTAATATATGTTCCATAAAGTAGAGGCAGTGCATCATGATGAATATGCA
Source organism: Solenodon paradoxus (assembly GCA_004363575.1). Classification (NCBI taxonomy): domain Eukaryota; kingdom Metazoa; phylum Chordata; class Mammalia; order Eulipotyphla; family Solenodontidae; genus Solenodon; species Solenodon paradoxus. The sequence goes on from RJWH01001211.1 coordinate 102,347, forward strand.
AATGAGGTAGATGAGGGATAAAATCATTGCCAACAAGAAATCCCATCAAAATCCAATCATCTATTATCCTTTCAATATCATACTTAAATGTGATCTTGTTCTAGAACAAAAATGGAGAAATGAGTCAAATCTTATGAAATATTCTGCTGACTCATCTTTGGGCCACAGCTATGTATTAATACTTACTTTTAATACTGAAAACTCATAGTCAATATACTCTCTCATTAAGGACAAGTGTAGGAGATGAAATGTGGTTTCCTCTGGTGCACATACTCTGTAATTAGATGAGCAACAGAGTCAATTATATTTTAAAGGCCCAAGTTTAAAAATGTTACCAGTCTAAAACCAAACATCATTAGAAGACAATTCTTGTAACCACGGCATGAAATTTATATGAAAGCTGCAAGGTAAGGTAAAGATACAAATAGAGTTGCAATCAGAATAGATTAAATAAAGCTCAAAATTACTGACAGCATATTTTCTGTACAAGGACTCTCAGAATTAAGAAAGCTTAAATAATAGATAATAGATGTAAGAAACCAGTGGGATCTGACCCATTTAAGGCTGTCATCAGCAGAAAGCATACAGATAAGTGAGTTTATATAGTTAAGTCCTTACTTTGTTTGACAAGTTCTTCAAAACTGACTTTAAGCAAAATGTATAACAAAACCAGTATTATCATAGGTTAACTGACATAAATAAGCATATACTTACAGCATATTCTGGTTATAAAAACCTAACCAAACTTTATTAACTAAAGACCCAAAATGCTTCTAATGTTAAACAATAATTTGTAATCATTCATTCATTCACTCACTCACTTTCCAGTTTGCTTATTTCAGTTCAGAGTTGAAGGAAGTTGAAACCTAACCAGGCATCTCAGAGAGCAAGGTAGGAACCAACTCTGGAGAGGATGTCATCCCATCGCAAGGTACACTCACATATAATCCACATTTATTCACATTGAGACAGTTTAGACACGCCAATTAACCTACCACGCATGCCTTTGGATTGTGGGAGAAAACTATAGAGCACCAGAGGAAACTGCCCACGGACATGGGGAAAAATATACAAACACCACACAGAGAGTGATCCTGGCTAAGAATCCACTTTTTTTCTTATCTAAATGATAAAAAAAATGTAACTGAATGATATTACATTATTTAAGTTCCTGCTACATTTTTGTATCTACTGTAGTACAATCTAAGCTTCAGTGGTGAAGCACTATTACTTCATCCTCTATCTTTTCCAGACTTGGTATAGTGGTCTATATTCTTAGCTACTGACCTATACTTCCAAGTTTTACTATAAAATATGAATATAAGCTGACAAAGCATATTATTAGAAGATTATATACCATGGGCAAGTGGCATTTATCCCAGGAATATAAGGATGGTTCAACATAAGAAAAACAATCAATGTAACATACCACATAAATGAAACAAAAGAAAAACTCCTACATAGTCATTTAGCAGAAAAAACATTTGTTAAAATCCCTTCCCATGATAAAAAAAATATTCATCAAACTAGGAATAGAAGGGAACTTCCTTAATATGATAAAGGGGATTTAAGATACACCCACAGCCAACATCATATTTAACAGTAAAAGTCTGAAAGTTTTTCTCCTAAAATCAGAAATAAGATAGGGACAGCCATTTTTCATTAGAACATTTCAAAAATGTACTAAAGTTCTAACTAAGGCAAATAGGTGATTAAAAAGGTCTAAAAAAGCGTTCAAACTGAAAAAGAATAAGTAAAACTTTATTTTGATGTCTTGATTCTAAATATAGAAAATCCTACAGAATACCAAGTCAGTGAAGCTAAGAGATAAACTAAAAAAAAAAAAAAAAAAAAGGGTAAATAGTGGTAAATTGTTTTTGTTATATATGGATGTAAATTTGCTATTATGTATACCTCAAACCAAGTTAATGTTAAAATGCAATTAAATCAATTAAAAAAAATTAGAAGGGGTGCACCCTGGTGGAGTAGTGGTTGGTGCAGTTCACATATATCCCAAGGTACTGAGTTTGTGTTCTGGGATATGCGGGAACAACCAAGATGAACAACTAAAATAAAATAAAAAACAAGGTGTTTCTTCCTCTTCTCTCTTCCTGCCTGCATGCCTCTGCTCGCCTTCATTCCTGCCTGTACCTTTCCTTTAAAAAAAAAAAAATATTATGGGCAAAAGAGTCTAATTCTGTAACTACAATAATCAAGATTGTGTGGTGTTGACAAAAGAATGGACAAATATAATCAGGAACACAACAGAGAACCCAGAAATTGACTCAAACAAATATGCCTCATTTGTTGACAAAGCTTCAAAGGCAATAAAGAAGTTCAATAGCAGAAATATAACCTCTCAGCAAATGGTGCTGGAGCACTTGGACATCTATAGGCAAAAAATTTGACATAAGTTTCATGCCTCACACAAAACTAACTCAAAAGAGATCACAGACTTAAATGTAAAATATAAAATTATAGTATTTTACAAAAACCTTAAAAGAAAACCTTAAGAAACCATGGCTAAGCAAAAAAATTCTCAGACTTGTCATTCTGTTTCCTAAAAAAGAAAAATCAATACATGGTACTTCATCAAAATTAAGACTTTTTGTCTGTGAAAAATTGTTAAGAGGATGAAAGGCAAGCTACAGAGTTGAACGAAATATAATATCTGACAAACGACTAGTATTTGGAATATATAAAGAATACTGAAAACTCACCAGTAAATATATCACAATCCAATTAGAGAATGGCAAAGGGGCATGAAGAGACATTTTACCAAAGAGGCTATGCAGATGATAAATCAGCACATGAAAACATGTTCAACATCATTAGCTACTTGGGAAATACAAATCGAAATGACAAACAAGATGTTACTATACACCTATCAGAATAGCTGAAATTCAAAACAGACACCAAAGTTGCAGAGAAACTGAATCACTCATGCATTACTGGTATGAGTGCAAAGCAGTACAGCCGCTATGGAAAATATTTTGACAGTGTTTTAAAAAACATATAGCTACTTATGATCTAGCATTTGTGCTACTGGGTATTTGTTCCACAAAAATAAAGACATGTTAATACACAAGAACAAAAAACAAACAAAAAAATGAATTCAGCATAACTGTTAAGGTATGAAATCAAAACACAAAAATCAGCTGTGCTTCTCTACATCAGCAAGAAATAACACAAAAATGAAATTTAGAAAAAAATCCATTTACAATACCATCCCCCAAAATTAAACACTGGAACCACAAAACAAAACAAAAACAAGAGGTCAAAAACCAAACTCACAGATACAGAAAAAAGACTGATTATCCCCACAGGTGGAGGGGGAGAGGATGGTGGGTCAAAAGGTACATACTTTCAGTTGTAAGATTAAAAAGTCCTAAGGATATAATATACAGCATTATATTGCAAAGATTTATTTTGAAATAAAGGAACAAAAAACAAAAAGGAGGTAAAAAGTCTAATTGTACACTGAAATCATAAAATGGTACTGAAAGAAATTTAAGGAGACAAATGAAAGGAAGGACATCTTATGTTACTAGACTGTAACACTTAATACAAAGATGTAAATATTGGCACACCCTGTTGTCTCAGGTATTAAGTTTGTGGTTGTGGCAGCATAGTCTATATAAAGTCTATGGCCCTGGGAAACAACAAAAATAACCAACTATATAAATACAAATGCTGCTTATCCTCTCTCTCTTCCTGCCTACTTGCCTTCATTCCTGGTGCTTCCTTCCTCCTTAAAAAAAAATAAAAAAGCAAATATTACCCTACCCAAAGGAATCTACAGATTCAAAGTCATCCCTTTAAAAAAAAAGAAAAGAAAATTAGAAAAACCTAGCCTAAAAATAGTCTCAGGAGACCTTGAAAGTCAAAATAATCCTGAAAAAGAAGAAAGTTGGAAGTCTCATCCTTAATGATTTCAAAACTTATTACACAAAACTACAGTAATTAAAATACTGCGGCAGGCTGCCAAGACCATTCAGTGAGAGAAGACAGTCTTTTCAATAAATGGTGCTTGGAAAACTGGTTATCAATATTCAAAAGAATGAAGTTGGATTCTTACCTTACATCATATATAAAAATTAACTCAACATGGATCAAAGACCTAAATATAAGACTAAAACTATAAATCTCTTAGAATAAATGAGAAAAGCTTTATGACATTGGATTTGGCAATGATTTCTTAGATATTATACTAAAAGTACAGGCAACAGAAAAAGATAAATTAAAAACTCTTATCCATCAAATAACACTATTAACAGAGTAATTATAAGCAACATAAAGAATGGGAGAAAAAATATATATGTAGATTATGTATCTGTTAAGGGATTAATGTTCTTAATTTCTTTTCTTTCTTCCGATATATATGCAATCTGATTTACCTTTGTGTCTTTTTGCCACCAAACCGAACCTCTTCTCTTAGTAGAGAGAAATGTGCCTCATGACTTGTTAATCCAAGCATAATCTGAAAAGGAAAGATTAAGAAATATTCCTATTCTTTCATTTTTTACAGGTTTACAAAAGAAATCAAACAATAAATTTCTACATAGAGAATAATATACTGTATAAGGAAATTAAAGAAAACTTATTAAATACACAAATATCAAAATACGATTTTATATGTTTTGAAAAAAGCAAAGTAAGCATTCTTTTCTAGCAGGAAAAAAAAGTTGTCTTTAAACTCATATAACCTTTACAGGTGCCACTCTGCTTGCCCCCCAAAAAATCCCCAAAAAACCTTGTTTTTCACATCTTTCCACTTGCCATGAGCAATTGGTAAGAAATTAGAGGTAGCAGCTCTTTCAAAATAAGTGAATCGAGGACTCTTCTGGAAGCCAGGGTTGCTTTAGTATTGGAAAACTTAGAAAAAAACTAGAAATGGGCATTTTCCATTAATTTTTTCACATTGTTCTAATCCTTAAAGTAAATCAAAGAATCTAAAGACTGTCAACCAATTGTAAGGTATATTGCATATTAATTCTGATTTTAAAAAACCCAAAATGAAACATGAGACAATAGGGGAAAGAAAATACAATTATTTATGCATTAAGCAGTGATTGTTAACTTTTGTTTATGTTGAATAATGACATTGTGGTTGTTTTATTAAAAACAACTCTTCTTTGGCAAAATACCATCAAATATTTATAGATTAAAAGATACAATTCTGGGATTTGCTTCAATACTATAGGAGAATAGGAAAAATGACAGATGGTAGACATAGAAGCTAAAAGTTATTTAAGATGGATGAAGGACACAAGAAGGTTCATTATATTCTCTATTTTTGTTTATATTTGAAAATTTGCATAACAAAGTTTTTTAAAAGTCTAGTTAAAGTTATTTTGGTCATGGAGTTATCATATCAGGTGGAATTAAAGCCATATAATGAAAGGACAAAAAGGGCCTTCTATCCGAACCTAGCAGAGTATTCATAGCACTACTAGGGCAAATTAGATGTGAACACAAGACACAGAGACCAACTAATAATAAACTATGGCAAAAGAGCTCATTTTCCAATTGCAGAATTTTAGTAATGGTAGAAGTAGCAATCATTATATATCCAATATTTGTTTCTATAGATAAAATACCTTATATGAGACTAAGTCTCTTAGATATTTAATTATTATGGGTAGGTATAATAATAACAATAAACATTTTACCTACCAAATCAGCATCTAAACCATAAAGACAGTGTCTGGTGTTTGGATCATGATCCGGCTTTGCTTTCTCAGATCTGATAAATTCCATGATTTTATGCTCTCCTTCTCCGGGAGTCTAAATACAATGTTTTAAAAAAGACATGTAGTAATGTACTTCAGAATACTAAATTTAAAAAAAAAACAACTCTTCAGGTAAAAAGAATAGTAACCTCATGGCCTGAAAAGTAGATGGTAACTCCTTGCCACGACTTGTCTGTAGAAATTTTCATATTTACAAAATACTTCAGATGTTCATGTAACTTGGCCATGAATTCAGTCCCTATAAATAAGAAGTTTTAAAATGTTATATCTGAGAGAAACATAAAAACAGTGGAATCCCAGTGACAACATCAAACTGGATCTGGGTGTCCAGGAAATAGCTGGGTGTAAAACCTCCAAAGGAAGTCAAAAACTCTCTTGCTTATCTTGAAAAGAAAGCAATGTTTTACCTTTCCCAAGCAAATATCATAAATATTTCTAATTTTATAAATGCCACTAAAATGAAGTTAATGTCAGATTAAGAAAATCAAGAAATGTTAATATAGTCATGTGCTGCTTAACAATGTTTTGGTCAATGACAAAAATCATATGCCACAGTGATTTCATTAGGCTTTATCATATACCATTTAGGTTTCTGTAGTCATACTCTATGATGTTTGCACAATGACAAAATAACCTAATGACACATTTCTCCGAACATATCCCTGTTATTAAGTGATACATGATTGTGCTACCTGAGGATTATGCTTCAAAAATTGCACGCAAGGGAGTTTCAAATTCTAATGAACCTTCAATCTTCTATAGCCTCTACTGGATTCTGAAGTCTTTAAGACACGACATGCAGTTTTAAACAGATTGCTAACAACAATAATAATCACGATGATGATGATAATTACTACTGCTACTACTGCTATTACTACTGTCAACCTGGAAAATTATTATGAATCTGGAAACTGAGTCTACAATGATTTTGGCTTAGGAAAAACCTAAATGGTAATAAGCTCTTAAACCACAATCAGGATAAAACTGGTTATTAAATCAAGCAATGTGTGTTTAAGGTACCTAATGAAAGATAAAATAACCAAAAAAAGAACTCATGAGAAAGTGAAATTTTAAGATTTTCAAAGTAAAGGATTATAATGCTGTTAGACAAAGTTCTAGAAAGGAGAAGAGTAAGCTGCTTCATATAAAATTAAATCAAATGTATAATCATAAATTCATTTTACCTTAAAGTCACAGAAACCTTAACTGCCTTTGAAAAGTAGAATCTTAAGTGTTCTGGACTAGGAGAATGGGTTTCTCATTCTGAGTACCACAAGTTAGTTATATGAAGTTGAATGAGTCACAACCTTGTTGGGTTAGTCTTCATACAAATAACTGATGGGAACAGGATGGTCTGGATTTGTGTGCATGTTGGAAAGTCCTATCCATAGCTGCTCTTATCAACATCTCTAAGCTCCTACAGTGAGTCTTCATAGGGATACCTGTAACCAAGGTGACCAAACCATAACATGAGAAGACACAATTAGAAAATCACAGTAAATAGAGTCCTGAAGACAAAACTATTAGAAAACTACATTTGAAAAAAATGTATGTATACATTTAAAAAGCCTCATTTTTTTCTCTAAATGAACTAACCTGGTGTAATACAGTTAGAATCAAATCTGGCCTCTGCAGGAAGAGTTTCTCCTTTTTCTATTGCCTTCTTAATTTTGTCTTCTGCCTCCTTTGCTGACCTTAAAGGTTATGAGGAAAAAAGCAGCTTAAATCTTCTGGAAAAAGTAAACAACTTACTGCTTTCAATACCTAAAATCCTAATTCAACAATTTTAATTTTCAAAACATGATACAAGCTTTGAAATGAATGTATTGACAAAGATGAGCTTCAGAATTATTTTTGTTTATTTAAAGAAATGTACTTTGAACCCTCAGACTCTGACAACAGAACTGAGGTTATAGAGGAAAGTAAAGGGTACAGGAGGTCCAACGGACAGAGGTGGAGGATAATTAGAACTTTGGTGGTAGATATGATGTGCTATCATACATTTGAAGAAGAGTGAACCTGCACTACTGAAACTTATACAGTGTTGTAAAACCAATGTTACCTCAATTAAAAAATGCTTCTCAGATAAGGATGACAGAAGAACATTATAAAAGCAAAAAACATTACAGTATAGAACATTACAAATACTTAGTCTTTTTTTATCACAAGTATACAGCACACTGATTCTAGAAACAAGCTCAAAGTATAGTTTTAAAGCTCATTACATACAAGGTACATTTAATAATATTATCACATAAGAAGTATATTATTAAAATTATCTCTAATAATGCCACATAAAATATAATATAAAATTAACTTTATCTTTGGGTTTCCTCCTAATATTAAAAATGAAAGCCTAGTAATATTAAAGACAATAATTATCAATATCATCTGATTTTTAACAGAATAGTATTTACCAACTAGAAAGAACTAGCCAGAAAATTTTAGGGTCAGATAGACCCAGGTTTGAACAGGCAATCCCAATTCCTGTCCAGATCTTCCTGCAACCTATTTGCGCCACATTAGTATGCCAGATGGCATACAAGTTAGGAGGCTCTGCTTTACATTTATTTTCTACAACTTGCTACTAGTTCTATCTGTTGTGCCCTGTGGAATTTTATTTCTGTGAGGAATACTCTTCTTCTCAGTCATACTAACTCCTCTTCCTTATCAATTTTTTCAATATAAAAAAATTCTAAAGATAGCAACTCATTTGTAATCTCTCTAATGAAAGACATTCTTTCCTCTTCCCCCCTAACTACTTTGAACAAATAATTACTCAGTGTTACTATGTGATAAATTCTTGGGCTATAACCAAAGAGAAATCATTCTTATAGAGTTTACACTCTAGTTAGGAGGAAGAAAATTAAATAGCCATAACGTTTAACGTAGTTGGAATATAATAAATGCTTGGGAAAGGGACAGGTAAGACTACTGAAGTACCTAGGTGAAAGATAATGGTGACAGAATGGGATCATAACAGTAAAGATGAAAAGAAACATAAGACTGGATGAAAGGACTTGGATATGGAGAATGAGGAAGAGAGAAATCCAAATTACTCTTGAATTTTTGGGTTGAGCAACTATTTGCATGTTGTCATTCACTGAAATTGGAAACATGGAAGGCAGTTTTGAGGAGAAAATGAGCTCAGTTCTGACTATGTTAAGCCTGAACTATATCTGAGGTCCCAAAAGGACACATGTAGTAGACATTTACATGTGTGTATACATATATGTGTGTGTATACATACATATAGATGTATATATATAGAGGTAAGAGCTCTGGAGAGAGATATCCACCAGAAAGATATAAATTTGAGTCATCAATACAGACATAGCAATTCAAACTACAGATTAAGAACACATATAGGTAAGGAGAGAACCTTAAGAGACATCAATGTTTGGGAAAAAAGCACAGAAAGAGATGATGACAAGGAGACTAGGAAGATGCAGAGAGTATGTGGTTATAGTGAAGAAAAAGAAGTTCAAGAAAGATCTTTATTTCTAAATACTGTAGATAGGTGAATAAGAACACAGTATTATTCTTTAGATTTAATCATTAAGAGTCTATTTGTAAGACTGTATGGAAGTTTCAGTGGCATGATGGGGATGAAAGTTAGATGGCAGATTTAGAAATGAGTAAGAGATTATGAATGAAGATTTTGAATGGAGAAAACAGTCTCTGTAGAGAATGAGAAAGAGCTAACATGGGTTTTTCAGAGAAACATGGAATACTAAATGCCTGCATAATACTTAGCAAATGCTTGTGTTGGTTATGGTGGATTGACCCTCGGATCCATCCCATTCTTGTCTTGATACTGGAAAGTTTAGAACGGTAAAAAAAACAACAACTGAGATTTCCCTTCAGCTAGGTTTCTGACAGATTTTGTCAAGACGTTACCATGCAAGGTTTGAAAGGTGGAAGTGTGGAAAAGTCTGCATGACAGTTGAGGCAATGCAGTTGTGAGATACGTATGTTTCATCAAAGTAGAAGAGACCTCAATATTCGGTAGCTTTGTAGGGTCTGAGAAGCAAGGCACAGGGCATCCCCTTTTTTTAGTACAAATCTAGCAGGTGCATTGGGGCTGGAAGCTATCAGCTACAGTGATGTTTTCTGGATTGTTGAATTTTAAATAATGTATTCTCAGAGCAAGCATTTCACGTGGTAGCTTCTTAATCCTTGGATAACAGTTAAAGGAATACATTCCTGTATCCATCTATTCTGGTAGGGGCCTCTAAACTAATCATCTTACTTAACATGATAGAAGCAGTGCCATCAGTGAGTCAGTTCTCTAGTGGTATTCTGAAAGTCATCCTGGAAGGTTCATTTAAATTATCACCTATTTGGTTATTACAATGATTTTTAGAAGCACCTAATTCTCTGTATTACAGCTCTTTCTGCTTAAAATAGTTGGGTTTCTATTACCTGCAAATAAATCTGACTGATGTCTTGGATTTATACAATACTTTCTCAACATTAGATTTTCTAGTCCAGTAGCTCCCTAAAACTAGCTCAACAAGTACCAGAGGAATCTGGTGAAAAATAATTTCCAGGGTCGAATTCTTGTTTTGGGTGGTACTTGAATAATCTAAGGAAGAGGTCTTTGTCTTCAAGGATTTCATAGTCATTTCAATATTTTCGATTTCTTTTCTCTTTTGATTATTTGTCAATACTTCTTAACATCCTCTTCCCATTTACACTGTTTCCCTTCTCCAAGGTATTCCTCTCACCGTCCTTGATGATTTCGATATTTGATTCACTTAACCTCACATGATTTTCCTCCAATCTGAACCCATACACAATCATAGATAGCATCTAACCCAGAGTTTGGGCATTTAACAAATGTTTGTTGGATTAAATTAAATGTTAATAATGTTCTCATTAGAACAATCTTTCAATTCACTATGCAGTCCTACAGCTCAAGGCAGTCCACTGTAGGAGCTTTCTCTACTACTACCATTTCTAAATTACCAAAGAGAAGATGAATGTGTGAACAACAGAGTAACTTTATACACCTCATTTTTCATATATGCTATGAGAAATGACACCCCATTTGAATTACCATTTAATTTAGTTTTCTGATAAAATCTGACAGTATAAGTATGAAACATTTCTATTTCTGGGGAAATAAAAGCAGAAAGGAACAGAAGAGGCATTGTGTCAAGTCACTTAATTTTTAAAATAATATATTTTATTACTCTAAATACTATTCTACAATAAATCATAAAATATTTTACCTAAAACGCCGTCCACGCTGCTGGTTCATCTTTGCTCGAGGAGCCACACCATCAACAGCCATAAAGAACACTTTCCTAGGTTTAATAATGCGAAACAATACCTCCAAATAGTGGAAAATATCAGTAAAGATTTTATCATCTGAAATTCTGAAGTGAACGTCATCATCATTTGGATGGGAACACTGATGTATAATTCCATTCATATCCAAGTACAAATTGTCAAATTCAGGAATCTATTAAAAAAAAAAATGAACAAGATAAATATTATAATCAACCATGGATAACTCAACAGCTGGGAAAAGAAGGCAATAAAAAGTAGGATATAAGGCATTCTTATTATGTAAAGATTGAATAAACAATCATGGTTAAATAAAGAAAGTGAAAAAGAACCAGAAGGAACTGGTAAGATGGAAATATAATATGTGGTTATATAATACATCAATAGCTTGATCAAATTTATTGTCAGAAAATTATCTACCTATTTAAAATAAGATAACCCAGGAAAACAATAAAGTTCTTGGTTCACTTGATTCTGAAAATAAGAGTTTCCCTCCTTTCCTTCCTATTATTTGCCATTAACTTCTCAAAACTTCAATTTCCTTTATACATGAGTAGACTAATACCCATTTATTTCAAAAGACTACTTGTACAAAGTTATTAAAAGGTTTTACAAATGATTTCAAGCCTAATAATATATTTTATTTCACTGAAATAGAGTCACTGATTTGGTTACCTTAATTTAAAAAGCATAGCTTATGCCAGGAAGTTTGGGAAATTTAAAAAATTAATTTCTTATTTTTAATATTAAGCTATTTCTAAATTTGGCTAACAGGTATCCATTTTTATAAAGAGAGTTTCATGGCTCTTGCTCTCATTTTTCCTCTATTTAAATGTTTGTGAGAAAGCAAGGTGGACACTATAGAAAGAAATATACATTAAAAGGAACTGAATGGGCACACCTTAACAGTTATAATATATAGTGTAATTTTATACTTTCATTCAATTTTACTGTAAATTATCATAATTTTAGAGTAGTCTGTCTTATATGCTAATTAAAGGAAACACTCAGTCTTCAAACGTAAAAACATAATGGCCTTTCCTTGCATAAACTTAACAGAAACCATCTCAAACAATTATTCAAATTTCACAATACATACAAGAAACAACACATTTTTCTACTACTGAGAAAGTGGCATGCTTTTGAGTTTGAGGGATGAAAAGCTTTGGCCTTTGAAGTAAAACACAAAAACTAATTTATATAATATCCATTATACAAGATTGTACTGATGTTACCCAATATTGGTAAGGTTTGAGGGAAATATTTCATGATATTAAAAGTAACAGTTGGTATTTATTATGCACTTATGAGATGCAAAAACCTGGGCTATTCATATTGATTCAATTATGATAGCAACCTTAAAAAGAAATATTTAGATTTTACAGAAGAGGAGAAACAGAGAGCTAGAAAAGAGAGATGGCATTCACATCCAGTAGTCTGGGATGAGACAGTAAGTTGGTATATTATGAAATTATATAATAAAATTTGAAGCGTACATATCTTTGACCCAGAATTTCTACTGCTAGAAATTTCTCCTGAGCATCAGAAATATGCACAAAGATCTAAGCACAAGAATATTAATGGCAACATTTTTTTCAGAAAAGATAAAAATGAGAATAATCCAAATGTCTAGAAGTAGGACATTTATAATGTTACATCTATGTAATGGATTACTACACAGCATTAACAAATTATCATATAGGTTCATATTTGGCATAGAATAATGTTTTAGCATATGTGATCAAAAGTGACAGAAACAGGCTATAAAACAGCAGGTATATTATTATCCCATTTTCAGAAAATATTTTATATGCATAGAACAGTTAGAAAGTATTAAAAACAATATGATGAAATTGCAATTGCTTTTCCTCTTCTTCTAGACTTTAATAACTTTAAGACCTTTTATATCTTTTTGCATTAGATTAATTTTTACAATTTTTGCACAATAAGCACAGATAGAGTACATTCTGATGGCTCAGGTACTAAGCTGGTGGCTGGGGCACAGACAATGTAAAGCCCAAAGACCTGAGTTCAAGACCCAGGGCCCAGGGAAAACAACTACAACAAACAAACAAACAAACAAACAAATAGGATTCTTTCTCCTCTCCCTTTCTTCCTTAAAAAAACAACTACCCCCCAAAAAAACACATTATCTTTATAATCTGAAATAACATTTTTCCTTTAGAAGAGAAATTTAAAAAATTGTCTTAGATTTCTGATTAGTGAGATACAGAATGACCAAGTAATCATCAATACAGTGAAGAAAATGAGAAAACACAACAGAATTCCTGTTCCTTTACAAACAGATAATACAGCAAGCTATCCCTCCCCATGATCCCCATATCTAATTAGCCACTAGGCAATATTTCTAAACTCTTACCCTCCTACCCATTCCCACTGTCTTAGGCAATCTCATTCTTTTTTGTTCCATTGTCATATTTTCCTCCTTAATTCAAGACTTCTGTTTTCCAACTGGACTGCCTACTTAGTTCTCTCTCTTATCATAACTTAGCCATTTTTCTAAAACAATATGATTATCTTCCTTCCTTCCTTAAACCCATATGACTCTACAGATACTTAATATCATCAAAGGTCCTGTACAATTTGGTTGCTATCTTTCTCATCAATTCCATATCCTTTCCTGTATCCACATATATCCTACAAGCTAACTACAGTAAGTTACTTAAAAAGCCCTTATTGTGCTGGGCTGTGTCAAACCTGACTTCATAAATGCTATTCCTATGTCTTGAACTACTTTTCTTTCCTTTTTTGCACCTCCCTCCACTGATCTAGTAGGTTCTGACTCAGCATGCTAGATCCAGCTCAAGTATGTTTGTCTGGAAGCTTTCTCTCATGGAAAGGGATATAATGTTTCTTTAGGTCATCTCTTAAGTGTTTTTGTGTTCCCAATGCATACACGAACGTTGAGCACATATTAGGTATTCCATTTTTTGTTGAATACTTAAGTGTAAGATGTCTGTCCTTTCTTGCTACCTGAATTCTTCAAAGAAAGGTAGTGACAAATCAAAAATATTTTATGGATAAATTAAAAGCTAAATGAAGCTCTCCCTTTATTGAATGTGAAAACACATGTAGTCTATCCACTTAGTTGGAATACAAATTCATAGAGCTTTAAATTGTGATTAAGTGTTAACATCTTGATAACTAATTTTCTCAAAACAGCTTCCTTCTATTAGTGTAACTTTGTACCCTAGTGTTGTTACAAAATGCCTTTTACCTAAACACAAAACTCAAAAGAGCAGTTAATTTTTTATCCAGTTCTTTAATCCTATTTTAATCCATTCCAGTTTTGCTACTTCAAGTAATTTTTAAATGCTGTTTTAAAACATACTGATTTAATCTATACATTTAAATAAACTTTTATATATAATGTCTATATACGATGTTTTATATATTATTAAACATTCTATACATAGTTAATAGTCACTCAATAAATATTAGTATGTGCCACACATTGTGCTAAGGGGTTGTGAAATGCAGTAAATATAGTAGTATAACAAATCCAATGAGGGATAAGATAAATAAGCTTCCTACACAAGAGCAAACACTTTAAAATGGAAATTCCAGCTTGTTTCCTAGCATTTAAAAATTCGGATTTTCAAAATCAAGAGGCAATTTTTAATAAAGTACTGTAAATACCACCTCAGTAAAAAAGAAATATTTAATAAAATGCATAAAAGAGTGATTTTACAAGTGTTGGCTCAACTACAATGTGAATGTATCTAACAATACTACTGAATTATACACTTAAAATGGTTAAGATGGTAAATTATATGTTTTATATATTTTACCATTTTAACACACAATTGTTTTTAAAAGTGCAGGCTCTAGAGTATGTATTATCAACAGGAGCAATGTTGCCCCAGGATAAAAACGGTTGGAGGTGGGAGGGTCGTTCACATATTAAAGCATCACAGCACGTAAACATATACAATCTACTTATAATATTAAAATTTGATGGGGGGAGAGGATGAGGGAAAAAAAAGTCCAAAGAGAACCTAAAGAAGAGGCAAAATCAAAGGAAAGTTAAGAATCACTGCTCTGGGGGTGTGACCTTGTGGCTCAGGTAGCTGAGATGCTCACCTGTGAATCATGTATACCCCAAGGGCCCAGATTCCAGACAGTGAGTGGGGTGAAAAACCAAAATGTTTCTTCCTTCTTTCCCTTCCTCCTTTCCTCTGTTCTGCCCTTCTTCCCTCCCCTTCCTCTTTAAAAGAAAAAAAGAAAGAAAAGCAACAATGCTCTAATAGAGTAATATTGCTTGGTTTCAATTGAGCTCCAACACTTACTTTAACCATGTAGTAAATTACTTTGAGTGAATAACTCAATCTTTTTGTGACACAGTTTTCTCAGCTACAAAGGATTGCTATGATTAAATAAGCGAATGCATGTAAAGTGCTTAAAAGTTTCCAGTACATAGCAAGTGTGTAACACAGCTACTTTATTATATTCACAAAGAAAACTGCACCTGCTCTAAGTGTTTAAATCTTAATTGCACAACCTTTGTCTTGTAAATATTAAATTTTCATCAATATGTATGTTCCTTAGCACTTCATTTCTACTTTTTCTTTTATCTATAATATTCATTCATTAAATCAGCAAACTGAAAAAACACATGCCAGACACTGTTTAAAAACGAAACCACATAAGACACAGACAATGCTCTTATGTATAATAAAGAACAGAGAGGAAAATCAGCAGCAGTAACACAATGCACGTTTCTGCATAAAGCACGGATTGGTAAAGTCTGAGGGAGTCAAAGGCTATCTTGAGGAATAGACTTAGAAAAAGGGGGGAGTCAGCCAGAAGGAAAATAATAAGGTCTTTCAGGTAAAAACTATAGGAACAAAGGCCCAGAGGCAAATGAGTAGGTTAGGAGAATCACAGTATAAGACTATGTGCGAAAGTGGCAGGGGATGTTGGAAAAGATACTAAGGTTTCACATCAACAATCTTAGGCATCTTCTGGTTTCCTAGAATGGATAATGCTATTGGTCAGAGGTTTTTATTCTTCTTTTCCATCCACCCTCAGTATTGAGGGCATTGATTAAGTATACATTAGACATAAACTTCCTCTTGGATTTTCCTTTTTTATTTTATCATCTTTCTGTAAACCCTACATTCTGATCTAATAGCCCAGTTGTGCTCAAATTTAAAGAAAGTATCTTTTATAGCAGACCCTATTATTATTATTTTGTTTTTGCTTAACTCCTTCCTTACTCCCATTCACCAAGCAAGAGACATGCTTACAATAACAACACTAGCACAAAAAATTTTATTGCATATCTCAGTTCTATATAGCATCTAAGCTTAACATTTAATACAGATTTATAAAATAAATGATTTTATAGCTATACTTCTACCAAACCACCAAACCACCAAACTACTCGATTAAACCAGTCTTTGGAAATAGTTCTAGATGTCCAGTTTAAACACTCAAACATAAATATAAATCTAATCCACATCAAGAATTCTCTAAAATAGAAGTTTTATTGTTTGGTTATTTCTTCTTCTCTTCGCCTCACCTAATGTTAATAGCCACTGATACTTTATGCCTTATACTATTAATTCAGTTGAGGTTGCAATATGGTGATAGTCTAGCACTTCGTTTTTATTCACTGGAATATTTTGTATAGAGTATGAAGACCACTTTACCATTTGGTTACCCAGTGGTACAGGAAAGGTAGAATAAATTGCTTAATTTTTTCCCTTTATTTACTAGTTTTCAAGATTAGGGACTGCCTCAATCACTTCTGGAAGAGAACTTTTTTTCAAAGTATTATTATGAACTCAAATTGATTATCACTATTGAAGTTCATATTGTTCCGTTTTGGGTCACTGTGAGATTCTTCCAGTTGTCTCCTCAATCCTTTTGACAAGTCCCTACTAATCTTTAGTAGCTTCCTTAGTATATTGTACAACAAAAATTTTTTTCCAGATTCATCTAGATTTTTTTCTGATTCTAACATGGACCAAGTAATTTCTACAAGAAATGCTAGTTTCTTTGAGTAGTTAATGGTATTTTGAGACCACTGTCTAGGCAGGAAGGATGCATATTGCTATTAGACTGGTCATTGTTTCTAAATCTTCTTACTGGACAGAGACAGAGTTAAGAAATTTATGTGTGCAGGTGTGTTTGTGTGTATTTCATGGAAATTCATACAGAAACTTCCAATTCAAATTTAAGATTACAGTATTTACTTGACATTTTCTTTAATACATCTGTAATGTCTTTCTCGCACACCACAAATCCTGTTTCTCAAGGATACAAGCATGATAGAATTAAAATGCCCTATATTTAGGCATTTATCATATCACAATTATGGGTTCCAAAAAAAAAACAGTATTAATATTACCACCAATGTGAGTACCAAGTTGTGCTGTCTCTACACTGTCAGATAATACAGCCATTATTTACTCAACTTTCTGTCCCTTAAGTCTTTCTTTCTGTAGAACTACATTTAGTGCTTACCACTTGGTCATTATATTGATTTCACTCTATGATTTTCATTGTATGAAGCTCATTCTCCAGTAGATACCTCAATGAAGTGCTCAAAGAAACAATGGTCTTGGTGTTGGTTGTCTAAATCAATATTATCAGGTAGTGTACAACATTCCCTGTATCTGAAAGAATGTTCGTATTTGATTCGGATAATTTTTTGGGTCTGGTAAAACTCAATTCTTTTCCATATAAATTAATGGCAATATAATTTCCAAACCTAAAGGAACCCTACCAAATCAATTTTCAAATATATGACAGAAAATGTATATTTTTTGCTATGTCCTTTCAAATATAATTTCAAGAAATTTTAATTGATTATAGGTTTACTACTTACTATGTTGCTTTAGTTTCCTTTTTCAGGAACTCCTTTACTTGTCTTCTTTGCCTCATCTTTCTCATTAATTACTTTTAACACATTTTTTTCTCTGAAAATTCCCTTTTCTTTCCACCTTCTAGTTTTTCATTTGTGTCTAGTTTTCTTATTATTATCACCTTATCCTGAGTTTTCAACACTAATATAGGTTGTTCTTTCAAGCCTTCTGTCATTTTCTTAGTGCCATTTAGCTCATTCTGAAATAATTTAGTTTATGGTTTTGGTTTGTTTTGTGGGCACATTTTTAGTGAAAGCTTTCATTGTTTGTAGGAATATTACTATGTTCCTTTTTTCCCGTAATAACTCTGTATGTTGACCTTCACATTTTTCTGTTATTTTTTTTTGGTAAATTTAATTTTTTTCTGGACTTTTCAAATGACAAAGGGTTCAAGAAACCTTTAAGTACTCAAAACTCCTCCATCTGCCATTTGGTGTAGTGTTAAAACAAACAAACACACATTGTGGTTTGCTTATTGGTTCACTTTCTAAGATATTTTGACTCTGTAACCCTGCCCCACTTTTATCTGTTCTATCTTCTTCTTTTATCTTTATTGTCTCTTTCCTGATAAAATTTTATTTCACTCACTTCCTTAGGGTAGGCTCTGCCACAGAACAGTGCTTTGGCAAGTCAGTCTTGAGAGTTCACAGTAGGTAGATTCTCTTACCCTTTAAAACCTCTCAGGTTACAGCTGTTATTCTAATTGGCCTGCAGTCTTTTAGGGAATATTCTGTAGGTTTCCTGTTCTCAGGTACATTAGATTTCCCATTTGCTTCCTTTTTCTTCTTGCAGAGATGCCAATTCTGAGTCTAGAGGCCATTGGTAGTTTGCCTCCACCTACCTGTACTTTGGTGTTCATGGGGATACCATAACAAGTCTTTTGCTTTGTTTTTTTGTTTTTCTATTTTTTAAATTGTTTAGTGGATTTAAAATTTTCCAACTGAGTCGCTTTTTCTGTTTTTATATGGGGATTCAGAGAAACCAAATGCTATAATGGCTGTCAGCACCACTAATATCTTCCCAGAACCCACACTTTCTCCCTATAACTTATCCTCAAGACTAGCTTTTCAACCACTGTGCCTAATTTAAGCACTGCTATCTTTAAAGTACTGCTTAAGAGAGTAGTGATTAATTCTTTATGACATTTGAGTAACACATTCTTCATTTTTTGGTTAGCTACAAGATTCAAATGTTTTTGAAAGACTTCATTTTGATCAACCAAATTCTAAGCCTTTGCTTAGTATTCATGTTACCTTAAATTTTGTTTTTCAGTAACAAATTCCTTAGGAAAGACTCCAACATACTTTCCTTCACCAAACAAAATTCTGTGCCAACGAGTGCAGAATAAAAATACTAATGAACAAATTATGTATTATTAAGCCTGCCTAAGCAAAAATCACATATTTTTCATTTTAGAAATAAAGTGACAGTTGTATGACAGGAATTCAAATATTTGTTAAATGAAAGATACAGGAAAAGCCAAAGTTAGTTGTTTCCATTTCAAAAGGTACTAGTATCCTTTTTAATCTGCTCTCTGGAAAGAAATGTCCCCCTAAATTTAACTCCATCCACATTTCAAATTTTGGATTTGAGTGTAAGTTTTCCTCACATACCAAATTTGATCTGAATCCAACAACAAAGTTGTTCACTTTTCTTGACTTTTAACCCTATGCTTAATGCTTATAGTACTTCTTAAAATAGTTAAACTATAATTTACTAGACAATACAATGGTGTTTGCTGGATTACTTCTCTCCACTATCAATATCATGCTATCCATCCCAACTCATTCAATAAGTGATCCAAATTTCAAAACTGATTTTTTTCCTGTAAAATATAAAATGACCAAGAGATCTACCAAAATCACTAAATATAACAAACAGTAACCTATCACCCAAAGCCCAGTTTACCCACTAGGTGACTGCTATTCTAATCTCTCTTCACAGTTCCAACATAGAAACCACATTTAAAAAAAAAAAAAAAATCTGCACAGAAAAGCTGCCCTGGGGTCATTACATACCGATTATTATTATAACTAGTATTGGTGATCCAACAATTCGTTTCTCTTTCTCCATCTCTCCCCACCACCCTGTGACACACACACACACACACACACACACACAGGCGCGCGCAATGAAGCATTCGAGAGAAACACCCCTAGTCCAACTACATCTTTGTTTCTTTCAGAACCCAGAGGTAGACCTTTTGGACAACAGAAAAAGAGTAACAAAGGAGTGCTAAATGTGAACCCTCATTCTTGTCGGAGCCTAGGCGCTGGAGATGCGCCGACGCAGCCTCGGTCAGGGACAGTAAGCCCCGCGATCCCAGTGCGGAGGCGTTTATTAGCTCCTTCGGGTATGCTCCTTTGGGCCGGGAAGGGTGAGTGCTGGGTGGGCGTCTGCTTCGACCCCGCCGCCTCTACCAGGGAGAACGCAATCCGCGCCCCCCGCGTAGGAGGAGGCTGGAACTCACCTAAGAAGGGAACTAAGTGTCCCCGGCGCTCCACCTCAGCACCGCCCAGGCCCCGCCAGGAGAGCTGTGAGAACCGCCGCGGAGCCCGCCGCGCGGCCCACTGAAATGCAGCCTGCGCCTTCGCCACTATTCACATCACCGCGTACCCCACACCTCCTGCTCCCCTCCCTTCGCCGCTCGTCCGGTAAACAGCAAGCAGAGACAACAGCTCTCGACCCCGGACGAGAGGCCGCGAGGCCCGACTGTTCGGCTTCCCAGCGGCTGCCCCCGCGCGCCCACCTGATGCTCTTTCACCACTTCGCTGAGACAGGGGTATCGCTCCGAGATCCAACGATAAAACTTGGGGACTCCCATTTCGACCGTCAGCACGAAACCTGGTCAAGACCAAACCGAAACCAAACGCCCCGCCGGGGCCTTTGCAGCCGCCTCCAGCCGTCGCTCAGCCGATGACAACACGCCGCCTGCCGGACCATAGAGAGCGACCCAGCCTAGAGCGGCCGCTTCCCGGGCGGAGCCACCAGCGGCAACCCAGCTGGCGGGCGAGTCCTTTAAAGTGCGCAGACCTGCGGAGGACGAGGAGCTAGTTCTGAGGCCATTAAACAGCGCCCTTTGGTAAGGGGGATTTGGAATTGGCAGGAACATCCCGAGAATGGTGGACAAACTTTGGACGCTGCATTTTATCCTGACTACTGTCTCCCGTGATTGCCAATCTCAGTATTTTCAACAGACCGGAATTATTTTTGGTTTTGTTTGGCGAGGGTTTTTTTTTTTTTTTTTTTTCTTTTTTTTAAGGAATATAAACGTACACACCACTTAAAAAACAAAAACTTCTTTCCTGAACTGTTAAAAAATTTTCCTAACTACTTTCAACTTCCTTTTTAACTCTTCACTTCAGATTCATACCTGTCATGCTTTCCCTCATCATACATTGAACAATATAAAAAAAGCAGAATTTTATCAAGTGAACCTAAGTGAAATTATCTGTTATAAAATGTTTTCTATTTATTTGAATGAAGTAATTTCAATGCTTTGTAATTATTATGAATTATTTTTAATCTTATCCAAAAAAACTTAGGAAAAGAAACAAACATTTTAAAAACATATTTTAAAATCTCATGACATTTTAGGGATTGCTGTCTCCCAAGACAGTATTCCGTATTCTGGTAACACGTTCAGTATGGCAGCATTTTTAAAATTACATAATCTTCAGTTTTCTTATTCATGCTCCTTGGCTTATGTTTTTCTCTATCACGTATTTACCATGTAAAAAATGATAGTTTTATTAAATGAACTTGATGTGCTATTTGTTTATATCTGATTTACTAGAGAGCCAGGCAAGTAGCTATGTGCACATTTCTAACATAGTGCTTTTCAAAAGTATTCATTCAATATTATTTTTTGTTGTTCAAAATGAATCCTTATGACAGCTGATACGTAAAAGAAAATGCAAGTTTTAAAATGAAATTAGTCTTATTTCATGCAAATACATCTTCTTAAAGTATATGATGTTCCATTTCTCCAGTTATATGCAGTATATATTAAGAAAGCATTTTATTGCTAAATAACATATTACTTTAAATAGTATTAACAATCAGAAATAATATGGATACAGTCGGATAAAAAACGATCTGAAAACATAAAGAAACTTGTTGAACTTGTACTTTGGAATTCAATAGAGATAACCACAGATTAATACCAAATACATTAACTTTAGATTATTAACATCTGTGAAGAAATTTCATTTCACATATATGGGGTCCAACCAAGGTACATTTGGCACAGTAAATTTTCATCAGTAGCTTCTTGTATAAGGTAATGCACATGTCCTTCAATAGACAGTGGCAACCCTGTCACTCGATTTCGGGTCTTAATTACACCTTGCAGTCGCTGCTCAATGTCAAGAACATGGGTCTTGGCCTAAAAAGAAGAAATTCAAAATCCTAAGGTTAAGGATCCACTGATCTGTGAATGTTGACAGTTTGAGTTGCCACCTTACTGTTAACAAATGTTAATGTTATTTCAGCCCTCTTTTTTTTTAAACAGAAAATACAGACAGAAGAGAAAAAAATGAAACAAATACAATAATTTGATATATTGGATCCAACATTAATATATCCTGGACACTTTTCTGGACTATGAAACAACCAGGAATCTTTCACATAAAAAATTGTAGAAAAATAATTTAAAAAAAATTTACTTTGAAGGTGCTCAGGACTGAAAATATTTGAATATTCTAATAATAGCACAAAATACTCTAATGCCTAATAGATTATACTAGTGTGTGCAAATTTCAGTTCTAAGTGAGTTATTTGGAAGTCTACAAATTTCTTAAGATCCAGAAAGAAAATCAGAATGCCAAAGTGAGAATGATTGTATTAAAAAAATTCTCAATCTATTACCACTCATTAAAAATAACTATCGGCAAACTTTGAGGCTTCAACTGATAGGAGTAAATTGCTACATATTAAAGCTAAGACTTGCTGCTTTCTAAGTTCAGGCAATTTGTGTTCAAAATTTTCCCACTATCTCATGACTGAATTGTCTGTGGTTAAACAAATATGTCTTATTCTGTTTTTATCACACAAATTATAATAGTGTTAGCATTAATAATGATAATAAAAACTTATAGCATTTTCATACTAGAGAACAAGATTTCAGAGTATTCAATAGTCTGTCAGTATTTAGGATCAGTTCTCATTTGTAGAGATACATAATATCAGTTCATGTCAGTTATATCTGCGACTAACCTTTTCATTGATGACTTCCCCTGTTTCATTCAGTGGTGCTTTGGAATGTCCTTTCACTGGTTTACTCCACTCCACAAGAGGATCATGTAGAAAAGTCTTCAAGACACTAAAATGGAAAAAGTTATGGAAAAATGAGACATTATCTTTGTAAAAAATAATCTCTAAGATAAAAATTTAGGTGAAGAGTAAGTGAAAGATGAGAGGTTAATACTACACATCATTACCCACATAACTACTACATAACTACCATTTCAGTAAGCTGTGTAAAATTACTATGTGGGGGGAGGGTAAGGAAAGAGGGGAAGAACAAGGGACAAGATAGGTGTTCTTGCAGAGTAGAGTGAAAAATGTACTATGTCTTTTTTTTTTTTTTAAGAAAAAGTACAAGCAAGAATGAAGGCAAGAAGGTAGGTAAACAGAGAAGAGGAAGAAGCACTTTATTTTTTATTTAGTTGTTCACATTGGTTGTTCCCCCAGGTCCCAGCTCTTGAACCTGGGACCTTGGGATGTATGTGGACTATGCCAAGAGTGTACTAGACTGCTAGGCTACCAGGTTGCACCAAAATGTAACATTTCCAAATGCATACTATGAAGTGGTAAATGAATATTCACCGAGTGAGTTTTATCCCCCGCCATGTCTCCAATGATCATAAAATACTGATAGCTACCATAAAGACCAGTCCAGGTATTTTTACTGTGCTCTAGACCTTAAATTCAGGTACCTATGGAGAAATCCCCTTATATGTCCTACAGCACCTCAAATTCAGTAGCTCAAAACAAAATAAAAACTCTGCATCACCCTTTCTCAAGTTACTCTTCCTAAATGAAAAACTACAAAACATTATTGAAAGAAATTAAAAAATGAAAGGAAATACATTTCATGGTTGTTGATCAGAAGACTTAATATTGTTAAGATGGCAATCAATACTCCTGAAATTGATGTAAAGAGTATGTCATTTCTATGAAAATCCAGGCTCTTTAGAAGGTGACAAGATGATCTTAGAATTCATATGAAAATGTGAGTGACAGGTAATAGCCAAAAAATCTTAAAAAAGAAGAAAACTTTGGAGCACACACACTTCCTGATTACAAAATTTACTACAAAGCTAAAGTAATCAAGACAGCTTTGAAGGCATTACAAAATTACACATAATAGATCAGTGGAATAAAACTGAAAATCCAGAAATAAATCCTTACATATATGGTCAACTGGTTTTCAAATAAAGTGCCAAGGTATAAGGAAAAGAAATCTTTTATAAAAAAATGGTGCTGGGACCACTAGATATGTTCATTCAAAGGAATAAATATGTACCCCTATCTCACACTACATAAAATAAATGAAAATTATCTAAGACCCTAATATAAGAGCTAAAACTATACAATAGAGAAAACATAGGTATAACTTTTCATGACTTTGTGTTATGCAAGTTTCATAGATACAAAAGCAACGAAATAACAAGAAAAATAAGATAAACCGAAATTCATCAAAAATAAAAACTTAATGCTTTAAAGGACATGATCAAAGTAAAGACAACCCACATATAGGAGACAATATTACAAAGCATATATATCATAAGGGTATAATGTCCAGAATAGATGAAAGACATAATTTAAAAGATAATCCAACTTAAAAATGGGACAAAAATTTGAATAGATGTTTGTCCAAAGAAGATACATAATTGACCAATTAAGTACATGAAGAGATGTTCAACATTACTGATCATTAGGGAAATGCAAATTTAAACCCCATAATGAATTCCACTTCTTAATATAAATATAATATATATAATAATAAAATAATGTAGGTAAAGTAAAAAAGATAGATAATAAGTGTAGGTAAGGATGTGAAGAACCATCATACATGCTATGAAATGGTAAACCCTCATACATTGTTAGTGATACTTCCAAAGCAGCATTTACAATTGCATTGAAAAGAGGTTCAAAGTTCCTCAAAATGTTAAGCTTAGAGTTAACAAAGGACTCACTATTTCTACTCCTAGGTACATCAAATAGAACTGTAAACAAACCTTGTATACAAAATAAACTTGTATGAAAGTTACACTGTTCATAATACAAAAGGTGAAACTATAAATGTGCATTAACTAAATAAAACACGGTAAATTCATATAATGGAATATTACCTGGCAATTAAAATAATGGATTATAGATATATGCTATAGCATGGATAAACTCTGAAAACATGACGCTAAGTGTAAGAAAACAGACACAAATGGCCACATATTGTATTACTCCATTTATAAGAGAGATATTCGGAATACGTAAATTCAAAAAGACAGAAAGGAGATTAACAGTTGCTAGGGGATTCTTGGGGAGTAAGGATAGGGAATAACTGCTAACTTCTTTTTGGGGTGATGAAAATGTTGTATAATTAGATAGCAGTGGCTGCAAAATCTGGTGAATATACTAAAAACCACAGTAGTAGTTATTTTAAAAGAGTGAATTTTACTGTATGGGAATTATATCTTTTCAAAACTGGATATAATTGACATGTAACATTAATTTCTGATGTACAACATAATTTGACATTTGTATGTATTAGGAAATGTTGAACACAATAAATCTAATATTTAGCACCATACATAGTTACACTGTTTTATGATAATTTTTTAAGATCTACTGTTTTGATAATTTTCAAATATATAATACAGTATTTTTAACTATAGTCATGATATATATTGCATCCCCATAACTTTATTACTTATTTTATAACTGGAGGTTTGTACCTTTTGACCACCTTCACTTTTAACTCTCTGGCCCTAACTCCCCACTCCGCTGTCCACTCTGGTAATTACCAATCTGTTCTCTGTATATATAAATTTGATTTTTTAAAGAGTCCACATATAATATCACACAGTATTTTATTTCTGTCTGACTTATTTCACTTAGCATTGACCATGTTGTCTCAGATGGCAAAAGTTCCTTATTTTTTTAATGGCTAAATATTTCTGTGTGTGTGAGAGAGTGTGTGTGTGTGTGTGTGTGTGTGTGTGTGTGTGTGTGTTCTTCATCCATTAATGGACTTTTAGGTTGCTTCCATATCTTGGCTATTATAAATAATGCTGCAATTAAATGAAAATTATATCTTAATAAAGCTACTATTAAAAATATACTTCAATCAATAGGAACCAATCATTGCATTCAAGATTACTGTTAAATTGTTTAAAAAATATATGTGGTTACCTCATTAAAGGTTCTCTCTGATCTCGCATGAGCCTCATTGTAACTTCACAAGCTCTTCGAAAAAGACCTTCTGTTCCCATAGGCCCCATTCCATTAACCATATTATGAGTCAAGCGAAATGGAACAATTTCTGGAACTTCAAAGGTTTCGCCCTTAAAACAATGCATTTTATTAAAAAGTAGCAGTGTTATTTTTTTCCCCAGAGAAGAAGGAAGGATGGAAGAGGAGGAGGAAGCATTTTTTATTTGTTAATTTATTTTTGGTTGTTTCCCACCAATCTTAGGTCATGAACCTGGGTCATTGGATTTATATGGCCTATGCCCCAGCCGCCAGCTTTTCCTTAGCCACTAGGGTGCGCTACAAAATATTAGAATTTAAAAATCTTTATGCAAAAACTTTGGAACGCATGTTCTTTTAGCAAAGATATCCTATATCCTCAAAATATTTATATCTGTAACTACATTACAGGTCTAGATCATGAAGAAGCCTATAACTTTGCTTTGGGGGAAGTAAAACCAACCCTTTAGTTATAGTGAACAGTATTGTAGAAAAAAATTATGCATTCAATTTTAGTCTAATATTAACTTCCCTACTTCTCTTCTTGAATAATATAAAGTACAAATATTCTCATATTTTTATTCTTTTTTTAAGACTTTCACTTTAAAGCAAGAGGGAAAAAGAAGCAGTCAAGTTATTAGATGTTCATATCCCACAGAAAGGAAATGTTAATATGTAATATATTGAAGCTCATTTATTTTCTGCCATTCATTACACTGCCTTTCCTAGGGCTTTTTCATTCCTCCAGTTTCCCTGAATTCCTCTCTTGTAGGATTTATCTATATTGGTGGTTTATCACTGATTTCTTCTCACCTGGGTCTGTGACCTTTCTTGATTTTCTGTAACAGCAGAAGGCAACCCTAAGTAAAGGGGATAAAAAAAGGAGCTGTCTAACCTACCAGTCTGCCTTCCAGAATCAGAACAATGGAAAATTGAAGGAAGCCTTATGGAGAATCCAAAAACCTTAATTTATTCCCAGTCTTACTCTGAACCTACACAATATGAATCTCCTGAGATGATTCCTAGGTTATCGATACACTTTTAAACCATTCCTGGATGATTGCTGATATGCAGGTGGGTTGGGAAGCCATCACATTAAATGGTTCTTTCTCTCTAAAACCGCGTTTCAGTAAAATAAACTGATCTGTCCATGTTCATAAAAAAAAAATAATTGAGTCAGTACTTGAACCTATACCTTTGCACTTCGTTTAGTGCTTGTTTATTCACTCTTCTGAGTTCTCTCCATTCTAAATTGCTTTACTGAGGCCTATGGGATCCATTGATCAAAATCAATCAATAAACTCTCAGTATAACTGCTACCAAAGGGTATGTCTGGGAAGAACAGCTGTTGAGGAAAAGAAATTAGGAGAAAGATAAAAGTAAATCAAGTAATTTACCTTATTAAAGAGACAGTTGAAATCCACATGAACACATTCACCAGTTAAAGAATCAAAGAGAATATTTTCACCATGACGGTCTCCCAGCCCCAGGATATACCCAACCATTGACATAACTGCAGTGGAACGGCAGTATGCTGATCTGCTACTGTACCTAAAGAAAATACAATCTCTATCAAATATCCTTATGTCATATGAAGCAAAAATAAGCCTAAACTACTTTTGAAAACATCCAACCACAACAATATATTTTATAGCAACTTACCATGATGTAGGATCAGGGAATGTTCTCAGAAACCACTCGTGAAAAACAGGAGGATGCCTGGGCAGGAGAAATTCTTGGAAAACTTTAAGTTTTTCAGACAAAGCTGCAGACTTTGGTAGCATACACTGGCGAAGTTCCTTTCCTGTCATATAAACTCCTGGAAGGTATAGTGATTTCTCTTAATCACACAACTCAAATAAGAAAAGGGGCAACTTTTATTTGTTAAAATTGGACAAGAAACATCTACTTTTATTCAAATTGTTATTCAAAAGAACAAATGGAAAAATTTCAATTTTGCATAGGTAAATTTATCTTCTACCAGTACAACAAACTACATTATCTCCCCTTATACTTATTCAAATTAAAGCCTCCTTTGATGGAAATTAATGTCAAGTAAAACCAATGTTGTATGATCAAAAACTTCAGAATATATAGAACAAATCCAATGTGAGTTGTGCCCCTAGAATTGCAAAAAGGCTGCAGCTCTAAAGTTATAGTGATTTCTCTGTTAATCAGCATGCAGTGTATACATAGGTCAACACTTAATCATGATTAAGAAACTACAATGGTGCTCTGAACTAATTTACTGTATGTGAAGTTTAGCCTATTAGATTCATAATATACCTAATTCTTAAGCAAATATTATTATAATGCAAATCACCTGGGATAGAAGAAGAACTTTTTCTTCTGATATATTTGTATGCCTGCATTAGATGGTTTATGACTCTAGTCTATAAAGTGCCTTTTAGGTCCATCTTAATTTGGTGCTTTCTACACCCAAGGCACGGTTAAAAGTTGTATGGGCAAATTTGGGATTTGAGGTTTCTAGCCTTAAATATTACACAGTTCAACTGTGTTCATGATAAAATGAAAAATGTTTTTTAATCTAATAGGACTAAAACTTGTATAACATTTCGTCCTGCTATATTAAATAGCCAACAGAAAGTTTCTCTGAAATCAGATATAAGTGCACCTGAGTTTCAGCTCTGCAGCTTATTATAGCTATGGGATCTTGAATAAGTCACTTAACCTCTCAGGCACTGTCCATAAAATAGGGATAATTAGGCTTGATAACGATAATAAAATAATGTATGTAACATACTTAGAACAATATTCACAATATAGCACTTTATCACTATTACTTATATTATGGATTGAATTGTATCCCTCAAAAAATATGTTTAATCTCTAAACCTTGGTACTTGTGAATGTAATCTTACTTGAAAATAGGGTTTTTGTCCATGCAATAAGGTTAAGATAAAGTCATCAGTTTGGACCCTTACTATAAAATAACTGGTGTCTTTGTGAGAAAACAGAGATACATATTCTTAGGGAGAACATGTGATAAAGGCAGAGTGGAGTGATGAATCTACAAGCCAAGGAATGTTAGATTGCTAGCAACATTGGAAGTTAAGATAAAGGCATGAAATGGATTTTCCCCTAAGGTTTTTATTTTATTTTTTAAGAGAAGATACAGGCAGGAATGAAGGCAGGCAGCAAGGAAGAGAAAGGGGGAAGACACATTTTCTTTTTGTTTTACATCTTGGTTGTCTCACTGGCACATGGGATGCACATGGACTGCAGTCCACTGGATGTGGCAAAACTAAACACTACTCCACCAGGGTGTGCCCTCCCATAAGGCTGTCAAAGAGATCATAGCCCTTCTGAAAATGTAATTTTGAACTCCTAGACTCTAGAATTGTGAAAGAATAAATCTCTGTTGTTTGTAACCAGTTTGTGGTACTGTATGTATTACAGCAGCCCTAGTATTTATTTTCAACACTCTGATAATGATTTATTTTTAAGGTAATGCATTATATATATTTAAAAAACTTTTTACTTTTAAATAATAATAGTTTTAATATATAAATAATAATTTTAAGACTCAAAATTATAATAACGATTTTAAGACTTAAAATCAAAAATGGTAGTTTACATATATTCTTCACCCAACTTTCAAATGTTCATATCTAATATAACAATAGTATAATTATCTAAATCAGGAAATTATTATTACAGTATCATCAACAAATTTTCAGAACTTATTCAATTTCACCAATTGTCCCAGTGTCATCCTTTTTCTGAGCCAGGGTTCAAACCAGCATCCCATATTACATTAGGGTGTCATGATTCCTTAATGTTCTCAAACAGGAAATTTCTTGCTTTGTCTTTTCATTAACTCTGATTTTTTTAAAGAGTTTTGTTATATATTTTTTCTTTGCTATTAAATTACTATTGGTTTCTCTTTGTAATTAATAAGCATAATGTGGGGAGATATTTTAGATTCTGCATCTAAATTTTATCATATTTCCTATTAATTTCAGCATCCATTATAATCATCTATGTAATAATTATTTCTGTGTTATCTGATAACTGGTGATTTTTTATTTCCATCATTCCCTCTGCAATAATTTATTATAATTCTACTGTAAGAATTATTTTTATTACCCTATTTATTTATTCAAGTACTTATTGACATCAGTGTGGGTTCATGTCTATTTATTTTATTGAATAATATAATTATTTATTTTGTTGC
Organism: Solenodon paradoxus; assembly: GCA_004363575.1. Classification (NCBI taxonomy): domain Eukaryota; kingdom Metazoa; phylum Chordata; class Mammalia; order Eulipotyphla; family Solenodontidae; genus Solenodon; species Solenodon paradoxus. The sequence goes on from RJWH01001211.1 coordinate 132,961, forward strand.
TCAAATTATCCCAGGTTTGGAAAGTGGGAGACTAATTCCAACCTAACACTTTTAGCTTTATTTAAGACTTCCCTTTACTTAATTTTTCTAACAGTGAAAATCATTATCAACAATATATTTACTTACATGCAAAAGTCTAATGTATGCATAAGTAGCTTCAGAAATGCTAATCAATATCACTGCAAAAAATGTTTCATATATATTTTTGGAAGCTATTTGGGATAAAGATGGAAAAGGAATTAAAGCACAAGGAAGGAAAAAAGGAACATAGTTAAGTGTTTCTGAATACAGAATCTCATTTGACCTAGAAATCTCACTATGGTTTATACCAAAAAAATGTAAAATGACAATTATACACATAATATATATGTTTGTGACTATTATATACTTATTATATATTTATATCATAAGAATTAATTTTAAGTACCTTTTTCCTTGTATAGTTTTGTCAAAATAGGTCTTAAGCCAGCAGTGTTGTTTACCCACTCAATAATCCCACATTCATCATTCAGTGGAATAACAGCATATGTTCGGATATGAAGTTCTCGTCTACGAGATTCTGCATCTTTTCTTAAGCACTATTAAGAAAGCACACATAAACTAAAATTTTTGAAACTTCTAAACGTTATGTCAAAATACTGAGACTATTTCAAAGCAAAGGCATGTCAATGAATCACTGTGTGAGGTGGGTGAGTAATTCCTCAGAGTGGAAGGGATGGAGACTCTACTGGGACAGCATCCCAGTAATCTATTTCCAAATCATTAAAACTGCCTCGGACAAATCTTTCTTTTTAATTACTCACTATTAATCTGATAACAACATTGTGTTCAAAATACTATAGTTGTATATTTAATAGTGACAAAATACTCTTTTGATTATGTCAAAAAAACATGAACAAAAAGAGTATGAAGCTTATTTTATCAAATATATTTCTTACTCTTGCTTTTTAATATGACAGCTTCATTTGAAAAACTATCTCCAGGCAGAAGAAACTTTTTCATATCTTATATGCTTAACGCTGAAATATATCAGGTAAGGATAAACAGTATTTTGTTTAATTGTATGAAATAAAGTACACATCTGTAATTGTAACTTGTGCAATTCAAAAGCACAGTTACTAACCAAAAACATACTTAAAACTTTGATAGGTAGATCACATAAATGTTAGCAAAACAATATGGCATTAGAATCACATGTAAAGATCAGAGTGTGGCATCCTAGACCAATATAGTGAGACTGTAGGTTTTCACGATCAAGTTATTGTATTTGATTATTTTAATGTGGGGAAACACTAATGAAATAATTTAGAAACAAGACAGATTCTAAAAATTTATAAACTAAAGTCAGGTCCCTTGATATTTCCAACAAGTAAAACATTCAGGGAACTTGAGAACATATACCATAGTGGTATTTTGTAGTATTTAGAGTATCAAAATAGTCACTGAATGAAGTTACTAATTTATCAAACAAAAATTTAAATTAAAAAAATATTTCCCTTTATATCGCCTTTGAAATGGGTTTTTAATGTGGTTTTAATTTCAACATTAAAGTATTTAAAAATACTTTGGTTAAAATAAATATTTTCCATTTAAATGTTTGATTAAAGCATAACTATAATGGTCCATTTCTAAAAAATGAAATATTCTGGTGTCTTATCTTTTCTTTGTTAAAGGTCTCTATTTATCCTGTTAGCAAAAGATACCAGAGAGATGTGGGGAAGGAATGGAAATGAAGGACAAAAACTTACAGAAAAATGATAAAGTTTCATATTTCTACAGCATGATTTAATTTTTACCATATGGGGAGGAACATGCTGTCTATTTATAAATACCTGCCTACAAAAAAATTCAAAATCATTAAGATCGTATATTTAAAAGTTTTTATGAGAATTCTCATTTCATCTGAGATCTAATTCAGCACTTACCAACAAAACTGAAAAAATACTAGTGATCACCTTTAAATAATGTGTTGCTAAAAATAGAACCTAACATTTTTGTTTTAAGCACTGAAACATTAGTAACCTGATAGAAAAAATATGATAATTGAAACATTAAACAGAAAATATTTTCCCTCATATATTTTCCTTAATAATGCATGTATAATCTTTTTTTTAAATTAAGTAAACCCAGCAATTGCACTTCTGGGTGTGTGTACCTGAAAGACTGAAAACAGCAATGCGATAGATACTTGTACAACATAGGTTCACAGCAGCATTATTCACAATAGGTAGAAGCAACCCAAGTGTCCACTATTGGATGAATACATACAATGGTGTATTATCCAGCCTTATAAAGGCTGATGATACATGCTGCAACATGGATGAACCTTGAAATATAATTTGAAATGTATAAATCAGTAAAAAGAAACAAATACTGTAAACTATTAAATTTAAATGAGGTATCTAGAGTAGTCAGATGCTTATGGACAGAAAGTGAGAGGAAATTAGGGGAGGAAAGGGGAATAGGGAGTTCTTTATTGTGTAATGAATACTGAGTTTCAGTTTGAGAAGATGAAAAGGTTCTAGATAAGGATGGTAATAGTGAAGGTTCCAAAATAATGCAAATGTACTTAATGCTATGAACTAAACACTAAAAGATGGTTAAATGGTAAATTATATGCTATGTATATTTTATCTCAATAAAATGTTAAAGTGAAAATTATAAAGGTAATAAATTTCACTCTAGCTTTCTAAGGATAATCTATATAATGAAAAGCCTATATTACATTGCTAGCAATTTAAATAATTCTAAAATAAAAGCAATCTATCTCCAAACCTTATTAATCAAGGAATTGAATTCCATTAGTCTACAATCCTTTCTCAGGTCATCTTTTGGCTTACACATCATGATGTAGAACTTTCCATCAGATCCTTTTAAAGAGATCTTTTTTGGTTTCTGAAGAGAAGCAAGAATTTCCACCTAAAAAAGGATGGGTTATATACAAATTAGGGTCAAAATTCCTTGTGTGTATACATATATATCTATATCTATATCTATATCTATATATATCTATGTTACTTAATAAAAAGAATATAACAATCTATACTAGGTAGCCAAATAATTAATTTAATAATCTCTTTTATCTTAATTAACTATGATCTATGAAAACAGTAGTTGCCCATGAACAGACACACACTTTCACCAATTAGGAATGCCTATGAAGTAAAAAACACTTCATTAGAAATCCAAATCCAAATTTAGGTAGCCCCTCCAAAGTAGTTATGATATTTGAAAGATTTTTGACAAAAAATTTTAGGATCTTTCCTCAGAGCCTGGAATACTGTTTTTAAGTGTTAATAGTAAGAAATGTTTATCAGTCAAAAGTAACATGATATTTGAAAGAAAGATAAAACCTCCAAAATTAAATCTAATAGTCAGTAAATAAACTTAATAATATTTTTATGTTAAAAAACAAAGCATGATTATAAATAAGAATGGTTCCATTATGTGGGTTAGTACCTGACTGTGAAGCAAGCAATGAAATGTTTTCAGACACAGAAATACTGGAATGTAGTTTTCCAATATTTTTGCTTAGAAATGTTCTAGTATAATTTCTTTAAAACACATATAGTTACAGATCATACTTCAAAAAATAATCAAAATTCTATATAAATTCTGCTTCCTTGCAGAGTACAAACAAAAAATTATATTTTGTTCTCTTTCTCTTATTCACTTTAGAACAAAAGAAAGTATATCGAAATAAAATTGTGACGAAAAAAGCTTATTTTCCTACTAAAACATCTGAAAAATCAAAGTACTGGAATGAACATTAAATTTTCTTTTAGATACTGTTCTAGGGTTTGTAGAAAAGCAAAAGAAGAGTAAGACATTAATCATGTATTTATCTCAGAATACAGAGAGAAAGATAAGATGTAGGTAGCTGAAAAGTTGTAATACATAGGTAGGGAATACTTAGTATCAGACATGTTAATACATACTAGAGAGGTTTGGAAGAGAAAGTATGTTAAATGGAAGATACAGAAAGCTAAAAAATTGTGAAGAAATCATTTCTACTAATGTAGCATTTGAGATGCATGGCTCTTTCATCAAAATACACATTAGAAGAGTATCAATTCACTCTACACAGAGACTTTCATAGACTGAAAATCTTGGAAACATGAGATTTTTATACTTAATTTGTCCCATTTATAAAAGGTTTTACTTTTCTATATTTCAAATCATTTTTTCCTTTACAAATAAAATTCAGTCTTAGAAAAACAATTTAAACTAAATTTGGAAATTTTAACTAAAATTTTTTCCCCCCAAGGAAAAGCATAGGCAGAAATGAAGGTGAGCAGGCTGGTAGGAAAAGAATGGAGTAAGAAGCATCTTCATTTATTTTATTTATTTGTTCATCCCCGGGACCATGAACATGAATCCAGGTCTTTGGGATGTATGTAGACTCCACCTGGCCTGTGGAGGTAGACCTAACAGCTACTCCGCCAGGGTGTGCCAACTTAACTAAATTTAAAGAATATACAGTTACATAAAACTGAAGTTTACCATATCATCGAAGCTTGAAATATAGGCCCAATGTCCAGGAAATGGCTCGTGGTTAGCATGGGCACCAGGAATAGATGGAAGAGTAGGTATCATGACTGATTGTAAAGGAATGAGTATTTCGCTGAATGTAGTTTCTTCTACCAGCCTTTTAAGCATCTTAAAATGAGTGCTCATGCTTAATGTGGAACTACTTCCATCCACCTGAGAGGAGGGGGAAAAATAGTACATTTTAATTTCTCTATTTACCTTAAATACCTAATTTCAACCAGAAGTTTCACTTTCACAGTACCTTAATTACGATAGTTCAGCAGTCTGTAGTTTTTCTAGGCAATTTTAATATACCAACTCATTTTACCCTCTCTGTATTTTTAACCTCATCAGTAACAAACAGTACATATATATCATAGGATTGTTTGACGGTGAAAGGATATAGGCCTACTCTCAGACATTACAAAATTCAAAGAGCGCTATAAACTGAACTTCCTTTTTGGCAGCAAAATGATATCAAAACATCTCACCCAGCACAAAGATTATTGTGTTTCACTGCAGAAATAGTTATGTATCAGATTATGGGACTCCATTAGAATATCCTCAGTGATGAGTCTCAATATAAAGTATATGTACTATATTATCTTTAAAATCTGAAAAATTCTGAACCAAATAGGCTTCAGATAAAGAACTGGAAACTTATACATGTAAAGCACCTAGAAATTGTCAGTGTTTAATAAATACTGGCCAGTTATAAAACCATCTTTGATAATGTCAAATATGTCAGAAGACAATTAGGATTAATGCAGATAGCAAAAAAACAGATTACTCTTAAGTTTATTGATGAAGGAAATGTGAGTATATAGTAGTTGGTATTTTCTCACCTACATAACCAGTTGAAATCTAGCTATTTACCTTATAATTTCTCTCTCCTTATACTCCTTATACAGTCTCTCTCCTTCCATCTTTACTTTTCCTCTGCATTCTTTAGGTTTTATTTTTATCTCTAATTTCTTAGAGTAATGAGTTATCTCTATAAGCATGTTCATACTCTAGTGACTACTGAAAAAAGAAATAATACTGAATGATAATCTTATACTTAGTTCTCTATGAGGCTATGAACACATGAAGAAAGGAAAGTATCTTTTTCATCTTTGTTTCCCTTAGCACAGTGTTTGTCTCCTTGTAGGCAATCAAGTGAGTACTAAAAAAATGAAAACTAAAATTTCACCTTTCTTTCTTCTCATGTATGTTAGTGTGTGTATGTATATATATATATATATATATATATATATATAAAGTTAAAAGATGTTACACAGAATAATCATATAGACTAAATATTTTACATACTTACATTGTTATGGCTTATTTCAATTCTTTACTTAAAGTTATTTTTGAGATACATTGATAATTGACTACCAGGAGAATTACCTTAAGAACTTTTAGAAACTTAGAGGACATAGTAGAGACGGACGTATGTTAAAATTTTATTTAAAAAAAAAACAATTAAACTGCACATATATAAAGTATGTAAGTAAACTTTTTCTTATTGTGACAATTCTTTATTTTGCATTTGACAAGCTAAAATGAGCACATATTAGGCAACTGCGACATTCTGGAAAAAGAGGTTTGTCTCAGCTAGGCTAATCACTAGCTCTGGTTTGCTTGGGTGTTTTGATTTATCCTGCTGTCTCAGTACAATTATTATTAGAATTCTTTTTTACTTTAAAAAGTGACTGGATTTGGAGGATAATTTACCTGGCCACCCTTATCATAACCCAACCGATTACTTATAATATTTAATCTGGGTTAAATATTACATAACTATAATTTGACAGCTCTAATAAGGCTATAATAGCACTTCTCTTCCATTTGAACAGGCTGTCCCCTGACCATAAGAAATATTTAAAAATATTAATTTTATTATTTTTGTTTACATTGTGATATTAATTTTAGAATACTGAAATGGTACATCAGTCTGTATTTCACACCACACCCTCCAACAGAGTTCAGTGCCCTTTACCAACGCTTTTGTTTCTTCTTTCTTTGCTTCCCAACTACCACCCACCTGGTAGCAACAGTCTTGTATTCTATGAATTTTTGGGGGGTTTGTCTGTTAATTTGGTAAAGTGGGTATTTTGTGTTAGATTTTTAATTTAATCAAATGAAAGAAAACCAGCTAAAATCACAGAGATGTTATGTATACAATGATCTATATCTATTTACTAATGGAAGGAAAATTATCTTGTAAAATTACATACCGGTTTATTGCACAATTCTAGAAGCTTATCTGTGAGGCGAGTTGCATCTCCAACAAACTTTTCTAAGGACTTTTTCATATGCATAGCTTTGTTTAGGATTTCCTTGCATCTGTTCACACGCATGGGATAAGAAGACTGTTATAAAAATAAAAAGTTAAAAGGCATTTCATACAAGATTTTAAAAAGATAACAAAACTTTTGATTGACAAAAATCAACTTTTAAAGTATTCATGATGCGTTTTCACTGACACAAATTTCCTGGAAATCATTTTGGCGATATTATGAAAAGTCTACTACCCTATGACTTGATGAATTTCCTTCTTAGGATCTACAATGAAAAACTAATAAGAAATGAGAATAAATAGAGCTGTATTTAGAAAATATTACAACAGCAAAAATGGAAAAGGTCTTAATGATCAATGACAGTTAAATATACAGGTGGCTATCATGGAATTGTATATAATTATTAAAATTCTGTCTTCAAAAAGTATTTAATAATATGGAAACCTGTCTGTGGTAATAATCTTTAGTGAAAAATAAGGAACTATATATGTAATATAAATATTGCATTAAAATATGCACAGAAAATATACATACAAAATACATTGAAATATTAATGCAGGAGTGAATTTTAATTTCCATTTCTATACCTTTGTGTTGTGTACTTTCTAAATTATCTAAAATATTTATTAATATTTTTTACCAATTTATAAGTTCCAATTATTAATACAATAAAAATTTTCTAGTATTAATAGTTCAAGCACTTTGGATGAAAAACTTGAAAAAAAAATTTAAATTATGTTTTGCTACTAACCTCACATAAAATAGAAACCCTGGAGCTTATGTCTACATATTAGCATTAAATAATCGATATGATATAAAACATAGAAGATAACATGATTAATATATTACCTTTGACACAGCTGTCATCATCCACATTGCTTGTTGAGGATAGGCTAGAAAAACTTTCGCTATAATTTCCATCAAAACAACAAAAACTTCATCATGAGAATGACAAATTCGGGATATCAATTGTGAAAAAGCAGTCAAAAACTGATATGGAGCTAAGTGATTTGTGTGCTCTGTGATAACCTTGTTTATTTTAGCTAAATCATTTCTCATTTGTACACGATCAGAGCGGCCGGCTATAAAAAATTCAAGGTGAAAAAAAAAGGAGTATGTCAGTATGTTTCACAGAAGAAAAAGTTTGTTTTAAAAAATGGCTTTAATTTATGTTATTCCCAAACCCAAAGTTTGATTACTTGAAATTTTGAAGACAGTTATTTCTATCCAAGAAAATAAAACAAAAAACTTAGGACCACTGAAAAAACTGAAGAGCCAATAATTTTCACTAAAAAAAAAAAGAACAAGTCATGATACATTATAATTTTTGGGGTAAATTATTTGGCTTAAACCAATAGAAGTCATGTGTTAGGTTCATTAAGGAATAGCAAATTTTCATTTGAAGATTCTGAAGTGCAATTTCTCTAAAAGTCTATGATTAATCTTTGCTTCTTTTTTAATCTTTAGATTCTTGTTCATACTTACATAAAAGTTTATTATTAAATTCATGACTAGTTTTCAGTAAGTTAGACTGTCAAGTCAAATCTGACTTTACACCCAAGCTGTAATTTTAGTCCCTGAAAATTTTACACAAAATATACCTTTTTCCCATTCATACGCCTTAGCACCAAAATCAAGCCACAGCGATAACATTCGCGGCATCGACTGATAGATGAATTGATTTCCATACTGTAGCGATCTGCAATTATATAATATTAAGTGTTCTATTTTGTTATATAAATGAAAATTTAAAGACAAACTACCACTTGAGTTACATATTAGATAACCTTCTGACAAAAATTACGTTATCGGTATTCCTTTCTAGTAGACGTTACCTTTGACTCCTCTCCTTTTTTTTCTTACTCTGTTCCTCACTAAGCTCTATATTGTCTCCATCAAAAATAACACAAGTTATGACCCAAAGTCCTGTCAAATACTTCTTTCACATTGTCCTTGGGAAGTATGCCTTCATTTACATCCAATGTCCATAAGGCCCAATCACTCCATTCCTGGAAAATTATAGTAACTTGGTCTCCCTAACTCCACATTTCTTCCCTTCAATAAATTCTGGATTAAGATTCATAAAATTCTAGCTTTATTATGCTCACCTCCTGTTCAAAAACAGAAATTAAATACCTATAGAGTAGGACTGTATGAATGACTGCCTGGATTCAAATATTAACAATCTTGCCTCTTTATAATTTTCCAGTCTTAGTCTCTCACCAGGATATATCTTCTATCAAGTCCAATTTCCTCATGATCCTCAGAACAAACCACTCAATGCTGCTTCTTGGTCAAATATATGAAAAGTTAATACCCTCTCCTTGAATTTACTTTTTCTTTAAATTCTACCTTCTTCATGAGGCCTACCAGGTTATTGCAGCAATGCAGTGTAAAGAAGTATACTTTGAAATCATGAAGTTGGCTCAACCTGGTGAGCTTATGGATAAGGCCAGGGGACTTAGTCCACATATATCCCAAGGACCTGGGTTGACGTCCCGGAGTTAAGGGAAGAGAAACAAAGATGTACAACTAAATAAAAATAAATGGAAGGTTTTTACCTCCTCTCTCTTCCTGCCTGCCTGCCTGCCTACTCGCCTCCATTCTTGCCTGCACTTTTCCTTTAAAACAAAAACAAAAACGAAACACTATGGATAGAATTATGTCCTAAAATAGCCTGACTTTCTTAAAGTGTACTTTAGAAAATCTCACACTGCACCTAACAGTTTTTTGGGCTCTAGATAAATTCTTTGTTTTAGCAGGAATTTATTAAATATCGTATACCAATGTACATAGTATATGATGATGAAAGAGCAAATTAATTTTTAAATAAAAAATGCATGTAATCATTGTCCTCTGCTTATGCTTTTATTTCACACTGCTAATACAACAGGAATTCTGCCTCAATAACAAGTCATTAATAACCATTAATAAGTAAAATTAGATTTGGATTTTATAACACTTTAATTCTATTTTAGGAGGAAAGATCTGACCAAATCTTACGATCCTAAGCCAACTAATGAACAAATACTGTTTTAATTCCTGAAAATTTTGGAGTCAGAGTCAATACATCTAACAGGCAAATTGAAATAAATTTATTGTTTGTAAGTAAGTTGATTTTTAATGTAAAGCAATAGTATATAATTATGATAAGATGAATGGCATAGCATTTTCTTCAGAATTAACTTGTGAATAAACAAACATGAGATAATATAATATACTAATGTATAAAATAAGATATATTTCACCTGCTATCTAGTTGAAAAGAGAAGCTCTTTGTACAAATTTAATGCTAAAACCTTTTTCATATATATTACTTTTTAGCAAAATGGGCTGGAAGAAAACATTATAATGGCATTAAACATATTAGTTTAGAGTCTTCTGACATTCTAAGGAGAAGACTCCAAGCATGAGGGTTGGGAATGGGAAGGACACTTAATTTTCATTGCATTTTATTGGCACAAATGAATTTTTTTTTAAATATATGCATTTTTCCATTAAAATCTTGTTTTTTAAGGGGCAGAAAAATTTTAAGAAAAAAATAATATCTCATTTAAGATGATGAACAGAATCAGTGATAAAGCAGAAAATATCCTGAATATGCTAAGATCAATAGTTCAATATTAACAGTTACACTAACATATTTAGTCATCAAACCAGCAGTTCTTACACTCACCTTCCAAAATGAAGGACTATATAACGAATGAGATCACCTTGCTTTTCCATTTTGTTATCTGTAACCATGGGCATTAATTTGTCATAGTACTTGGCAAGGTAGAAATGCCCATCTTCCCACTCGGGCAGGAACAAAGTCACATCCTGTAAAATAAAACACAGGATATTCACCTAAGAAAGCTACACTATGCTGGTATAGACAGTATGCATAGATGTTTAGGGTTCAAAAATAAGAGACCCAGTCTAGGCAGAGCAAAGTCAAAGGTATAGTCTGACTTTGAGGGGATAAAGCATCATCACTGTTTTCCTACAAAGGTTTTCTCAGGATGGTTAGTCAGTTCTGGTCGATTGTTCATGGGTCCAACATAAAATATGTTGGGACAACTTGCTGTATAGGGAAATAAAATTGCTACACATCAAAATAATATCCAGATGAATTGTTTATGTATATATGTATTTTTATTTAAAAAAAACTAAAAAAAATACAAAATCTCTGAAGATAAGATGTCTAAAGCATAAAAACATCACATCTTACTTTTCTCTAAGATCTCTCACAAGTTATTGCCTTCTTTCTCACTCCTCATAATCAAGCTTCTAAAAAGATTTCTCTACCTCGAAAAAAAAAAAAAAAAAAAGTACTTCTTTTTTGGCTTCAGTCTTTACCACTCACTAAAGCAGCTTCTTAAGTCCAAGACCTTTTCCAAGAAGTACATTCAAATTTTTATTTCATTGAACTCTCTTCAGCATTTGTTTCTGTTGAACAGTATTTCTTCTTTGAAATAATTTCTTCCCTTAGCTCCCATGAGGCCATAATCTTCCAAGTTTTCTCCTGCCTTTCTGACCATTTCTAACGCAATATACTTTGTCATTTACTCTCCATTCCCCTGTCCTTTAAATGTTCATGAATTATTAATTCTTAAATAACATTATTTGAAATAAAATGTTTGAGAACATAGTTTAGATCAGGAAGCTTAAATTAAATGTTACGTTTCCCCTGAATATAATCCTGAGATCTTAGAGATACAAACCTGCCTATGATGAGAGAATGACACGATGAGGCTGCTAATATCTCTCCCATCTACTCACGAGAAGCAAAGAGAATGAAGGAAAATATTCAGATTTCTTCCAAGAAGTTATTTTTCAGTCTGGTTTTATCATCTTTCTATCTTCCTTCCTTCCTCTTCATCTATTTCTATACTACATCCTTCCCTCCTTCCTTTCTGGTTTGATTTGTTTTTGATTTTGGAAAGTAAAATACACATATAGAAAAAAACACTTATTTTACATGTACAGATTATCAGAAAGTGATCACACAAGCCCTTCATTCATTCTTCCAATCACTACCCCCTTTCCTTTTCCCTATACCACATAAACTGAATGTGTTCCCCCTTCCCTACTTTACGTTGAAATATAATTCCCATTATGATGGTATTTGGAAGTGAGGCATCTGGGAGGTGTTTAGGTCTTATAGTGGAAGTTACATGAATGGGATTAGTGTTGTTAAAAGAGATGTCACAGAGATGATCTGCCTGAGTCATCATGTGAAGCTGTACCTAGAGAGAAATCTATGAATCAAAAAGTAGGCCCTAACCAGCACCAAATCTCCCAAATTGTTTGTTATAGCAGCTCAAATGGATTACAACAATCATAATCTCATTTCTAATATATTAATTTTTTGACCAGTTTTGAACTCTTTACAAACGGAATCATACTATAGGTATTGTTTTGCATCTGGTTTTTCCTTCAACATTATGTGTATGTGACCAATCCAAGCCGTCAAATTTAACTGTGGTTTGTTGGCTTTCATTATTACACAGTATTTCATTAAAGGAACAAACAATTTGTGTTTATTCTTTCTATAACTGATTGACATTTGGGTTATTTCAGTTTAAAAATCTACAGATGTAGATATAAACATTTTTGTACATGCCCTATGTTGGCTATAGGTAGAATGGCTGAGTATTATCACCTTTAGTAGATAATATAAACATTTTTCCAAAATGGCTAATTCCTATCTATTACATTGAATAATTTTTTTTCTTTGTGTTCATTAATATATCTTCTTCTGTATAGTCTATCTAATTTTCCTTACTTTTAAGAATTCTTTTTACATTCTGGATATGAGCCTCTTAATATTTATGTGTTGGAAAGTCTTCTAATATATGGCTTGCCTCTACATTCATAATGATAGCTTTTGATGAATAGAGAATCATGCTTTTAATGTAGTCAAATTTACCAATCTTTTTTCCCATTTTTTTAAAGTTAGTGGTTTTGGTCTATTTAAGAAGTCCTGATAAATCTCTAGTTTTGAAGACACTCTCCTATGTTATAGTTTATGAGTTTTCGCTTACACATCTGTAGCTTTCCTGAAGTTTATTTTTATTTATGGTGTGAAGGGAGCAAATCTGATTTTTCTTCCAATAATATCCAAATGACATAGTTCCATTTACTGAAAACACCATTCTTCAATATCCTATAATATAATATGGAATCGGTTTCTAATTCTGTTTTGTTATATTGATTTGCCTACCCTCATAGGAATATAATAATCTTACTATACTGTTATAGTAAATATTGATAAGAATGCAGATTATTCTCAGTTTGCCTCTCCAGATATATTTAGCATACCTAGCCTCTGCTATGCAGCTCTTTGTCTCGAAATATTGACATGGATGATTTATATCAAGAGCTTGTTTGCCCTCTGGCTGCCTTTCTGTCAGGTTTAGGCAACAGAATGTAACAAGAGGTGATTTAAAGAGCAGGAGGGGAGTAAGGCCAAGATTTGTATTCCTGGTTAGGCTGCAGTGGACAAAGGCTGTATTTGTCTTCCGAAAGTAAATTTCTAGTCTAATGGCCCTTTCCTACAACTATAGCCCTATTTATAGAGCCTAACAAATGTTCACCCCCTGAAATTTCTTCAAGTCTAGAAATGACAAGTTTCCTATTATAGCTGTAGCATTCACTTTTGATTTCCTTAACCTAATCCTGCCTCCTATTTTCTAACTGTACCCTGCCTCACATAACATAGTAAAAACGCTTGGGTCGCATCAGAGTGAATGTGGCAATGAGTGCTATATGGGATCCTGGATTGGATTCTAGATCAGAAAAAGGACTTTATCATGAAAAATAATGAAATTTAAACAACAACTGTAGTTAACAGTACTGTATCAATATTAATACTCTTGTTTCAATCATTGTACAATGGTTGTGTAAGATACTGAAGTTAGGGGAAGTTCAGTGAAGGGTATATATGGGAATTCTTTGTACTACTTTGTAGTTTTAATTATAAAACATGAATTTTAAAAATAAAAGTAGCAGTGGTTATTCTTAGTTTTGCATTTTTTCTAATTTAATTTTTTTAAAGGAAAGCTGCAGGCAGGAATGAAGGTGAGTAAGTAAGCAGGCAGGCAAAAAGAGAAAGGAGAGGGAAGCATCTTTATCTTATTTTTACTTAGTTGTTTACGCTGGTTGTTTCTCCCCAGACCTGGGATTTGAATCCAGGGGTATGTGGTTTGTTTCTTCAGAGGCAATTGACCTAACCACTGTTCCATCTGCGGGCGCTGAGTCTTTGCATTTCTATATAAATTTTAAATTCTAATTGCCAATTGACACTAGCATTTACTGAAGATTGCATTAAACTTGTAAGGCAATTTGGAGAGAAATGACATCTTAGTATCGAGTTTTCCCATTCATAAACATGCTATAACCTCAAATTTATTAAATTTTACTCAATCTTTTTCTTAGTCTATACATCTTTTATGTAACCTAATAACATTTCATGCTTTTCATGCCATTATAAATGGTATATTAAACATTTTTTAAAGCAACATTTTTGAAGCCTAGTTTTCATTTGATGAAATTTACATATTTAAGTGTAGAGGTTGATGATTTTTGATAGGTATATACACACATAGTACCATTACTTCAGTCAAGAATATTTTTTAATCTTCTCATGTGCTTTCTGGTCATTTGCATATACTCTCTTAATGAAGAATTTATCAAAGACAGATAATGTACATCAAGCTATTTATCTTATTTTTATAGTTCTTTACACATTTCAGTATAAGCCCTGTGTCAGATATGTGTTGCACACATTTTCTTCTAGTCTATGGCTTACCTTTTCATTTTCTTAACAATGTATTTTCTACAGTAGGTTTCAAATTTGTTAAAAGTTCAGTTTATCAGTTCTTTTTCTTTTATGATCAGTGCTTTCTGTGACCTGAGAAATGTTTATCTCTCCCAAGGTTATAAAGATTTTCTATGTTTTTACCTAGAACTTTATAATTTTAGCTTTTAAGTTTAGGTCTATACCTACTTGAAAGTAATTTTATGCCTGGTATAAGGTAGGAGTAAAAGTTCTATGTTTTCCATACAGATATCCAGTTGTTCAAGCATATGTTGACTGTTAACGGTATGTTTTAAATTGACTTCTTACTGACATATAAAAATAAAATTGATTTTTAAAAACTTTTTATCAAGTAATCTTATTAAATTCCCTCATTATTTATAATAATTTATATGTAGCCTTTTCAGTTTTCTAAATACATAATCATGTCACCTGAAATTAATGAATGTTTTACTTTTTCTTTCTGATACCTATGCATTTCATTTTTTTTCTTACTTTATTATTATGGTTATAATATCCAGGGCAGTGTGTAAAAGAACTGATTCTAGTAGGCATACTGCCTCATTCCCAATCTCAATAAGAAAGATGTCGACATTTTATTTTAAGTACAGTATAGTAAAAAGCTATACATTTTGAAGATATCTCATATCTCCTATCTTTCTACTGTTCCTAATTTGTAAGAGCTTTTAATCAAATACAGATGTCGAATTTTATCAAATGCTTTTTCTTTATCTATTGAAATCATAAGATTTATCTCAATTCTGTTAATGTTGCAAGTTACACTGGTTTTCAAATAATGAATCAACTTTATACAATGAAATGTAATTCAATAGAAATGTTTTATTTAGGATTCTTAAATATACATACCTAAGTGAGACTGAACTATAATTTTCTTTCTTGGAACATTCTTGTTAGACTTTGGTATTGAGGCTATGCTGACTTCTTAAAAAAATAGTTGGGAAATATGTCTTCTTTTTCTGATATCTGTAAAGTACTGAAAAGATTGCTTTTTTCTTTATTACTTGTTAGAATTCAGCAACAAAGCTAAGCAATCCTAGAATTATCTTTGTGGTAAATTGTTTCATTACTTTGACTGAAAACTACTGAGACTTCTTCTATTTCTTCTTATGTAAAGTGTGACAAAAAATTTTTTCCTAAGAATTTGTCCATTTAAATATTTTCAAATTGTTTAAGGATGTTCATAATCCCCTAAGATGTTAGTAATGTCCGCAGGGCTAGTAGTGATTGTACTTTACTCACTCTAGACAATAGTTACTTGTAATATTTTTATTAATCTCACAAGGGATTTACTATTTTACTTGACTTTTCACAGAAGTAACATTTAGTTTTGCTGATCCTCTTATTAAATGTTGTTTTCCATTTATCCTTGTCTTTCATTTTTTTTGGTCCTCCAACTATCTCTCCCTACCCTTCCGTGAGTTAACTATGTGTATATTATTAGACTGCTTGATTTTATCCTAAAGGCCATGAAAGCTCTGGTGTTTATTTCCAGTCTCTTTTTGCTCTCTGAGGTTCATTTTGGAGAATTTCTATTACTATGTCTTCAATTTCATTGTTTTTACTTTTGTAATACCTAATAAGTTGTCAATCGCACTTTACTTCTCTTGAAGAAATACCTAGCAACAGAACAGCTAGGTCATATGGCAGGTGTATATTAACTTTTACATTACCACCAGCAGTGAGGAGAAGTTCATTTATTATAATACCTGGAATTTTTCATTTCAGATATTGTACTTTTCATCTAAAAAATTTTATTTGTCTTTTAAAATAATACCTTTATTACTACAAAGTTAAACCTTTACAGTGTTTTTCAGTATACTCAAAGGGTTGTACAATACTACTATTTTGTTACAGAACATTTTCATCACTCAAAAAACAAACAAAAACCCCTTAACCCCATTGGCAGTCACTCTTTATTCCCAACCCTCAGTATCTGGTAACCACTTTCTATCTTTATGGATTTGCCTTTTCTGAAAAGCTGACTTCAGTGGACTCATATAGTATGTGGTCTTTTTGATCTCCATGTCATTCTACAGGAGTGGGCCTCTTTTATTATCTGAGCATTTTTGTCTACCTCATGCATAGGTAATAGGCACAAGAAAAGAGGCTACTCAGACCATCATGACAAGGAGTTAAGAGATGTGCTTAGAGGTAATCAGAACCAGAAATGCTGGTATCATGATGGCATCTTATTCTCCTCCCTAATGGAGGCTTCAGTATCCAGGGAGAGAAGACAGACCTGGAGCTGTCAAGTAAGAGTGAGTTTCTGGATGTCTCACTAGTTGGTGTACCTTACAAACGAGAATAAATTTAGAAGATCTCTCCAGTTGGGACGGTGGAGCTTACAAAGCATAGCTTCAGGACCTACCTCATTACAACTACCTACTAGTACAGTATAGTTTTTGATGAGAAGAAGGGTTTGTTTCTTCAATGGTTTGCATCTTTTTGTAACCAAGGGAGCTGGGCTAGGCTCCTGTTACATATCTTGCTAAGAACTCAACAGAACTCAATTAATAATCTTTTCCATTTTTCTTATTATTTCATGTTTTCCTTTATGTTCTGAAGCACATGACACATATTTACAATAACTGTTTTAAAGTCCTTATCTACTAATCATCTCTATCATTTCAAGATCTATTTATATTTATTGATTTGTTTTTTCTCCTGTATCTAGCTCATATGTTCTTGCTCATTCATAGATAACTTTTTACTGGATACCAGACATAGGTAGTTTTAAAGTGTTGAGTTTTAGATTTTGCTGTATTCCTTCAAAGAGTAATAGACTTTGATCTAGCAGGGTAAGGTTATTTGCAAATCAACTTAATCTTTTTAAAGCTTGTTTTTGCTTTTCTAGAGCAGCCTTTAGTCAAGGGCTAATTAAGCCCACTTTTAAGGTGTAATCTTTTGAGAGTCTCTACTATGTGCTGGTGATAATTTGAACAACTCAATTTTGTATGAAATTCTTCTTATTATGGCCATCTCCACCCCCGCCGCCCCCACAACCATGATTATTCTTTCCTCAGCAAATGTTTCCAGCTGGGCCTCATTGAGTTTTGAGTGATATATGTACCGCTTGGCATTCAGTCAAAGACAAAGCGGGATTCTCATACCGATCTGGAACTATTACTCTGTTTAATTCTTCTGTCTTGATTTGTCTGTACCCGGTCTTTTACCACCTGCTATTATTTTATTATTTCCTATCTCCTACATTCTTTTTTATTTTCTCTTTTTAGTTTCTTTTT
The DNA here is from genome assembly GCA_004363575.1 of Solenodon paradoxus. Lineage (NCBI taxonomy): Eukaryota > Metazoa > Chordata > Mammalia > Eulipotyphla > Solenodontidae > Solenodon > Solenodon paradoxus. The sequence continues at coordinate 150,840 of RJWH01001211.1, forward strand.
TAATTCTTGTGGTTGATACTTAGCTCAATAAATCTGAACCTTAATTTTTTTCTAACATGTAAATAAAAAAATTAAATTCCCTTTAATTTAAAGCTTTAGCTGCATCCTATAGGTTTAATATGTTCTGTTTTTATTATCATTCAGTTAATAGTGTTTTCTAATTTCCATGGCAATTTTTTGATACATGGGTTACTGAGAAGTATATTTCTTATAATATTATCTATGCAAAACGTAATACCTAGTAAGGAAGGTATGCCCTGCACTTATTCAAAAATGTTTAGGTTAGGATATGGTTACCCTTGGGGAGGAGGGTAAAAGAGTAGGCAATGGAGTGCTAATAATATTCTTCTTGACCTGGGTGGTGTTTCATGAGTGTTTTTACTTTGTGATCATTCTTTAACCTATATACTTATATTACATAAAAGTTTCCTAGCTATTTTTATACATGCATTCTACCATATGGGCTTTGAAATAATTTTATCTACTTTCAAAAACAAAAAGAGGTCGAGAGGTTGAGTTTCTAACGAAAATTGCATTACACAGATACTTGCCTTATATTTTTTCATAACTGCATTGCTTTCAAAGTTAGCTGTTTCTTCCATAAATCGACCCACTAGAAGCATAGCACGACCATGGATTAACTTCTTCTTATTCTCAGTTGGGGCTTTATTATCAGGAAAACATAATTCAACACCTTTCTGAAGAACAATTAGTGCCTGGTGAACATCACCCTAAAAAAAAACAAAACAAAACAAATTTTACTTTAAGAATATATTTCTATTCTTTGAAAAACAAGCAAAATTGATTAATTTAAAGTTAATGAAATATGTATATATATATATAATATATATATATAACTCTCTTTGTAATTTCCTGTTCACCTCTTGTTACTTTTCTGTGAAAAGGAAAAAATTGTTTCCTAAAAAGAAACATTCCTTAATTTCATGTAGAGCTCTTTATATTTGTTGATCATTCTTTCATTTTATCATCAAAGTGCAGGGATTTAAGATGTGTGTGTGTGTGTGTGTGTGTGTGTGTGTGTGTGTGTGTATGTACATATGTATAGTATATGGAAAGCGAGAGAGAGAGAGACAACAAATATGAAAGAATTAAAACCTCTGGCTTAAAAAAGGTTGATGGTCAAAGAATAGATCATGTAAAATCACACAACATGCTAAGTGCCATAAGAGAAATATTCATGGACACTAAGAAGGACAAAGGAAGGAGTCCCCTAAATCTATGAGAAGATAAAGGAAAATGGAGAAGAGTCACAGTCAAGAAATGTTATTAAATCTGAATTCTGTCTTAAAGAGAATGAGTAGACATCCTGTTTACAGATAATTTAGTAAAGAACATTTCTGGAAGAAGGAATAATCATTTTTTTTAAGGACAGGTACAAGACAGGAATGAAGGCGAGTAGGCAGGCAGGTGGGAGGAGAGGAGGAAGACATACTTTTATTTTTGTTTAGTTGTTCACATTAGTTGTCGGTCTCTGTCCCAGTTCCCCCACTGAACCCAGGACTCAAAAGAAGGAGTACATGACCTGCACTCCTTTGGAGGCAAATGACCTAACCATTACTCTACCAATGAGCACCAAATAACTTTAACTGAGAAAAAGTCATATGATCTGGGTTTAGCTAGGCCTAAACAATTTTTGCGACAGTACTCAATCAGAAAGGGCCTTGTATACTTTCTAGAGTTCAGATTTGAAGGTGAAATGTTAAGGGCACGAATGAAACCAACAGAGATAAATAAAGGAAGCGGATTCAAAAGACATTTCTAAGTTAGATTTACTCTCCAACTGGATATGGAAAGTCAGGGAGAAGTTCAAGTTGATGTCCAGATTATTTTGTAAATGAGACACCCGATAGTTCTATTTAGAAAAATAGGGAATACAGGAGTAGAATCAGGTATTTAAAAGTAGAACATTAATTATATTTGAAAATATTGAGTTTAAGGTACTATAATTCAAAGACTAGCACTGGCTCAGAAAATGATCAGGTGCCAGTAATGTAGGCTAAACTATTACTTTCACCTCACATCCAGGAAACATCTAGTCCCTTGTCCTTTTTCTCAGCCATCATGCAGTTGTTGCAATCACAGATGGTAACATCTATAGCTACAAAGTATCAATCTGAGACTATGCTCTGCAATTATTTTAGATGCATGAGGAGCTATGTAAGTAATGGTCGTTTTAAGTCTGGAGACATAAATCTCTCAAGCAGTTCAGATATTAGAGTCTTTTCTACTTACTGTAGTTTAATCTGGGTATTGATTGCTTGAGATTTTTATTCTAAAGCTAAACCTGCCCTGACAGGCTAGGTTAGAAGTGAATCTTGACAGCAATATTGGCAAGTACATATAGAATTAATTATCTGTTAACAATACAATTAAGGGAAAGTACAATTTTCATTTAACAAATATTTTTTAGTTCCTACTACAAGCACTCTGTAGAAAGTAAAAACATATAGAAAGTAAAAACGAAGTAAAAAGTTTCACTCAAAAAAAATGGAGGACTGATGGAAACTGAAAAAATAGCACTTTCAGTCTTGAAATGTAAAAAATATTTAGAGATTTTAGGATAGAAATTTCCTCTAGATTATGGCAGATAAATGATGAAGAAAGGTGACAGATAAAGAAGTTCTGAATTTGGATTAGGGATTGTCTCAGTCAGGTCTTTGTAGGAGCACATAAATATGCAATATATGTATATGACAATCAGACTGTATACATGTATGCATGTATATATTTTTGTGTGTATATGATATTCCCTTGTAATTACCTTGGACCACAGCCACTTTGCTCTTTCCACATATAGTTCAGCAAGTCGTGATTCTCCAGCATTCAGGAGAGCATTGTAGGCTGTCTGATGATGACCAGCCTTTCTAGCTACTCTGGCACTCTGTAGCCAGCATTCTCCAACCATTTCCTTATAATCTGATCTAAAGGAATATGACAAAAAAGGAGGGAAAGGAGTATTTTTAAGTGTATTCAACAACTTAACAAAAATATTTCTTTTCAACATGGAACCTCTTCAAGATACCATTATAAAGGAATCAAATAGGTTCAATTCATAAAAAATTTTAAAAATTGTTTGTGTTCCAATTTTAGTGATTACAGATCTATGATGCGGATCATACATTATGTTTGTATCTTCTCTAGGGAGGTTTTTAACATTAAAAATTCTATGCATAGAATGCATAGAAAAGTAATTCTTAGGTTCATTTCAATGATATATGTAGCCTTGACAATTGAAAATAGAAAAATACAGATTCAGAGAACAAATTAGGAAAACATACTGCCAAATAATATACAAATATAATACCAAACTCATGAAAACTGACATTGGGGAAAAAAAGTATGAAAAACCTTTTATTGAGGCTTAATAAAGCTCTTCGGAGAGCCAGAATGGGCTCTTTGGCTCTGTAGGAATTCTGAGTCATTTCAAGTCGAGCTACCCAGTTTAGAGAATCTTCTTGAAAACTGTCACCTGAAGACTGGTGAAAAAGTGGTTTGATGCTATGTTCCAACTCACACAACATGTGCAATCTGAAGATAGATAGCATTTATGTTAAAATGTTATATTCAGCTATATTAATCTCATATATAAAGCATTTTAAATTACCCATGAAGAGTAAGAATATATCATTTTCTTTGGAAAACTGTAACCAAAATATATTATTGGTATTTGAACAGTAACATTTATCATTTCAAAATTGGGTATAAACACCAATTTATGTTAATCTAAATATTTAGAATTTTGTTATGATTCCCCCCGCCCCAAATCCTATTAATTAAATTGGAGAAAGTCATAAAAAATAAATTCAAAAATGTAAAACTCAAACTTTCTTATCTAAATAAAGATAAAAGAAAATACAGACCTATTTTAAATAAAGATAAATATTTGTATATATTGCTGGTGCTATTTTAAAAGGGCCTGGCATAGTAGATAACAGTAAAAACTTATGAAATGAATACAATTTTAATTTTTTTTTTTTAGTAAGAGTAATAGAAACACTCAGGATACATTTATATGAGTTTCTAGCCTAAGTATAATAGTGTCTACGACTCAGTATTCAAGGATACAGTTGAATAGCTACAAAACTATTCATTTCAGTGACCCAATCTCTGGTTTCAATAGGCTGATACTGAAGGGTCGATACAATATACAGTAAATTTTTCTAACGAAAAAAAAAATGCTTATATTTTAATGTTACAGTTCATGATTTATTTTGTTATTTTCTTAAAGTGGATTAATAAGCCTAAAACGTTTTTCATCATTTTCTTATCTATAAAAGTCCATATTCCTAATAGTCTACTAATGTAATGCCTATATTTTGGAAGGTGAAGAGGAAGGAATGTTAAATGCATTTCTAAATGAGAAGGAAAAGGAATCAACAAGTACTGGGCACCAATGTACCAAGCACTGTAGATGTCTAGGTTATGTAAGTTCGTTACAGTGAAAATAAACTATGATACTGTAACAGGAAAAGCGTAAGCTTATATTCATTATATTTTAGAAATCTCTTAATTGCCTTTCCAATTAAATGGATGTATGTTAGAACATTTTTTAATAATGTGAGGTAAAAGATTTAAAAATGTGGCTAAGCATAACAAACACTACCAATTATTTATTAATTGGTAAAAATTCTAAGTCTGTCACATGACACAGACTACAAATATGAAACTAGAAGCCCATAAATACCTCACAATATGTTCATATCCTCTTTGGTAAGAGCCTCTTTCAAAGCTTGCAGCTGAAAGAGGTACAATTTGTTCTGCTCTCACTAGTTTCAGTGTGTCATAAAACGTTGTGATATCTCTTTTTTTGGCTGATAATAATAGCTGTCCCAGTCTGACACTCCATGTTGTAGATTTCCCATCTGAAAAAAAACGAAGAGTCAAGGAATGGTAAGGTACCAAGTGTAAAAACAAGCTATACTTCATTTGGTAAAGTAGCATAAAATATGGTTTCATTTTACGTTGAACAATTAAACAAAGCAATCATAAAACAGATGAGAGGCTAAGTCTCAATATTTATGGCAAATTAAAATTACTTATATTTTAAGAATACCTGCTGCCAAATAGTTTTCCACCAAATCCCATTGTGACAACTTCCAAGCTGCTTCTACTCTGTAAGTGTTTAATTCATCTGTCCATTCAGACCTATTAAAAGAAACTCGTATCAGCTAAATTTTTACTTATTTAAATTTAAAGTACCATTTAGACATTACTTTCACTGGTTTAGATACTCAAAACTGTATTTATTTATTGCTCTATTTGTATTTATATTGTTTTGTATTTAGATACAAAATAATTATATTGATCCAAAACAAACCCCCAAATTTTAGTCTTTCCATTCCCCCAAAGCACTTTTTGAGTAATTACTTCTGATACAGTTGTTTAAAAATTTCATTTCTGAATGAATTACATTGTTTCATATACTAGAGCTAAAGTAATTTCAGAATAATTACAAAGTGCAGTTGTAAGATTAGTTGTGTGCTTAATTTAAACAAATGGCAGGGAGAAAAAAGAACCAATTTAGACGTAAAAAAAATTCTAATAACTTGGGATTTTTATTTCAATTTATGAAAAAAATACTGGAGCTGGTTGGGTGGGAGGCAGTTGGAGGTACATAGGACATTTTATAATAAGAAAGTAAGAAACTTACAAATGACCTATCAATGGTATAACAAAGGATACAAAATTAACGACCTAAAATATATACATACTTTTAAACTATTGTTAGTTACTTTAAGATTTGGGTTTGTAAAATAGTGTGATATAGGTAATATTCTTCCCTATACATTCTATTATATGACACTAAGATGGTTAGTGATATTTTGGATCATGACTGCATAGGAAGTTAGACATTCCCCAGATTTCTTCTTTATCAATCACCATTTGAACACCTGATATATACTAGAACCTAGGTTAGGCACATTTTTCTATTTAGTTATCTAATAACACTGAAAGACATATATCATGTATCTACTATAATAAGGTCACAGACTCAGAGAGGCTGAAATCAATGCCCTTAGAAGTCCTTGCTTTTTCTACTGTAAAAACATAAAATATAACAAATGACCCCAATGCCTAAAAAAAAAAAACAAAACCAAAATAGTAGCATACTGAATACTCTCTAATTTTATTAATATCATTCAAAATAATTTAGAACAAACTTAAAAGAAATACAACAGAAATATTATTTTTCAAAAAGTCTAACTTTGAATAAGCTTTTAAGTTTATAGTCAGAGGATAATATAATAAAGTTTAGGATAGAAATCTGAGTAGAATTAGCAAGATTTGCTATCCAGAAGGGCTATGTCATGCAAAGCATTATGATAAGAAGTAACAAATGGAAATGAGAATCAGGCTGTAGAGTTGGACACATTTAAATGAACACATTTAAAAAGAATGATTCTGTTGTGGTTAAGCAGTAAATAAATTTAGAGAAGCATTTATTTAAATGTAATTCTATCTGGTTTTTGAGATGGTGGACTGTTAGGGTCTCAAGCCCAGTATAAAAACAAAAAACTACAGCCATTTGACAATTACAACCAATGAAAAGAAATGGGGAACAGAAAACTCACAAAGAGAAGGACACATATCTTCATAAACTGTAGGAGAAGTTGATCTGTCTCAGCATTCAGACCACTGTCTTGAGAGTTGAAAGGTTTGCCACCTGTGGGTGCCCCCACACTTGGGAACTAAACTGAGAGTGTATACAACTTGGTCTGAAAATTAAAGGGGCTTTTTTTTTGGAGACCAATATTCTCCTAGGGAGCAAAGAATATGGGACAGAGAGCACAGGAACATATAAAGTATGTACAGAACTGACTACAGGACTTTCATTTGCTGAACCAAAAACCTAAGCCTAGGATGGAAAAAGAGTGTCATTATGAACCATTTAGATTTAGCTGGGCATCTATTCTGAAGAGCCCTTTCCAACACAGTGTGGACACTGGAGGCTATCATTGCAGGAAAGTCCCAGGGTAAAATGTTCTGCCCTCTCCACCATTAGCTCATTTGTTCCAAACATTTTGAGCTTATATTTGCAGTTATCTGGACTGCCAGATATAGACAGTCAGGTCTGCAGCCCCAGTATAGATAGGTGAGTGATTCCCATCAGATTCTCCATATCTCTTAGGGGCTAAAATTAGACAGGCTCTGTAGAAACATTAGTTTTACAACTGCCTGGGGCTACTGCTAAAAAGTTTTGTATATATGTTTGGTACTTGCTAAAGTTTCCACCTCCAGACCCCAAGGCTTATTGTTTGCTCTGGGTTTGCTACTCATCTAGAAGAATAAAAAGACTTTTATAAGGAGTGTGCTTTGCTATGATCAGTTCCAACTCTCTCACCAGGAACCTCTATTCAGACTGTGGCCTGCTTCTGGCTTGTGCCCTCACATCCTGGACTTCTCTTCTTGTGCCTTGTATTCATGGTTGTGACTCTGGGGACAACCTCTGCAATCCCTCCTCCAACTCCAATCCTATAGGCCTGACTACTGAGCTTGAACAATTCTGACTTGTGCAGAGGCAATACAACAACAAGAAAGGCCAGCATTCCAGACCAACACCCCAAGCCCATACTCTGCAATTGGATTCTCTTAACACAAGGCCATTACATCAGGTATACCTAATCCTTAGAAATAAACAGAGTACCAAAAAGAAGAGAATTAAGTAAACTACCTGAAGAAGATTTTTAAGGCAAAAGTGTTAATGATGCTTACTGAAAGAACAATGGATGAACAAAAAGACATTTACAACAAAGAAAAAATCTGAGGCAGTTCCACACAGAATTCATGAGCTAAAGAGCAAAATAGTTGAACCAAAGAATAAATAAAGGATTTACTCAGTATTAGACTAGAAGCCTCGAATTGAATCAGTAAGATAAAAAAATAAGGTAGTACAATTCACCCAAGCTGACCAACAATTACAAAAACAGTTAAAAGAAGTGAAGACATCATAAACTCACCAGATAAAATCAAGAGGAAAAACATTCATATAATAGGGACCACAGAAAAAGAAGTGGAAAGGGGGCAAAAACCTGAATAGAATAAATAATAGCTGAGAATTTCCCTAAACTGAGGAAGGAAAGAGCCCTCCAGATCCAGGAAGTCACAGAGTTCCAAACAAAAGAAATCCAAATAGACATACATCAAGGCACATTGTCATTAAAGTGACAAAAATAAAAAATAAAAAGAGAATCATTAAATCAGCTAGAAAAAAATGAGTTACATACAAAGGAGGACAGAAGGGAATGTCATGATAAATTGAGAGTGCTGAAAGAGAAGGATTTCCATTTCCAACCAAGAATATCCTATCCTGCTAGATTATCTCTTAGAATTGAAGGAGTAATAAAGTGCTTTACAGACAAACTAAAGTTTAAGGAATACATCACAACTAAATTAGTCTTACAAGAAAGACATACTAAAGGAATTTGTATAAAATGAAAAGAAACCCCACTTAGAAATAGCAATATATCAAAATATATAAAATGTAGAGAGGAGAGTAAAAAAGCAGACTATCAGAATGAGCTAGAGACTAACTTGCTTTCAAGTTTAAAAAGATTATAAGAAGAGAAACTTTTATGTAACCTCCTGGATAACCTCAGAATACAAATCCACGGGAAGAAAAAAAAAACAAAACAAAGAAAGTGAAAAGGGAAACCAAACACAGTATAAATCTTTTCAAATCACATAAGAGAATAAGAGAAGAAAGGCACAGTCTGCAATAACACCCAGAAAACAAGTAACAAAATGGTAATAAACAATTACATATCAACAATCATCCTAAATATTAATATAATGAACTCAACAATCAAAAAGTATTCATTGGCCAGATAGATTAAAAAAAAAAAACTCTAGTGTTTTGCTCCATACAGAAACTTAACTAAGTACTAAAGATAAACACAGGCTCAAAGTAAAAGGTTGGGAGGAAATCCTATAGTCAAATGGTAACCTAAAAAAAAGCAGTAACAGTCATACTTACAATACTGGGTAAAATAAACTTCTAACTAAGGAAGGTAACAAAAGACAGGGATGCATATGACATCACAAATCATCAGTTCAGTGAGAAGACATAATGCTTATTAATGTATATGCAACGAAGGGCCATAAAATAGTTAACAGAACTAAAGAGAAACACTGACAGTAATACAATAAACTTCAACACCTAACTTACAGCAAAATCAACCAGGCAAAATATTAACAGAAACAACAGCCTTAAATGACAAATTAGAACAGATAGGCTTGATAGACATTTACAGAAAACTCCATCCAACAGAATTCACATTTTTCTCACGTGCTCTTGGAACATTCTCAAGGATAGACTATATGTTGGAAAACAAGTGTCAATTATTTATGAAGACTGAAATCATACCAAGTAACTTCAACCACTATCACATAAAATTAAAAATCAATCACAAAAAGAAAGCTGGAAAATTCCAAAATATGTGAAGCTTAAAAAAAAAAAGGATTTTGGTTAAAAGAGAAAATCAAAGGAGAAAGTAAGAAGTAAGTATTTGGAGACAAATAATAATGAAGACATCAGCTACCAGAACTTATGGGAAATAACAAAAGCAAGCAGAAGGTAAGAAATTTTTTTAAAAGTTGAGTGGAAATAGAAATAAAAAAAAAAAATCCACTAGAAGACTAATAAAACAAAAAGCAAGTTCTTTGAAAAAATAAAATTGACAAATCTTTGGCTAGGCTTACTCAGAGAGACAGAGATAGAAATAGAGATAGAGATAGAGAGAGACACAGACATAGAGATAGACAGAGAAACTCTAATAACTTAATTCAGAAATGAAAGGGGAAAAGTTGTAAATAATTCTCCCTAAGGAATAAATATCCCCTCGATTATTTGCTCCAATGATTTGGCATCTCTCAATGAAATTTTTTTTTAAAGGAAAGATGCAAGCAGGCAGGCAGGGAGAGAGAGGAGGAAGACACAATTTATTCTTATTTAGTTGTCTACATAGGTTGTGTGTCCCTCCCACCCCTCCACCCCCCGGCCCCGTCCTGGGTCTTGCTTTTCGCAGTCACAGATCAGGAGGCTATGTATATTCCACATGCAAAGAGAAGACAAAAGGCACCTAACTGTCCAGTTGTACCATCCAGAAACTTGACACCTTGGTTTGAGCTACAACAAACTTCCCAAAATTCCTGCAATATTTTGATCAGAAGGTCTCTCAACTAATCATGAGAAAATTATCTAAACATATAAACCTTTTTTCCTTACCTCTGTAAAGTTTCCTTTATCATTTCATAAGTTAAACTACTTTGAAACTTCTCTGCTCTCAAGATACTGTAGAATTTTTAAATCAGTTTGGGATTTCTAGAAATTGTTCTTAATAGCAATTGATCTCAGAGTGATCTAACTGAAAAGCAGTAGTTGATTGCTCTTTGGTTAACTGAGATCCTATCCCTTTGGACCAGATTCCACTAATCAGAAAAGTCAGTTGGGGTCTGGTAAATACATTAAGGAGTAAGGTTTTTCTCTCTCAAGATGACAGCTTCAGGAACAAAATCAACTTCCATGAAGTTATTCTCCAAACTAGAAGAACTGTGTGGCTATAATTTCTGCCATACAGAGTATTATTTTTGAGGGATCACTGTCTCTAGGAAAGAAAGAAATCTTTCATTTTTATCAGTCCTTTAAGGGGAAAAATCAATCTGCATAATCCAGAGTGGTTTTCTATGTATCAGTCACAAAATTTTCTCAACACATAAAATAACTGGTGTTTTTTATGTAGGCAGAACTTAGATTCCCTTTGGAAGTGGCTATTTGAACCTTTCCAATAATAGGTAAGCTCCAAAAAGTTCCTGTCTTTAAGTAAATTCAATTTAAGGATGTCTATTTAGATAGAAGATAAGCAGTTAAGTGCTAGATTGACTTATGAGAAAGTAGAGAAAAAAATATGGGTGTGTATTTCCAATATCATGAAATCTTAAAAAAGATTTTCACTACTTTAGTGAAACCTTATTTTCAATCCAATCATTAAATAAAAACTGCCTACATTTAAATGCAATAACAGAAGAAAATCATTCTTTTAAAAAATATTACCTGTTAGCATGCACTCCATTCACCTGAGTGATTACAGTAGACAGCTGACCAAGACCTAACATGGACTTCACTACACCATGATAATGAATGATCTACAAATTAAAAAATATTAAAATAGTAGTTGTCACTTCAAATATGTTAGGAGCCCAAAACAGTTTAACTGATATTAAAAAAAAAAAAAAAAAAAGGGCAGGCAAACTAAAAAAATTCAGATTATTTTTTCCAGATTTGGCCTAACTTTTGGTTCAGATGAAAAATAAAAATAATGAGTACTCTATAATATTTCAAAGATTATTTGTCATATTATTTCTTACATAAAATTAAAACTCAAACATCACAATATTATTAATATGGATTTAGATTAAAGTAGCTAAAAGTTAAAACAGGATTATGTAATAGTCTAATAAAAATTAAAAACAAGATTATAAAAAATAAAGGACCTGTACACTGAGTTTATGAGAAAATGAACATGTCCAATATGATCAAAAGCAGTACCAACATGATTAGAGATAAACTAAGCCAAGATTATAAATCAATGATTCTAAACTTTTTTCTGTCTTCATAAACATGAGATACATAACAGTAATCATAGCTGAGTGAATCTAAGGGACCATTTCAGGCATTTCATAGATAGTGATGATGATATGAAATCTGAAAAATGTTTCTTAGGCTGTGGAGACTCACTATTATTATTTAAAATTGATGCATGCCTTTTATTTTAAGAGTAAACCAAAATTATATGAATTTTAGAGTAACAGAACCCAGTTTAAAAAAACAAACACATCAAAATAAATCTTATTTATTTTTGGAGAATTCTAAGACCACGGAAATTTGGTATTAGAGGGATCTTTATGATTATCTACCATAAGTTTCTAATCAATTAAGAAAGTCAAGCTCATAAATGGTTATATACCTTCTAGACACACTGCAACACTGGTAGAAATAACATCGAAACTAAAGTTTTCAGGTTCCTAATTCAGGGCTGATTTAAATATATTGCTTTTCATTTATTATCTTACCTGGTCTGGTTCTAGTTGAATAGCCCTATCATAACAAGCAGTAGCATCCCTCAGTAAACCAATGCTTTCATGTTCAAGGATCTGCTCTTTTAGAGACGGTTCTGCCTTTCGGATTGCACTTACTCCAGCCACTCCATCTGGTTCATGCATAGCAGCATACAATTTCTTTGTTCCACCATTAAAAAATAATCAAATAAGGATAAAAACAAAACTGGAAATAAAACTATAAAACCACCAGTTTATGTGAGAATTTTTTTCTCAAAGCAACAATAAATATATTTTAAAGCAGAATCACAGTAACATTACAAACTTATTTTCAGGCATTCTATCATTTCTGTACTCTTATTCCACTTAAATGTAAACCTACATTAATAATTATTATTGATAATGAGAATTGTAAAGAACTTCAAGGCTGTGAACTCTTTCTAAGTCAAATTGATAATAAAATCTACTGAATAGTTTAAGTGTTTTATTGCATTTTAAGACATAAAACAATTTAAACAGGTGCATTCTGGTGGCTCAGACATTAAGTTTGTGGTTGCAGCATAGTCCATTCAAGGACCAGGGTTTACAACCAGGGTTTGGGAGCAGAAACAAAAATGAGCAACTAATAAAAAATGCTCCTACCTTCTCTCCCTTCCTGCCTGCCTGCCTATTTGCCTTCATTCCAGTTTGCTCCCTTTCTCAAAAAGAAAAGAAAAGATTGAAACAAGCATTTTAATGTATCGGTATTGAGAAGACTTCAAAAACACCTGGGTATCAAGAAGTCTGGGTTTGAGAAAACATTTCAAACTGAAGAAAAACTTGTAAGTAATTAGCACAAAGATTTTCTTTAAAGTAGGGGGAAATGATAGCATGATTTAGAAAATTAATAGAAAGATGAAGAGGACTGGGGAAAGAGACAAGAGTATTTTATATTTATGTATCAGAAAGAAGTAGTAAATGAAACAGGAGAAACCAGACAGCATAGCTGAAGAAACCTGGAGAATGTGGTATGCCAGAAGTTGTAGAAGGAAAACAAAGGGCAAAAAAAGTGGGGTAATGTTGCTGTGAGATTAAGAAAATGAGAACTGGGAAATATTTATCAGATTTGGTAACATGGAAGACACTGATTTTCTTAGTAAGAGTATTGTCAGTGGAATGGAGTAAGAAGTCTTGTTGGACTGGGCAAAGAATGAACTGGATGTGAAGAATGAATACAGGGATGACAGAAAATTAAAAAAAAAAAAAAAAAAAAAAGGCTGTGAAGGGAGACAGATGGGAAATATCAGAGGAGAATATAAGATAAAAGCAATTGTTCGAAATTAAGATAGGCAATACCAGAGCATGTCTATATACTCTATGGTTGAGAAAAAAAATTAAGTAAGAATATTTGAAGGAGTAAAATCCTTGAAATTTAGAGCAAAAGTAGGATTAAATTTTGACAATGAAGAATTCTTCTTCAGTGTAAAGAAGAGAAGAAAATAATATGATGCAGATGCCAGTGTATTTTCAGAGTTGGTAGAAATGAGGCTTTTATTTTCTTATGACAATGAAGCAAAATTATTATGATTAGTTGATAGTAAGAGAAGTTGAAGAGTAAGAAAGCAGGTTTTCTAGAGAAACACAGGATTAAAGGCAATGTTAAAGAGATTATGAATTTAAGTAGAACCAGTTAAAAAACCATAGTGTAATTTTTCTCCATCAATGTTCAGCTGCTTAAAGGCAAACTGGGAAAGGAGACAGTTTACACAGGGTTGGAGTTTTCCAAAGTGAATAGAACACAGAAGGAGAATGACAAGGGAATTGAACAATATATTCAAAACTAGACAAAGAAGAACAAAGGCAGGAGATGGCTGATATTTATCCAAAGAATATATACTAACTGTTTTTGCAGTTCTCTCACCATAATTTGCTATTTGACCTAAAAATGGTCCACTAAAAATGATGTCCTGTTTAATCCCTTTAATGTCCTATCTTATTAGCCCCACCTGCCTTACTTTCTTTTCTTCCATACACAATCATATAATATTATCATCTAAATCATTATTTCACCAGTATTGTCGTGCTTGTTTCCCATTATAACCAGGACATCCTGCTTCCCATTCATCCATAAATTTAATTCTCATGAGAATAGTAATAATGGTCTGCTGGCCATCACTGTCCTTTCAAACGATTCCTCCACAACTTCCATAAGAATTTAACTAAAATATCATTCTAACCAAAACACTTCCCTGGTTCAAATCCTCTAAGAATCTTGGATAACTTAAAAGGTCCTGCATGACTTATTTTTATCTCTCCAAATCTCAATCATTCTTCTGCCACTCCAAAACTGACATTTTCTTCTTTAGCTCATGTCATGTTCTTTCCCAACAGGATGCTTCTGCTTAAATGTTTTGCCTCCTTCTTTTACTCATCTCTCACTCATTCTTCAAATGCAGTCTAAATATCATTTTCAAGAAGTTCTTGCTCACCCACTCCCATTTTCCACCCTCCCTACACACAGGATTAGTAAGGTGCCCTTCCTCAGAGCATAACTACATCACTACTTAAGATATTATATAAAATTAATATCTACTTATTTCTATTAATCCCCACTTCTAAAATGCTTATAAACATTAGTACCTAACACAACATCTAAAATATTAAGTACTCAATAAAATGAACAATATAAACATAAAAAACTGGTAATATTATATATCATCAAATTTACTATATTAATTTCAAACCTGTAAGAATCCAAGATGCTCTTGAATATTTTGCTTCTTCTCTGTAATAAATGATTCAAAGTGCATTACAGCTCGTGTGTATGCTTTTGAGCGAAAGGAAGCTACAGCCAGAGTATCCTGAGGTATGAGGTCTAGAAAACGAGTTACACTCTGATAGTCTTCATAATCCATGGTAGAAACTAGATTATCAAAAAATGATTGAGTAATTAAATATAAGATGAAATTTTAAAACTGTCAGTTTAAATTTCAACTTATTTAATTTATTTCACTATAAATAAATTAATCTAAATGCACAAGGGTATAAAATTTAGAATGTAACGATCTCGAGATGATTGTTCAAGTATTCTTGTTCCAGTTCCATCATTATTACCTTACCTTGGATAGTCATTTACTTAATTGAGCTTCTGTTTCTTCATCCATAAAAGGATCATTATTAGTATCTGTTCTGCCTTTCTTAGCATATTGTGAAAATTAATGTAAATCTACATTACAAGTTAAGAGGATATAAAGATACCACATCTACAAAGATGTGTTATTTATTAATGGTAATTATAAAAATATTGCTATAGTTATTATAGTAGGGCAGCCTTAAAGAAATATCCTCTACAAAGTTTGTAATTCTCTTTTAACAACCCATATATTTTCTGTGTTGTTACTATATACATAGTATCAGCTACCATAACGGAAATGAAAGTTAAAAAGTACCTATGAAGTAAAATCACAAATCCTTTAGCTAACTTTTTTCAAAAGTCTAAGAGAAAAAATACATTGGAAACTTCTAAATGACAGTCCAGTTTATGAATTCTTATTAAACCATGTAGAAAACAGGAAACAAATTTCTACAAAATTCAAATAGTAAAGATAGCAAATTTAAAATAAATTACATTTTAAATAACTCCATTACTTCCATCAACATGAAAATCATTTCAAATTATAAGAAACATTGAACTTTAGAACTATTAGAAATGTTATCCTTAACAGCTAGAATTTTCATTGCAATGTTAGAGGTGGTGACAAGAGTTCATGTTTAATTTTACAGTACTATCCTCAAGCATATTTTAAGCATATTTGGAGAGTCTGCTGGACACCAAACACTACCAGAAACAGGGACCAAAAAAGAGGGAGAGACTGAAATGAATGGAAAATAGGAAGACTAGACTGAAATGAAATTAAAATCTCCAATGAAATTTAAAACAAATGTGAAAAAGACTGCAAAAAGTAGTCCACAAGTGAAAAAAGATAAAAATACATTTCACTATACATTTGTGTATGATATATCTATCTATCTATCTATCTATATATATATGTGTGCAGATATATATGTATATGTATAAACACATTATATACTCAGGGAATATGGAGTAAATGGATTAACGGCAATG
Source organism: Solenodon paradoxus (assembly GCA_004363575.1). Classification (NCBI taxonomy): domain Eukaryota; kingdom Metazoa; phylum Chordata; class Mammalia; order Eulipotyphla; family Solenodontidae; genus Solenodon; species Solenodon paradoxus. The sequence continues at coordinate 167,020 of RJWH01001211.1, forward strand.
AGTGGATTAATAACAGTTTTAACATGGCAATTATTTCACACTTAACAACTTAGATGTTGATTATCTCATTTAATCCTCAATCTAAGGAAGAAAATATTAATCCTATTTTATACAAAGACAATTTAGGCATATGACTTGCCTAAGAAAGTGAGTTTAGAGTAGTTTTCTGACTACAAATACACTGCCTTTTTTTTTTTTTTTTTTTTTTTTTTGTGAAAAAGTCACCTTAAGGGAAAACAAGGTATGAAAGAAAACAGGTCTATTAAAAGTTAATGATGGGATGCATTCTTGTGGCTCAGATAGCTGAGATGCTGGTGTGGGAACTTCATATAACCTAGGGACCCAGGTGCAAGAGTTAGGGCCAATGTAAAGACAAAAATGAAGAACTAAATAAAGATGCTTCTTCCTCCTCTCCTCTTACTCCCTTTTCCCTTAAATAATTCTACCTCCCCTTCTTTCCTTCATTCCTTCCCTTCCTTCCTCTTTTTACAAAAAAAAAGCTAATGCTGAAATTATAGAATATAGGAAGGAACTAACTGGTTAATAATTAAGAGAAGAAAATTAAAGTTATGACTCACCCATTGAATCTGCTTTATCTCTGTTTGATTTGCTGTGTAGATATTTCTCATCATTCAGAGCCTGGAATTTGTGCCTTGCCCACTGTGTGAGATGGTCAAGCATAGAGAACACAGTCTGCGTACTGAGTTGACATAGATCAGATGCAATGTCCTGAGTACTGATGGTATGCTGATCATCATGCTTTAGAACTGCCATAATTTCTGTATATACCTAAGAAGAACATATTTTATAGTCAATAATATGTCCATGTAATATTATTATATATCTGATATGTAATATGATATAATGATCATCATTATTATCTAACATATAACACTAAGCATTTTAAAGCAACAATTCCTAGGAGAAAAACTACAAAGGATTAATAATAAATTATCTTTCTTATCTATAAGTTAATAAAACTTACTCTAAAAAAATCCTAATGTAAGTCACAAAATTAAATACAAAATGAAAATATAATATAATATTAAATTGTAAGTGCATCCCTGTGGCTAAGGTGCAGGAATATAAAGCCTATACATCCAGAGTTGAGGGGGCTGAAGGTGAAAAAAAATGCACATATACACACACACACACACACACACATATATATATATATATATAATTTAATGAATAAAATAACAGGGGCATACCCTTATGGTTCAGTCAGTTGTGACACTGTGTGGACCAGTAAATTCTAAGGACCTGGGTTCACAAATGGGACCAAAGTTAAAAAATAAAAAGAAAATATTTGTTATCAGTAAAATAATCTTAAAACAATATCTCACACTATGTGCATAAATTAATTTCAGAACTTAAAGAAGAGCTACATATAAAAATAATAATCTTATAAGAAAATTATTCATAATGGGTAAGAGAAAGCACCACAAAAATGGCTCAAAATTTAAAATAATCATAAATTTGGTATTTACATATTTATAATGCTGCATGACAAAAGGTATAAACAAATGTTAAAAAGAAAACCACAAATGGGAAAATGGTATTACTGGTACAAACTGGTATCCAGAAAACATGCAGAACTCCAAACAATTAATTATAAAGGACCTATATACATACCCTAAATAGGTAAAAGATATGGCCTGTGCCTTAAAAGGGGAGAGGGCACAAACTCTCCCACTTCCCCCCTGGCTTTTTAAAACCTTAGACACCTGAGTCACAGAGAGGCCATACAGATAAAAGATAAAAAAAAAACAATTTACAAAGAAGTAACCCAATGGCCAATGAATATAACTTATGATAACAATGAAAATAGAAAGAAAAAATAATAAAATGCAATTTTTCACAAGTTGCTTAAAATTTTAAGTTTTAAAATATACATACTATATAACCCAATGGTTCTACTTTTTGAAATCCACCCTAAGACACACAAAAACACTTTCACAAGAACTCACATGATATCCCTCATAATATTGTTTGTAAAAACAAAGAACTGGAAATAAGCATTATTATAGCAGTAATTAAATAAAACATGGGGCAACTATAAATGCAAAGTTATATTTTGTAACATGAATTTTTTTAAATGTGGCTCAATATATTTATATTTTTTTAAAGAAGAAAACAAGGAAGTTGTAGAACAGTATCTACAAACAAGATAGCACCAATAAAACAAAGCAGAATCAATTACCTAAATTATTTAATGTGGGATTAAAAATGGTTGTCAAAGGGTACCCTGATTTATTTGGGTAATTTGAATTTTTACATTAAGCATATAGTCATATGCTACATTTAAAGAGCACCTTTACAATAATCATTTTTTAAAAAAATATTTTAAGTATGATTAAAAATCTAAACTTTACAAAATATTATAAAACAAAAGTAACATTCTTCTTCTAACTTATTTCACAGTATGATTTTCCAGGAAAGACCACCATGAACAGTTATTTTTAAGTATCTTTCTTAAAAGTTGTATGTTGGGCATATTTAATATAAACTTTGCAATTGTCTACACCAAGCATTATATAATTCTTCGACAAACAAAAGGTTAAAAGGTATTTTGTGGAGATTGACTTCTGGATGGTGACTCAACAGGACACACTTTCGGGTTGCTCCCCACAGATACCGAAAAAAAACAAAAAAAATCACCTATTTTCCTGAGACAAACACCAGGAAAGGACTGGCACTTCAGCAGGAGACAGAAGCGCTGACAACTAACAGTGGATGAGGGCACTCAGTGTGGTTCTCAGCTAAGCTACAGATTTGGATTTGGGACAGAGATGGAGAGAGGTGTGGTGGGATGGAGGCTAGGGATTTAGGGACCAGCTAGGGAGGCAGCAAGAGGCAGGCCCAGTGTGGCAAACCTAGGCAATGCCAGGGAAACCGAAACCTCAGAAATATAAACAGAATGCCAAATGGAGCAAAGGCACAGAGAAATATATGTGAAATTATGGATCCAATTTCCCCAAGGGAAAATCTGAATACAGCAGACATATGTAAATTACCTGAAGAGGAATTTAGGGTAACAGTGACTAACATACTCATGGGAATCCAGAAATTAGTAGAGGCAGTACACAAGAATGTCAGGAAGCAAAGAGAAGAATTAAAACAAGACGTCAAACAGGTAAGAGAAATGATGGCTGAATTAAAGAACTCAATACAGGGACTCAATAGTATGGAAGAAGCTTCCAATAGAATCAGGATCTGGAAGACAGGACAGAGGAACTCAATCAAGCAAACCAGCAAAGAGATGAAAAAATTCAGAGAATCGAAGACAGCGTTCGAGACCTTTGGGACAACATCAAAAGGAACAACATTTGCATCATCGGGGACCCATAGGAAGAGAGAGTAAAGGGAGCAGAAACCATATTTGAAGAAATAATAATGAGAACTTCTCTAATCTGAAGAATGAAGCAAAACCCTCCAAATCAAGGAAGCTCAAAGAGTTCCTAATAAAAGAATTACTACAATTAAATAAAATAAACTGATTTTACAAAAATGTATTTTGTAAGCATTTAGACATATACAGTTATTTTCATTTCCTATAAATATATAGCCTTTCTACTACTAATTACATTGGATAAATGTTTGGATAAAGAGAAATCAATTAAAATAATATCTCTCACCTCTTGCTGATCTTGTTTATTACAACCCAACAAGACATATACTAGAATATGTGGAAGAAGATAGATGGTCACCTTGAAATCATGCTTCATCATAATGCTACAACAGGTGAAGATTTTACTGGCAAGATCATGCCGAACCTAAAAATTCAAATGGTTTATGGAGAGTAAGTCGTTAATAAATTTTATTCCACTGATTATTGTCCCCAAAACACATGTAAGATAATTTATCACTGAAGAGTGGGTATTCTCTTATGGAGAAGAGTATGCATATTCAAGTTAGGAGGATTTCAGATCATCATCTCTCTGATCCTTCTAAACATATTCAAGTGATTGAACTGCTGTGAACTCTAAAGGTTACATAGCTAACTGGCATGTCCTCCATATAGTTCATTTACAATGCATCATGTTTTGTTGCAGATTAACTCCCTTTGCTATCGCATATTTTCCTTACCCAAATTTAAATTCAGTGTGCTAATTCCCTGAGCAGACAGATGAGTAAAGCAACCAAAAAGTATGCTCTGGGATAGCATATTAAATATAACATTCCTGTTATTACTAAGTAATAAATAACAATTATAGGAAAGTTAAAATAGAAAATGAAATTCCTTGGGGTGAGAGTCAAATTTTATTGATCTGTCCTACGCTCTTCAATTTACCAACTTTAGTATTCTTACAAATTTTAAAGGTTTTTCCTCCTTCTAATATAAATGTTTTACATAAAAAAACACCAGAAATGGAAGCAATAATATTCTACATATATTTTCATTATGTTCATTAAAAAATGAAACTTTTTGAAATTGCCAGATACAAATTATTACATTTTAAAACACTAATGAATTTAAGTACGAATTTTAAACAAAAGTTGTGAGTTTTAAATATGCCTTAAACATTTTCTCGGAACAGAGTACTTTTTTGGGTACAAGGTATATATAAATCTCTTAGTAGAAAATATTAGAAATCTACCTATTTTTTCCAAAGAAATTTTATTTTTTAAGTCTTCATTTTAAATTTGGAGGAAATTCAGATACTGTGTCCTCTTTCAAAAGTAGCCACAAAGGAATAATATATTTTTACTAAATAAAAAAATCTTATTATATAGAAAACTCCAAAAAGCATTTATATCCTTTTAACAGAATTATTTTATAATGTAAAGTGAATAGATATAATATAATGACATGTTACAAACACATTAAGTCTACAGTAATTTGCCTAATAAAACAATTACCTTCTTGGCCAGAAATTATTACCAGTAACAACACAGAAATTGTCACTCTGCCAGTAAACATTCTTTTACAAAAATTTACCACTATCAGCACAAATATTTCAATGCCTGCTATGTGTTTTATTCATTCAAACAGATGTTTGGTTTTCTTTAGCATTTCTATTCAGTTAACAAATTCACAACAGGGTTCTCTTACCTTTGTTATAAGATAACCTGCCCAAGATGCTGACCATTCTGCAAAGTTATTACCTAATTTACTTAAGTAAATTGGCTTCTTTACTCCAGACCAATCTGTTGACTTCTGAGAACTCTTATATCTGTAATTTTGAAAATGTGCTTATTAAATATATATAAACATATATATCAATCTGTTAAGAAATTTAGAAAAGAAAATATAAGAAACTATATGAACTCATTCCCTGACTATCCCACTACCTTGCCATTACTGATATCTAGTTAAAGATACTATTTTCCTATATCCTTTTTAATAGTGGGGTGGAAGGTCATTCTTGCACACCCCAAGGACTTCGAAGGATTTGAGGCTGTCTCTTCTTCCTCAACGCTCCTTTCAGATATTAAAATTTCATTCTTGTATCAGATTCACACCTTTGAGGTTCAAGTCAACCAAGTACACTATTTTCTACTCCCCATTATGAACATCTACAAAATCTGATCACCAAACTTATTAATAACTAATATATCACGTAGTATTTTCTTTCTTTCCCAAGTCTAATGATCCTAATGATTGATTACTTCAATGTCTGGCTAAATATTTCATTCAAAACTTCTCAGTGATTTTCACTTCTACTTATTTATCAGAATCTTTTGCTAAAACAAACTTGTTCATTTTCAAAATGAACTATTTAGACCTCACTCTGTGGTCATACTTTCTAAATTTCCAGTTTTTCACCCAGTTACACTCAGTGAGATCCTTTATCTTATTGAGATCCTTTGTCCTGGACTCAGCTTAACTCTACTGATCTTTAATACCTTCCTCTCATTACCTCTATCCCTAACCAGCTAGACCTTCATGGTCCTTCACTTTAAATACTCTCTTGGCAATTATCTTCTACTCACTCCATTGCTGCATTGTCTTAAATGGTCTGCCAATCTTCTTGGGTCACTGCTAATATCTGCTTTTACTGAAATGATAATCAGGCTACCGTACTGATAGAAGAAAATCACTAGACTACATATGATATTAGTTCTACTATATATTTTTTTGCTTTCAACCTCAATGGACCTCGATGCTGTGCAGAAATCCTTCCAAGTTTTCCTATTAGCTCTCTCTTCTGTTTTCCAGTGACAATTTAAAATCATCACCATTCTCTCCTATCAGCTATGCTAACTCTACTGCTACTTTCAGTCAATAATAAAAAGAAACTAGTATTTCCCATAATCAAATCTGTAAACTTAGCTGAGTTCCACTCATTTTATCTTCCCCTATTACAAAGAAAGAGATTTCACTCCCCACAAATCTAATCTTCCATTAGGTATATAGCAAGCATTTCAGATGTTCCTTAAGGTTCTTATTATATCAAGGATCATTTCTCCATAATTTTAACATGACTTTATTTCCTCCCTGGCATTAACATTTAGACACATTCAAATAGTTCTCATATTACAACTACATAGTTTATATGCAGCATTTCTGAGGGGAGTAGGAGGTTCCTTTTCAATTACTAATACTAGTTAGAAAACAACAAATACAATAAGTGCCCTATAATCAAAGTCCCCAGCAAATACCAAGCATTTCAAGTTTCTAAATCTTGAATAATTCAATAATCTCTCAGTTAACCATTACTATTTTTGAATTATCATGAATATAATTCTGTAGAGATATCACCTAGTTTTATGATAAATTTAGCTCAAAAATTCTTGATATTGGGATACGATCCAGATTCTGCCTAGCCACATCCTAATGATTTCTCCTAAAATTACTTCTTAAAAGTTTGAACGATAGTCTATCTAATTCTAAAATCAAATCTCCCAAAATAACCATCCTTTAACCCAGGTCTAGGGATTGCATATAAACAGCCCAACTGAAAAAATAATAAATTAAAGGATAGTATAGGAATATAACTTTAATTGTGGGCAATAAAAACAAAGATATTCTTTTAGGAAATTATTTCCTTCACACCCTCCGGAACAAATACCAAGCTGTCCAAGTTATAAAATTGACTTATTTGCTAACTTGGTATCTTGGTATTTCCTGCAAGAGTGGTAAGAGTGGGTTATCTCCATTAATATTGTCTTATACCTCTATTTTTAAGTAGCAATAATTTCAATGAGCTGATCCCAGGTCGATAAATCTCTTAACTGCTATAACTGAGGGGCCATCTGAGAGGTTCCTTTAAGTTCTCAGATATGAGAAGGATCATAGATATTCTAATTGCTTTGCTAAGATCACTCTTATAAATGGTCACTTAAATGTCTCCTATGAAAGAATGACATATAGATAGAAAATGCTGCTGTCTCATTCAATAAACAAGTATTCAGCAGAAATATTGGCTTCAAAGCCAGTATTCACCCTACCTCTCCCCCAAAAGTGAGGAATTGATTCATCAAGTTGGAACTGAGTAAGTATTTATTACTGAGTATCAATTAAATGTCAGGCATTCTGTTAAGCACTTTTAACTACTATCTTCTTTATTCCTAACAATGATCATACAAGGAAGCACATAAAATTATACACATTCTCAAGATGAACAAATTAAGACTTGAAAATGTTAAAAGTAACTTGCTCAAGACTTCAGACCTAGCCAAGGTAGAGCCAAGATTCATTTAAGTCTAGGTAATGTCGGTGCCCATAAACTTTCCCTGAGAACAGAGAACCTGTTAAGTTTTATATGTGTTATAAAATATAGAATACAGAAATGGAGAGAGATGGAATCTTCAAAAAAGGGAAACCAATTTTAGACTTTTACTATACATTAATAAAACATATCTTGAGGAAGATAAGAGGAAGAAAGTATCTTCCTAAGGAGAAATTGCCAGGGTTGAAAATCTCTCATTTCTAATTGGGATTACTAAAGGCTTTGATACTTGCTTTAAACTCTTACATTTCTATGCAAATTATACCTATCAACTTAGATTCTTTAAAGGTATTACTGACAACTGTACTTCTCATTTTGACAAGATTTAAACACCAATTACATTGGAAAATACCTATTAAAACATACTAAAAATATATTAAATTGCTAAAAATGATATAAAAATAACATTAAGTTTATAAAGTTGAAAACAATTTTATGTAAATAACTTTAATGAGCCCACAGACCTAGTATTTAGATGAGGTTCCAGTATTTCCCGAACATGTTCAGGAAATCTCCGCCACAATTGGTGACCTGGGCCATGGGTCTGCATCTCTCTACAGTCATAAATAGAAAGTAACTCCTACAAATACATATTTTACATTTGTAAATACACAGTGAAGCAGATAAACCTTTACATTCACTAATCTACAGATGATAATTATACAAACACATAAGAAAATATATAGAACTATAAAATCTGGAGTTGTGAACTTGCTTAGACCATTTATTTCAATGCTTAAAAACATTTAGCTGAATTATTTAAAGTCACAAAGCTGTGGCAGTATTTGCAGGAAGTCAGTGTGTGTGTGCACTATACCCAGAGTATGTATTGAAATACAAAATTAAGAGCTATTTGGAAGAAAAAACTGGATTTTTCTATATTTGCAGAAGTATAATTCTTAATATTTGATCTCTTCTGAATTTTAATGAAAACAATTGCAAATCTAAAGAGGTTAAAAAATTTAAGATATTTCATATTTTAGATATAAAATACTGAGCTTAAAATTCTGAAATTAAGATATAAATCTTAAAGTTGAATTTATTATTCAAGACCCAAAATTAAAAGATTATATTTTACTTTCCTGGTAATAAAACAAATGAGATTTCATAAATGAAGAAAAGGAATTTTTATTTCTAATATCAATCTTCAAAACAAGACAAATGTGTTAGGGTATTATAGCTTCTATCACTTTATTCTTTCTAATGCCACTAAAATGACCATCTATAATAATCTAATATTTATAAAATATAAATACTATCTAGCAAAATATGCACTTTATACTTATATTTTTCTAAGTAAATATAAGGAAATATATGAAAAGTTAAAATACAGAAATATCTAAAACTAATTTTCATTTAACTTTAAAATATTATTAAAATTCTGTTTAAGACCAACGTTTCTTTTTTTTAAATGGTCATTTTATTTATTCACTTTTAAGAGAAGAAGGGAGAGGAGGGAAAGAGCAGAGAAGGAAGGAAGGTGGGAAGGTCAGAGGGAAACAGGGAAACAGGGAGACAGGTAGGTGGGTAAGGAAGATAGTTCCGTGTAGCTCCGGGTCTCAAACCCAGGTCCCTGGGTCTTTATACATGGGGTATATCCCAGCTGCCGGCTTAATGTCTGAGCCATCAGGGCATACCAAAACCAACTTTTTCTTGATATTTGGCAAAGTCACTCTAGCTAACAGAAACCCTATTAACCAAACTCTAAAAAAATAGAAAACAAAAAACAAACAAAAAAACCCACTTAGTAGATCAGCAAACTCTTTTTGGTTTCCAGATCATTTACCTGTGGTTGTACACCTTGCTTCATTTTCTTTGAGAAAACAGAAGAAATTAGATGAGACCTTCACAATCTCTATCTTCGTATCTACCCAGCATGACAATATCAGTGTCCATATGCTCTACTCTCTACAGATAAGTTGTTTTTTATTAAGAGTATCCCTTTCACTTGTACGCAATATTTCATATTTCTTTGCCTATTTAAAAAATTATACATCAATTCTCTCCAACATCATCCCTTTTCTCTTCTCTGAATGTTGCCCAAACAACAAATAAACATAATTATTTTCACCATATTTATATCTCATTTTTCTGTTCTCCTCGATTGCAACACCCTTCAACAGAGTTTCTATAATTTCCCTAATTCATCTCATATTACATGTTCTTAAAAATACTCTAAGAAGGCTTTCTAAACTCCTCTCTTGTCAAAATTATGACTTTTTTGTTACTATAGTCAATGGTCAATTCTAGAGAAAATTAACACACAAAAAGCAATAAAAAATATAAGATGTTACATCTTTCATTATTAAATGCAAACTAAAATAAAACAGTACCATCTTTATCTGTCACAATAACAAAGGTTTTAAATTTTGTTAAAAGGCAAGTATGTCAAGGGAAGAAAAACTGGTGAAACTTTTTTGATAAAGTCTACCAAAACTAAACAGTATACTTGCTTTAAAACATACTTAAATTTCTATATACATCAGTTAATTGATCAAAAATGTACAAATGTTCTATAAACAATTTTTTATAAAAACGAAACATTGAACATATCCCAAACTCATGAAATAAATTTCTTAATTATGTTACAGTCATACTGAAGTCTTAGAAGAAAATGGAGATATATGCACTGACATGGAAAATTACCCAAAACAGACTCTTAAACACAAAAGAAAATCAAGTTCTAGAACATAATAATATGATCTCCTTTTTAATAAACATATTTGTACATACATAGAAGAAAATCTGAAATATCTATAATATCTATAATAATCTAAGAGCACTCATTACTCTCTGAAATTTTTTTCTTGAACTTGTATTACTTTGATAATGAAAAATATGACAAAATAAAATTTTCTCAAATGCAGAACATACAAATTTAGAAAATACAAATTTACGAAACCAGAATTTAATAACCTAAAGCCAGTGATATCACATGCAATCTTACCTGAATAGCATAGGCAGCTGAATCTTGAGCTCTGCTGTTATCTGCATATGCAAGGTAAGCTCTTGTAAGTTCCATCAATAATCCATAAGAAAAGCTCAAATCTTCTACTCCAGACTTAATAAAAATAAAAAAAAGTTCCAAATAATGTCTGTAAGTTTTCTTAACATATGCCACACTTTCATGGTTAATTTAAGGCTAGTTGCCAAATGAATTTAACTTAGGAAAGGATGGTATGGTTCAAACTAAGCTTGGTAGCAAGGTTAAAGTATAATCTGTAGCTATAAAATCAAACTAAAGCTTTTTAGACTGTTTATAAAGTATATTAGAATAATTCCACTTTTACAGAGTTCTAACAACAAACATTTTTTAACCCTTAGAAAACTGTGTATATATACACATTGTACACATACACACACACACACACACACACACACACATATATACACATTATATAACTTCCTCAATTGCATTTTATGGAATCCTAATGACTTGAGAAGCTCTAAATAATTTTAACATAACCTAGTCTTGGATGTTCACAATGTATACTAATACATTAAAAGTTCTTTTTAATTTTCTTTTACAGGATTTCCCAAATTTATTTAACTATGGAAACATGTTTATACACACTATTAGAACACCCTGGGAAATCAGTTCCCATTGAAACACCTAGCAATAGTGTTTAAAGAGTAATGATTTAAATAATTAATTAGATCTTAAGCATTATTATAATTGGGTTAGGAAAATAAAAGAACAATGCACAATAGAGGAAGCTCAACTTCCTTGTTAATGACTAGAGTTGTTTATAACAGTACTAAGGAATAAAACTATATAACTTGCATAATTTATATTACAAATAATATAATAGATCAAGTTTCCACCACAGATAAACTGAATAGTTCTTTGTAAATGAAATACATAAACCCGAACACGGCAGAGAACTCATCTTGTCATTCCAGATTACCATTACTTACCACAAATGTAAAACCTTTTCCTTGGGTTTCAGTAGTTGAGAAGTCTAGTCGACCCGGATCTATTGCCCCTAGTTCACCTAAACATTCTCCACAGAGCAACCGAGCTTGAGAGTTTGCATCTTGGCAACCTTTCAAAAGCACTGTCACCAACTGTGAGATAACAGGTTCAACTGTTTCACTATCTGTTGCATATTTTATCAGTTTTTCCTAAAATAAAGTAGAAAGTTCATACATAATTTAAACAAATTTGCATATTTTCCTAACTAGAAAGCTTAAAAATAAAAAGGAATGATGTAAATAATGACAAAATTGAATTTCTATATCTGCAGTCTTTCAGCTAGTTTTTGATAAGTTTACATAAGAGTTCACAGTGCTCTTTAGAATTATTAAGTGCATTTGAAAGTTTAATCATTAATCCTTAAACAGATACTATTATTATATCAGTATACAAAAACAAAGACATAGTCGTATCCCAAGGAGTTCACAGCATATGATATGTATAATAACAAATACATTTACAAAGCAAAAGAGAAATGAATAAGATGAAAAAAACTCAGAGCAACTATTCAAGGACAGCACACAGATATTTCAGTAAATAAGTCAAAGAAGAATGGCTATTAGTTAAAACAAGAACACTTTTGAAAAGTATATTAAAAACTGGTGGAGAAAAAATATGGGAAAAGAATGCTGCGGAGATCTTTTAAAAAAGGTAGCTTTGATGAAAAATAAGTTGGTTCAAGTAATCTTTTTCATCTATCGCTTGAGGACACTATAATGAGCAACTGTTAAAAAGAGACTATTCTCAAGTTAAGATTTAGATATTAAACTTGTGTAACCACTATAGAATTACTTCAAATATATTAATTTCTTCCCAGCAAAAGTAAAGAATTTACAAACATCTCAAACTCGATGTCAAAAGTACAATTCAAGTTAGAGTAACAAATTTCAAAAGAAAAATACATTTTTATCGCATTGAGAATCTTCAATCCTTAAATAACATTACAGGTTAATTCAGGAATAAATACCTTAAAAAATGAAGCATTAATCAATAAATAGCAAAACATAAAAATTATACATATTTATTCATATATTTATAGATATTGTTAAAACATAAGACAATAAGAAAAAACACTTGATAAATGCAGTTTATACTCAAAGCAATACATAAACACTAACTGAAAAGAAATTTAAAAATACACTTATCACCTAAGTATTCAAAAACTTTTTCATTTTACTTCTGTGTGAAATGATTAAAACAAACCAGGCTTTATTCTGCAGGAAAAAAATACCAAATTCCAAAGAAATTTTTAAAATGAGTATGTTTGTATATACTATGCATCTATTCAGAGAGATTTTAACATATGGATAAATGCCTCTAATGCATTGCCAAAACAAACCCATGTTCGCTCCATTTATTTGAAATGTCATTTCTATCACTTCCTAATGGTCACACTTATGTTTATCTCTGGACTTTTTAACTCTTTCCCATTGGTCTGTCAATTCATGAACCAATATCACACTGTTACAACTATTGAAGCTATTAATATCTGGTAGGGCTACTAGACAGTCATAGCTTTTTTTTTTTTCTTAAGAGTTTTCCTAGCTATATTTACATGTTTATTTTTCCATATGATCATTAGTATGAACTTCTCCAGTAAAAAAATAAATTTTTGTCATTTCTTTGCAATGGCATCACAAGAATAAATTAAATTCTTTATAATACTGAATCAACCTACTCAATAAATAAGGGATGCTTTTTATTTGCTTATATCTATTACATTTTTGTGCTTTTCATTAGTGTTTTAAAATTTTATTATTGGTTTATACAGCTTTTGTTATTTCTAAGTATATTATCTTGTTTAAATTGTAAATCAGTTTTCCAATTATTCCAGCTGATCATTGCTTGCTATATTAAGAGTATTGATTTTAGGCATTCTATATCTTCCTATTTTACCAAATTAGTTTGTCTAAATTAGTTTTATTAATAATTCTCTAGTTTTCCAAGTATACGCATTACCATGTCATCTGATAAAAAGGATAGTTTTACATCTTTTTCAATTCTTATTCCTGACTGCTTTCTCTGGTCAATATTAACAACTGATTAAAATTGTAAAGTTGTAGGTGAGATAATAAGTAAGTTTGCTTTAAGTAAGAATATATCTTTATTTCGCCATTAAATATTAAAGTGTGTATGAATGTGTGTATACTGATATATACACAAATATATATGTATACATTTATAAAATAGTAAAATAGTATCCATCCATTCCTATTTTCTTTAGTTTTTAATCTGAAGTGGGTGTCACAGTTTTTCAAAGGCTGTTTCAGCATCTTTAGAAATTGTTCACCTAGTTATACTAAAACTTAGGTCTATTTTTCAATAACAGTAATACACCCCGCTACTCCTCCCCACTTCAATGCACTCCTAAAGTATCTTTTCATTTTCTTCTGGCCAAGATCTAAATTTTTAAGAGTATCTTTTACATTTGTTCTCTCAAAGATTCGCACAGCATCCACTATAAAGATTCTAACTCTCTGTTATCTAACTCACTTTCATGTCCTGGTATTCTGTATATTCAATCATTTTTTATTGCTGTACCAACCAGTACAGTCTCATCTAACTACTATTCTCAAGAGGCTTTTAAATTTAAGTTGAGTAAAATTAAATAAAATTTAAATTCAGTTCCTCAATCATATATTTCAAGTGTTTATGCGAGGCACATGTGGCTAATGTTGTAGAGTACAGATACAGAACATTTCTATCCTTACATAACTATTTTGGAACAGCACTATTCTGGAACTTAAACTCCCTTCAATTTTGATGTCACCTTTTTGCCATAGTAGGAAAATAACCTATTTCCTTATCTCTTTTTTTCTATGAACTATGGACCTATAACCTGCTGGGAAATGGCTGAGAACAAATTTGTGTCTGAATTCTTTCCCTTCTTTTATCTCCTCAGGTTACAACAAATCCTCTTTGTCTTTACTTTTCTTCTTATCAACCTATAGTAAATTTATTATATATATTATATATATTTATGTTAATCTAAATTAACACTCTTTCAAAAACACTCTATTAACAATCTATGACCCTTATATCTTTTTTTAGACTATTCAATCTGATCTTCAAGACTCCTGAAAGTACACTTACCTGCTTACTCTGCCTAGCTAATCTATTAGTATTGGGGTTTTACAATGAAGGAGAGTTTTGTCAGAGAACTACCAGATGTGATTTATCTTTTGTGACATGGGTGTCAAAAGTGGGGTAGCCATGGCTTTTTGTTGAGAGTATACAAAATGTACTCTAGTCCTCATACTTAGTATTCATGTCTAAGAGGTGACTGATCAATGTGAAGTCTCCTTGTTAGACCATGTCATCTGCTTAGAAATAGCCTAAAGACAAAAGTTCATAAACCTTTAAACAAAAAAACCTAGAGGCCCGTTAAAGATACCTGGAACCAAAGGAGAGGTTTGGGGCAAGAGGTGAGTCAGGTAGTTTCAATGTAGTGAAGTTCGGAGAATGACGTTAAACACTGATAATGTAGCTCCATAGTTAAGAAGCCATAGAATCTATACTTGAGAAGATACAAGGCTCCTCACAAGTAACAGGACTACCTCCACATTGGCAGCTATCAACACTGGATATATAAGCTCACTGATCCAGAAGCATGTGCTTGTTACTATCATCTATATCTTCTAAGCAAATGTTTCCTTTTATTGTGAAATGAACATAACCCAGTTCTGTAACATGCCTACTTTGGAGGATCTTTAATCTTTTTATATGAGTTCTTATATGTAAAAATGAGTGCCTCAGTAAAATTACTTCCATTTTACAGATATACAGTGATCTAATAGTCTAAAGACTAGTTCCCATTCTCATCAAGATTAAGAAAAATCTATATTAAATATGCCAAGGAAAGAAATGAAATTCACTTACCCCATGAAAAATAAATTAAAAAAATTATCTTTATTGAAACTAATAGCTAATTTAGTCAAAATATAAAAAGCCAAAATTATTGAAATTTTATGACCGATACCTACAGGATATTATATATGTCACAGAAACTACTACTGTACAAATACATCCTTAGTCAGGAAGATGTCATATTATAAAATATAACCATAAAATAGTGACCCATACAAAAAACAACCAAAAACCCTGGAAATTCCACTATTCAACCTCAAGGGTATCTCATGTATTACTGATTCTAGGTCATATGTTATATTCCAGGTAAAATAAAAACCACTGCTGTTATTGAACCTATTGAATTTCAACAAAATATGCCAATCTGACATCTTTACTTTAAAACCTCCAATGTTTCTTTTCTATCGCTATTAAATTATAGCTTAGTATACCTGATTTTTATACAAGGTTTCCTTCAGGCTTGTAAGAGCATGAATACGAACATCTACATTTTCATGTTGAATTGCTTTCATAGATAGCTGAAGAGTTGTCTGAAGATCAGTACTCTGAGAGGTCTCCTATAAAAGAGCAGAGAGATGCACCTCACAAATTAACCATTTCAAATGCATGGATTCCTTATAAAGCTATATTAAAGTAGTTCAACTATAGTTCAATTAAAAGTAAATTAGACTTCTGGCCAAGATGGTGACCTGGTAGGAGTGAGACTCACGTCATCCCCACTGAGCATCTAGAAATTCAGCTATTTTCCAGAAAGAACACTGAGGAAAAGCAGGCACAGACACTGAGGTACAGCAGCAATCGCAACAACAAATGGTCGGCAAAAAACATCTTTGTTCAAAGCTACCCGCAATTTAATAATCAGGATTTCAGCCATGACGAGGGAGTATAACTGTGGGAAGAACTGGCCCTCCGTGGACTTGCAAAAGCAGCAGACAGCCCACCTTTCATATCCTGAACATGGATCTGGGGTCAGAATCCAGGAGCAGGGCAGAAGAGGCACAAGTGCCCTGATATAACAGAAGGTCCAACAAAAAATTACCCTGGGTGGTGCCATAACCAGAAGGTAGCATGGGAATAGTCCAACTTCCCCCCGACCATATTATCCTGGAGCAGAAGGACACACCCATCAGAAATCCCGAAACCAGAAATCTGGCCAACCAGAAATCCCACAAACTGTCTCCACAAACCTGCCAAAAGGAAATCCTGCCCTCAGGTTTAAAAGGAAGAGTGTCTCCCAGAGGGGGAAATCCATCAAGGCAACCCAGTAGCACCACCTTGTGGGTGTTGTTGAAACTGCAGTTTGACTGCCAATTCTGTGTCAACAGCAAGGTGATCTTTATGGTTGAGAGTTGGATGCTGTGGGAAGGCTCTGCATCCCTCACAGTAACTCCAACCCCATGGGTTGAATTTTAAGGCAGCAACAGAGGGCCCACATAAGAACTTCAACAAATCCAGCCAGCGGTGATGCCACAAAACTCAAGAAATGCCAGTGTCCGAATCCCAAACCAAAATCCAGGCTTATTCAACACAAGATCAAAACTGCAAGGAAACCTAATACACAGAAATATAAACAAAATGCCAAATAGAGCGAAGACACAGAGAAATATATGTGAAATGATGGAATCCAATCCAAAACCCAGGGGGAAAAACCTTAATGCAACAGATGTCTGCAAACTAACAGAGGATGAATTTAAGGTAACACTGATAAACATGCTCAGGGAAATCAAGAAAACAATAGAGGGGGAAAAAAAGAAAACAACAAAAAAGAGAAGAAATGAAACAATTCAAAACAGAAATAAAGAATATAATAGCTGACCTAAAGAATTCTATAGAGGGACTCAAGAATAGAATGGATGAAGCCTCCAATAGAATTAGTGAGCTAGAAGATAGGACAGATGAATACACTCAAGTAAACCAGCAAAGAGATATGCAAAGAAATGAAGACAGCATTCTGGACCTATGGGATAAAATCAAAAGAAACAACATTCACATTCTAGGGGTCCCAGAAGGAGAAGAAAGATAAAAGGGGGCAGAAAATGTATCAGAAGAAATAATAACTGAGAAATTCCCTAACCTGCAAAATGAAGAAATCCTTGAGACCTAGGAGGATCTAAGAGCACCTAATAAAAGAAACATAAGCAGACCTATACTACAACACATTGTCATTAAAATGACAAATACAAGATAAAGAAAATACCTTAAAAGCATCCAGAGAAAAACTAGCTACATACAAAGGAGTCCCCATAAGACTATCAGCAGACTTCTCAGTGGAATCTCTACAGGCCAGGAGGGAATGGCACGATAAATTCAAGACTGAAAGAAAGGATTATCAACCTAGAATATTATACCCTGCAACATCATCATTCAGAACTGATGGAATTATAAAAAGCTTTTCCAGTAGACAAAAATTAAAGGATTTTATCACCACAAAACCAGTTCTACAAAAATGACTAAAAGATGCTATATAGAGTAAAAAGAAAGCCCACTTAAAAACAGTAAGATGGAAAATTTTAAAAATGGGGAGGAGGAGAATAGAACAAAACTGGATGGTTAGAATGAGCAGAAGACTACTGTTTTCAAATAAAAATAGGAAATAAACATAGAATTTTAAAGCTAACTTCAGCGTAACCTCAAAATACATCTTCAGGGAAAAAGGAAAGAAGAAAACAAAAAGGGAAATCAATCAAAGCACAACCGCACCCATTCCACCTAAGAAGAGAGAGAAGAACAAAGACACTGCTTAGTACAACACAGAAGATAAACTACAAAATGACATGAAGTGGCAACATATCAATAATCACCTTAAATGTTAATGGACTAAACTCACCAGTCAAATGACACAGAGTGGCCAAATGTATTAAAAAGCATAAACCAACTTTCTGCTGCATTCAGGAAACTCACTTTCAAAAAATAATAAAAAACTCAAAGTAAATGGAGACACTCCTACAGTTAAATGGCAACCGAAAAAAAGCAGGAAGTTATATCGGATAAAAGAGACTTCCAACTAAAAAGTATAACAAAAGACAGATAGGTGTTATATAATGATTAAAGAGTTAATCTAGCAAGAAGACATAATGCTTACAAACATATAGGCACCAAATATTAAGCAAATATTAGAATTGTTGAGAGACATCGACAGCAACATAATCATAGGACATTCAACACCCCACTTACAACAATGGACAGATCAACCAGGCAGAAAATTAATGGAAAACAGCTGCTTTAAATGACCATCTAGAACAGATAGGTCTAATAGACTTATACCGAGCACTCAACCCAAGGACTACAGATTTCACTTTCTTCTCAAGTGCACATGGAACATTCTCAAGGATAGATCATATGTTGGGACACAAAACATGTCTTAGTAAATTTACAAAGACTGAAATCATCAAGCATCTTCTCTGACCACTGTGGCTTAAAACTAGAAATCAACCACAAAAGGAAAGCTGGAAGACACCAAATTAATTGGAGACTAAATAATATGCTTCTGAATGACTCTTGGGTAAAAGAGAAATCAAAGAGGAACTTAGAAAATACTTAGAGACAAATAGAATGAGCTATGACAATCTCTGGGATGCAGCAAAAGCAGTACTAAGAGGGAAGCTTATTGCAATCCAGGTCTATCTCAAGAAACAAGAAAAATCGCACATAAACAATCTCACCCTACATTTAGAGAAAGAACAATTAAAGGCAAAAAGCAGTAGAAGAAAGGAAATAATCAAAATTTGAGTAGAAATAAATGAAATAGTAAGTGGAAAGATAATAAAGTAGACCAATGAAGCCAAAGTTGTTTTTTGAAAAAATAAAATTGACAGACCTTTGGCTAGGCTCTCAAAGAAAATAAAGGAGCAAATTCTCATAAAGTCAGAAATAAAAGGGGAGAAGTTATAACAGATAACACAGAAATAGAAAACATCCTAAGACTACTATGAACAACTGTATGCCAACAAAGTAGACAACCTTGACATGGACAGATTTCAGTATCTGCATTTTCCTTCTGACAATCTATAGTACAATATAAGTACAAGATCAAAAAATAAAATATGAAAGTAAGTTAAAAAACAATTTCCATATCTTCATGCAGTATATAACACTTATATAGTAATCTTGGGGAACGGGATTTCATTCTAAAATCTTAAACCTGGAGAAAAAATTACTTATCTAAAATAAATTCTTATTGGCAAAAAATACAAGTTTTCCTTAACTTACGAAGGGTTACTAATAGTCTTGAACCAGGTCTGTAATCTATAGATTGTTATACAGATATTTCATGTTTTACTTTGACTACTTTCTTACAATTCATCCAGTAAAATAGGAAATAAAGTCTTCAGAACTAGTCAAGGGTCTATAGTACGTATCTCTGAGCAAAGATTAGGTATCCCGCTTTCTGCTCTAAAATTCCGTGGAATCAACAATAATTTTGTAATTTCATAGAGTCCACAAGACTTCAAGGTGACAGAAGTACAGATTAATCCCCTTCTAAAAAGATCAGCGAATTCTGATATCTCTCCACCATGGTTTGTAGCACCACATAACCAGAATCCTTCCATAGCTTTTCTTTCTTTCTCAGGGTATGCAGCTATGGTAAGATTCTTTTATAGATTTTAACTAAGGAAATATTGATCTAGGTAATAAAGACATAAGAATTGTATTTTTTTGCTGTTTTATTTTTTACTATTACAAATTCGCTCTAAATGTTACAACTTCCTTCTAAAAATCATAGCTTCACAATAGGATTACCCAGTTACCTGGAATTAGCCAACAGAATATGATTATATTATCCCTACACATGATTCTAAAGAATCACTATTCAATGTACTGGAACTTGGGAACGATTTTGTTTCAGTGACCTCCTACATAATAAATTAAAAATTAAATACCTTTCTGTATTCCTGTAGAACTGATTTTATCTTTTTTAATTCTGAATGATCAGGTAAAAAATATATCTCATGAAGAAAATCTTGTACGGCATCCCTAATGTTGGAAGAAAAAGAATTATTTACACGGTGTATGAATTTTTTTTTTAAAAAAGCAGAGATTGAACTGAAATTAACTTAATTCACACTGAAAAGTAGAAGTTGGTTATTTGACATGAAAATTATTCTTCCTAACCATGTCTAGGATACACAGCTAATAATGGTAAATAATCAAACATAAGAAAATCACCCTGTGGCAATCTGTTACATTGTGACCCTGAATATACATCTTATTAGACACATCAACTACAGTCGTTTTCATTTGGGCTAGGTTTGTGATCTGTTTTAACAAATAGAATGCTGTGGAAGAGATGTTATGCCTATTGGGGGCTGAAGCGTTATAAAGGTCTGGTAGTTTTTTGTTTGGTGTTTGTGAGTCTTGAATCACCATATAAGAAGCCTACTGATCTATAGAGGTCTGATACTACATGGAAAGAGAGAGAAGTCCAGTCAAGTTTACCTAATTGTAGTCACATCAGTGACCAATGACAAGACTAGCCAAAGAATGAATGAGCTGAACCCAGTCTAGAATACAAATATATAAATAAAAATGCTCATTGTGTGTGTGTGTGTGTGTGTGTGTGTGTGTGTGTGTGTGTTTTAAAGGAAAGATGCAGGCAGACAGGCAGCAAGAAGAGAGGAGGAAGATGCATTTTCATTTTTATTTAGTTGTTCACACTAGCTGTCTCCCCTGGATCCAGGACTCAAACCCAAGGTTATGTGGCCTGCGCTCCTTTGGAGGCGATTGACCAAACCACAGCTCCACTAGGGTGCACCAAAATGCTCATTATTTTAAGACATTAGATTTTGTTATGGTTTATACTGCAGCAATAAATAACCAAACCCAACTGCAAAACACAAATTCTAATAAAGAATTTTTGAGAAAAAAATACAAACAATTCTTATTGAGTATAATTTTTAATTTGCCTCAACTCTAATACTCTAATCTTTCTGGGTCCCAATAAAAGTGATTCTAAATTCTAATCTTTGTTAACTTATGCAACAAACAAATATGATGAAGGCACTACCATGTACTAGGGAGTGGGCCTATAACTATGAAGAAAGTTAAAATAATTCCTTCACTCAGGGAACTTAAGTTCTTCTATCTAGTACTGAGTGAAAAAAAAATTTAATGATCAGTTAGGTGGAGAAATGATTTCTATAATAAATTGAAAAGACATGCTATTTACATACTACTCCAAAAAGTATTTGAAAAGTTATTAAGATCAGTGATTGTCACTCCGTCAGGTACAAAATATCAAAAATAGAAATATTTTAATACATTATACAGCTGTATTAAATATGAACATGTAAAGAAAGGAATCCATACTAGTGCAAATAGACAAGAAAAAGACATAAAAAGCATGCAAATTGGAAAGCAAGAAGTAAAACTAACACTATCTGCAGACAACAGGGTAATTAATATAGAGAGAATCTCAAAGGATCTAGTATAAAGGGATTAGAATAAATAAATAAATACAGTAAGGTAGCTGGATACAAAATTAATACACAAAAATATGTTGTATTTCTATATGCAAATACCAAACTGATAGAAAGAACTCAGAAAAATAATCTCATCAAAAAGAATGAAATACATTACAATAAATTTAACCAAAGATGTAAAAGATCTGTACTCTGAAAAGTATGATATTGTTAAGTATAAGACACAAAGAAATGGACATACATATCATGCTTCTGTATTGGAAGAAGAAAGTGTTAAAGTGGCCATATTAACTAAGGCAACATACAGATTGAATGCAATCGCCATCAAAATCCCAAAGATATTTTTCACAGAAAATGAACTAAAAAAAAAAAAAACCACTGAATTTATTTGGAAATATGAAAGACTCCAAATATTAAACAAAATCCTGAGGAAATAAAACAAAAAATGAGTATTATGCTCCCTGACTTCAATCTGTACTACAAAGCAGTAATAATCAAATCAGCATGGTATTGAAATAAGAATAGACACGCAGATCAATGGAACATAACTGAGAGCCTCGAAATAAACCCATGAGTATATGGACAAGTAATTTATGAAAAAGAGTCAAGAGCATACAGTGGGGAAGTCTCTTCAGCAAATGGTGTTGGGAAAAATGAATGGACAAATGAAGGATGTTGAAAGTAGATCACTAACACTGTATATAAGATGAATTACAAATGGACTAAAGCCTTTGATTTATGACCTGAAACCATAAAATACATAGAAGAAAGGATAGGCAACATACTCTTTGACAATAGGTTGAGATGTCTTTGGGAACTCAATTCCAATATCAAGGCAAATAAAAGTTAATATTAAAAAATGGGACTACATCAAATCAAAAAGCTTTGCACAGTAAAAACTATCATTAAAATAAAGACATCCTACTGAATGGGTAAAGGTATTTATATATCATACATCTGACAAGGGGTTAATATGCAAAAGATAAAAAGAACTCATAGAATTCAGTAACAGAAAAAATAGTTCAATTTAAAAAATGGGCAGGTTTTCACTCACATGTGGAATATACTGAAATGAAACAGTTAAACCCCAGCAAAAATCCACAGGACACAAGATGATGGTTGCGAGATGGGTGGGAAGGGGACAGAGAAGGTACAAGGTGATTGTAAAGGACACCAGATATCTGGTGGTGGTTGTGATGTGTAATACCAATAGACTGAGAAGCAAGTTTAATATCTTAAAATAATCATGACTTTGTAAACAAAAGAAATAGCAATAAAATTATTATATTAAAAATAAATTAAAATGTTTAATGGGCAGAAGATCCGAACAGACATTTTTCTAAAGATATATAGATGAACAAAAGGCACATGAAAAGATATTACATAAATGCAAATCAAAACAATGAGATAATCACTTCACACCTGAGAATGTTTATTATCCAAAAGACTGAATGAAAACAAGTGTTGGTGAGGATGTGAAAAAAAGGGAAACTTATACACTGTTGGTAGGAGTATAGATTAGTGAAACCATTATGGAAAACAGTATAGAAATTCTTCTAAATTTGAGAATTTAAATTTCATGTTTCTGCTATCCACTTCTGGGTATTTACAAAAAAAAACACATACCACTAATTCAAAGAGATACAGACTCCCCCATGTTTCCTGTAGCGTGTTTACAATAACCAAGAGCTGGAAACAACCTAAGTGCCCATCAACAGATGAGTGGATAAAGAAGATGTGGTATATATACACCACAGGTTACTACTTAGTCATTTAAAAGGATGAGATGCTTCCATTTGCAACAACATGGATAAACCTAGAGAGCATTATGCTGAGTGAGGTAAGTCAAACAAGAAAAACAAATATCACATCATTTCACTCATATGTGATATATTAAGAAATCAAACAAATAAATCAAATCAAACAAAATAAACTTAATTTATAGAATCAAATTAATGATTACTAGAAGGGAAGGAGCAGGGGGTGACAAAGTAGGTAAAACGGGGCAATTATGTGGTGAAGGATAGAAATGAACTGTTGATAATAACC
This sequence comes from Solenodon paradoxus, assembly GCA_004363575.1. Lineage (NCBI taxonomy): Eukaryota > Metazoa > Chordata > Mammalia > Eulipotyphla > Solenodontidae > Solenodon > Solenodon paradoxus. The sequence continues at coordinate 191,007 of RJWH01001211.1, forward strand.
TAAATGTGTTATATACAGATGCTGATTTACAACACCTTAAACCTATATAACATTATGATATGCTCTTTTCTAATAAAATAAAAACAAACCATAAAATAAATATTTTATTGAAATAAACCTACATTAATCTTTTTATCAGCACTTTCTCCTTTATTGGACAGTTACTGAAAATGATTAACAAAAACAGCAACAGTCAATGTAAGTAGTACTTAATTTCTAACTTCTCAGACGATAAGGAAGTGCAAAAATGGAAAAAAATATTTAACTGTATTAGAAGAGAGTCCATATTAAAATGCAATCTAAATGAAAAATAAAAATGGAAAGGAGTAATATATATTCTTGCAATAGCATTCTGGATTGGCTATAGACAAGTTTCTGTATGGGAAAGAACTTAAGATGTGACCAGATTTTGGAAAATCCTAAAAGTTAATATATGCAATTTGGAAATTATCAGTTAGGAAATGGAGAACTACAGGTTGGTAAAAAAGCTAATGCAGGTGCATCCTGGTGGCTTAGCAGTTGAAGTCTGTGGTTCCAGATGGCGCAACCCACACAAAGACCCAGGTTGGTGGCCAGGAGTGGGCGGAGAGGACAACAACCAGGTTGACAACTAAATAAATGGATAAACACTTCTGCCTCTCTGCTCCTGCCTGCCTTCATTCATACCTGCTCTTTTCTTCTGAATAAATAAATAACTTTTAAAAATGAAAAAGAAAGAAGAAAATGTTAATGCAATGAAATAATAAGGGTTTTAACCGATGTAAGCTATAGAAAGTAGGTGATTCTCCCTCCTGATCTTTCTCATGTTATTTAATTGTCTGCCTAAGTGTACAAAGAAAGATACATTTAGTTTTACCTCTTTTAAATTGATGAAAACAAGTTTGAAGTGCTGACCTACTAATAAGTTTTAAATGTACTTATAATGGAGGCAATGCCACAACTGAAATAGCATCAGTTCAGTATGTATTAACATAAAGCATGCCAATTATTTTATTTACAAACTTCAAATTAAAACGAATGTGAACAGTTCTACATTACCACCTTGAGCTTAATATCTTGAGACATAAAAACACAGAAGTAAAAACTTTCTACATTTGTCATTAGTTTCAGTTACAAAAATACCTGTTTTCAATTATGAGGTAGTGAAATATAGTTGCAGTTTCTTTAGGCTGGATGTGTATGAGAGGTAACAGAGCTACTATTACATGACTGAGAAGGGAGCCTAAATAAGCATGATCCAGGCAACGAACAAAGCAGTCCCAAGCTCTATGTGAAAAAAAAAACAACAAAAGATAAAAGTCACATTATGTTTATTATTTGTAAAGTTCCCTCAATTAGTTATTAGCTGAACAAACCATGACATAAATAAGATTACAAGACATTAAGCTGTAATATAGATCAGTTCTGTATATTCAAATAGAGTGATCTCTAATATATTAATCCAAAAAAGCAAGGTGATATACAATGCTTATAGTAAGCTACTTTTGAGCAAAGTCAATATTTAAAAAAAAAAAATCAAACACTGTTTTATCAATTAATAAAAATAGATACCTGCTGGGCTCAGGAACGGTAACTTGCTACACAAATTTGAATTTAGAACATGTAAATATTACATGATTTTCAAACTGAAAGAGTGAAAAAGCAACCTCTAAAAACTTCAAGCAAACTGAACTTAACTGAATATCAAATTGGTGTTATGGGCACACAGAAAAGAATTATCTCATGTGCCTTAAACACATTATTCTGATTATATATCTTTATTAAGATATAGTCTAAAGAAAAGAACCTCCAAGAATTCTAAACTGCATTCGGTAGTCTTATTCTTTGCAATAATATAAAAATTAAGTTAAATTAGCAATCATCTAAAACCCAACAAGTCAAAATTTCAATGGTTTCAAAGAACTGTAAGGAAGGTACTTAAGGGGTGAATCTGTTTATAAGAAATATTAAAGAGGTCAAGTATTCAAACGTCTGACATGCACATCTTATTTGGATTCTGATTCCAAAAAATCGATTTTGGTGAAAACATTTTTGAGATAACTGGGGAAATCTACAAATATACTGAATTTTAGAAATTACTAAGGAATTTCTAAAAATTCTAAGTTTAATAATTACACTTGAGATACATATATGCTCAATGATGCAATACTAGGATTTTTTTTTAAAACATTTCAACAAATAAAAAAGATGCTGGTGACAGATTAAGCAAGATTAGCAATGTTGATAATTGCTAAGTTTGGGTATGTAAGGAGGACTCATTATACTATTCTCTCTATTTTTAATATGCTAAGAGTTCATAGTAAAATATTTTTGAAGAAGTAAAAACATTCCCCTTTCAATACCAATAGGTTTTCTATCTTAATTATTTATATTTTGAATCATCCATTTTCCCCAAAAGATAAAAGAATTCAAGTTAGTGCTATCAGGAAATGCAAAAAATCTAATGAACTCACACAGTCATTTACCTGCAACACAATTCAGGAAAATCATCCTTGAATCTAAGGCCAGTTCTCAGCGTGGTCATCATCTTCACCCTCACAGAACTGACATGTTTGGGCCCCATCAATTTCATCAAAGACATCAAACTGGTCAAGGCCTTTAAAGAAAGGAAGACTTTAAAGTCTATAATATTGACAGGAGAAGATAAAAACAAGTATATTCCAAGGACAAGTGTACCTCACCCTAATCTCAGAGTATTCTCTGGCAACACAAGGTCGAATAAATATTGCCAGTTCATTTGTCCAACTTAAATAAAAATTATGAAATTGTAAAACACAAGTTTAATTCTAGTCGTCTTTCTTTCCTTTGAAGGTGATTTATTATTTTGGTTCTGGTAATCCTCTAAAAAAGCAATTTTAAAATTTATTAAGAATATGAATACCTACTGGCTAATTTTCTTCATATTCATCCCAAATGGCTATGCACACAAACATTTTTGTTTCAATGGTATTAAATTCAAGAAGCTCTATTTTAGTACAACCAACAAATAACTAAAGGCATATCCAGAAAAGAAAATACACATTTCATTGTGTGGGGAACACGAAATCAAGACTTGTATAAACAGCTCCATTCCAATGAAGGGGTAAAGAAACTAATCATCCTTAACTTTGTATCAAAATAGGCAAGTTCTTTATGGCCTAAAATACAAACTCTAGTTTTCTTAGATTTGAGGTCATTCTCCTGAGATAACAATAAGAATGATTCCCTGTAGATGCAATAGATGTTTGGGGATTAAATTTACCAGTTGACACCAAAAGAACAATAAGTAGATTTTGAAATTTGTAGAATTTAATACTTCATCATGTCTTGCTTGATTCCTTAAATTTATTAAGAAAAGGCATATAGGCTGAAATAAAAGGTTTCATTCAAGTGTTTTAACTATAATTTTACTGGCTGCAAATGTACAAAATAACAAAAAAGTGAAATCTAATCATTATCTAAAATTCTATTCTAAGCAATAGACAAAAATCTCCAGTGATGACCAATTATTAAAGCAGTCATAATGGAACTTCACTGTGTGCCAAACACATTTATAAACTGACAAATACTGAAGTTACTTTCTATAACCTAATGTTCTGTATATTTAAAAATGCTAGGATTCAGAGTTATTTGGACCAACAAGTTCAATTACACAACATTTGTTTGACCAATCAGGGATTGCTACATTTTTTTTTCCCATTGAGCTAAATGTTGTGATGACCTGAGCCTGAGCTGCTGGGGCCAAAATCTGGCACTTTAAGTATAGAACCAATTCAGAAGAATTTGAGTTAGGAGATTCAATCTGAGAATACCATGTTCAAAAAGTAAGCCATGCTCAAAGCTACATTATCCTTACACTTTTAGTTGAAAAGTCAACAAATTTCTTTAAGTCAGTTAGAGTTATAAGCTGTCCCTTATAAACAAAAGTACTGTAAGTGATATAATTTCTCCATTTAGACTCCCACCAAAGATTACACAAGTTGTTCAGGAATATAGAATATCGTATATCTGGCAACTTCTTATCTTGGAATATTTGTAGTTAGAAGCAAAAATATTCTTGCACTTTGCAATTCAATTATCTCTACTTACCATTTTCTTATCTTCAATGCCAACACTGGAACTCAGCAACTGCATGTTAAAAAAAGCCAGAATGCCCAACAACTTGGGTTGCAAATAATCAGCCTAGGGAAGAAAAATATACATAAAATAAATAGTATTAAATCAATCGAGTTTCATGAATCAACTATTTAATTTTTTAACCCACATTATTTCTGTTTTAATGAACTATATTAGAATATTGGAAATAAGCACGTGGTGAGTTAAGTTTCTCCCAAAGTATTTATTTTCGCATCTCATATTAAAAAAAAATCAGTTAAACTGATTTAGAATCACCATGAAAAAATATGATTAAGTAGTATTACACAAAAATCGTAGACTTTTGATTTATGAAGTAAGATGAGATGGAATCCTCGGGATCTGATTTACATCAGGATCCAGAGGGAGGATGATATTTATATTAAGGAGAAGAAAAGAAAAAGACAAAGTAACTTTCCTTATTACAGAATATTTAGAATTAACATGGGAAAATAAGTACTTGATATTTGATTAAGAGAAGATACACTGCCAGAACAATGAACTGACACTGGGTTCAAAGATTCCCCAAGGTTAAAGAAGTAAAGCCATAGGCAACAAATGACCAGGGCACTTTCCCCTGAAGTGAATAGGGTTAATTCTTTCATGAAAGAGAGTCCTAAAAGGAGAGGGTATGGACTTAAAGTCATTTAACCTGGATTTGAATTTCAATTTTGATACATCCTAGTGTGGGATGTTAGATAAATTACTTAACTCCTCTAAGTCTATAAAATAGGAACAAATTAAAGCACCTATTGTGTAGAGTTATTGTAAAGGTTAAATAAGATAACATGCATAAAATACTAAAATACAGTACAGTGTTAAATTTAAGCTGTTAATATTATAAATTGGGAATATGACTACTCTGGAAAGAATTTCTCTCTTTCAAAACGTTTATATGCAAGAAAAGGGACAGGAAAAAAAGTTGGGGAAGCAATTAAAGTATTTTACAACTCATACAGAAATTTCATTGCTTTGTGTTGAGACTTCTTTTTTTAATTAAGTGATTTTATTGAAGGAACACTGCATTAAAACAGTAAACAGATTTAAGGTATATATCATAGCAGATTAAAAACTATATATAATGTAGCACATTCTGATTTAGATATCTCTAGGTGACATACACTGCCAAGAGTTGGTGAGGGGCAGGAGGATTTTTACTAGCACATGGTTAGAAAGGAAGTTAGGTGTTCAAATGGTCTCTCCAGATTAGATACTGGGGTAAATTTTTCTCTTACCAAGCACAGAAAATCATCTTTCAAGCCTATAAGATTTATCTAATTTATTTAATCTGCAAAATTCAGATAGGCAATAAGATGAAAGTTAGGCTTAATAACCACAATTCACTAATTGCATGGTTCCAGGCATGCTTCTTAAATGTAAAGTAGATATAATATTCACATAGACTATATCAACATTCTCATTATTGAACTCTTGCATTAGACAGTTCATTCATCTACTACTCACCAAACACTTATTGTTTGCCTAGAATACTATACCAGGTATAGGTGTACAAGATAAGCAAAGTCACTTTCTCCCTACAAGCTTACACAGAGACTAATATGAATGGAAGACATAAAGTAAATAAGCAAATAAGTTATAATAAATACTATAAGGAAATAAAAATGATCATGTGGTAGAGAACAACTAGAATATGGGATTCTTTTTTTTTTTTTTTTTTAAGGAAAGTTGCAGGCAGGAGTGAAGGCAAGCAGGCAGGCAGAGAGGTAGAGAGGAAGAAGAAACATTTATTTTATTTATTTGTTCATCTTGGTTGTTCCCCTGTCCCGGGGTCACGAATCCGGGTTCTTGGACTGTGCTCAGCAAGAGGCTGTAGACCTAACCATTATTCCATCAACATGTGCCTGGGATGGGGTATTTTAAAAGGGTAATTATAATATTTGGAAATCTAAATAATGAAAAAATCCAGGGGATTATTAAATCTAATGCAAGGCTCTGAAGCAGAAAAAAAGCTGACATGTTTAAGAAACACAAAGGAAACGCTGGAATACTAGGGGAAAGGAAAAAAGAGTGAGTTATATAATGAGGGTTGAAAGGTACACAAATCACGTATAGCTTTATACATCTAATGTTAAGAGCAATCAATAAAAATTATTGAATGAATTTAAGCAACAGAATGATATTAAGGTTTTTTAAGTTAGAAGAAGAGTATGGGGAATATTGTATTAATAGAACAGATGTAGGGAGGGAAGAATTAAAGGAGAGAAAAAGGTTTTTGCAGTTGTCTTAGAGATGGATGGATGGTGTATCAGGGTGAGGACAGCAGAAACAGAGACATGTTTAGGACAAAGACTTATAGGACTTGTAGATATTCAATTATAAAGGATAAGGAAATGGGGAACTTATGAATGCCTTCTTCTAAGCTGAGCTTCTTCTAATATCTACCTATCTATTTAGGTAGATAATGGTACCGTTTCTTGAATAAGAGAAGACTAGAGAAACAGGTTAAGGAGGGAAAACAAAGATTTCCCATGAGTATATTATGTTTGTAATGTCTGAGGTACTTATAAGACAGGCAAATAGAAATGACAAAAAGGAAGTTGTTTGCATGTTTCCTCTGCTCTCTCACCTTCACATCCTTTTCTGCTATGGTAAGCAAACCAGGTTTAATGACATAAGATTCCTTTCCCTCTGGCTTCCCACTGAATTCATTCAAAAGGAAGCACCAATGGGGAAACAGAGAGTAGCAGAAGAAACCATAGCATTTGTATTTCCTATTCCCTGTGATTTCTCCAATTTTTTTTTTTTTTTAAAGGAGAGGTAAAGGCATGAATGAAAGTGAAAGGCAGGCAGGCAGGAAGACAGAGAAGGAAGAAGCGCTTTATTTTATTTAGTTGTTAATGTTGGTTCTTTCCTCTGGCCCCAGGTCTTGAACCAGGGACTTTGGGATATATGTGTTCCATGCCCAGGATGTACCAAACTGCTAGGTCACCAGCACCTCCTGCTCCTTCTGGGTTCTGGCAATGGCTTCATCCCTCTGAGTTCTTCCCCCACACCCTTGTTTTAGCACCGAATCAGGCTCTCGTAACATTTATCTTCCTTGCCAAAGACTAAGTAAAGCGTACATTTTCTGTTGTTCCTAGTCCCTAGATATACTTAAGATTCCCTGCAGGTAATCTTAAATTTGCTCAGGACAATGAAAAGAGCTCCCTCATTAGATCATTTTCAGTTATATATTTTTGTGGGTGCCATCTGTTTCCTGCTGAGACAACCTGTATAAACCTACAAGTCCAAAGTTTAAGAGGTCTGAACTGGAATTTCAACTAAGAAATCATCAAAATATAAATCATGGTAAAGCAAAATACCAGACGAGGCCAGACTCTCTCTCATTTAAGGAGAGATTGCTGATAGAGAAAAAGATCCAATTACATAGTCTTGAATCAATCTAACATTTACAGAATAAAGTAGAAGAGCTAATATAGACTGAGGAGATATTGAAACAAAAAGAAAACAAAGAAAATGCAGCACCACAGATGCAACAGAGGAAGAAATGGCCAGTTGTGTGCATGCTACTGAAAGGTGGCACAAATTAGATAACAACAGAGAACTGATGATGGGATTTTTCAACCAAAAGACTGATTTTGACCTTGACAAGAATTTCAGTAGAAGAGTAAGAATAGAGTCCAACTAGAATGAGCTAAAGAATGAATGGAAAATGAGAAAGCAAAAACCTCTCAAGACATTTTACATATTGCCCTCGCAGACTCGAAGAAATAAGGACAATCAAAAGAAAAAAATTATACATTTGAGGATTTATGTATTTTTTCAGACAAAGAAATAAAACAGTAAAGTGATTTCAGATACGAATTTAAGTTCTCACTTCTTTTCAATAATCCAATAAAGAATTCGGAACTGGTAAGTTCTAGAATTGATAAAGTTAGCAGGCTATGTCAAGGAAGGGGTAGTTAGTAAAGCTACAAACATATTCCATCTATAGTAAAAAACACAGTGAAGAAAACTAAACACTTAGTGAAGAAAAAAAAAGGAAAATTATTTGTTTTTGGGTGTTTTTTTTTTTGTCCTACCTCTGGCCCCAGGTCTCAAACCCAGGTCCTTGGGCTTTATATGGCCTGCACTTTAACACGCTTGGCCACAGGAGTAAAATAATTTGAAAATACACATTCACAACACTAATATATGTTGGTAATGGCCTGTTGTGACCAGGTGATTTCAATAAACAACCTTTTCAAAGTAAAACACCTAATTTAAAATTTAAACACACTTTCAGCATTTGGAAAATGCAAAAAAGTCTGTTCCTCCGATTTTAGAATTAAGTTACAAAAAGAAAAAAAAAAAAGACCTCAGACAACATATGCCTTACCATCAGTTCGGGTGATGTGATATCTCTTGGGCCCTGATATGGATCATCACTAGATGCAAATGAGGCAAGTATTGACAAACCATTGAAAACCTGTTGATAATGTTCTCCAATTCGTAGCAGTAATTCATTATGCAACCCTTGGAAGTCTTGTCTCAGCAGGCTCCCCAGTTCAATTTCTGTTTCATTCTAGTTCAGACACATTAAGAAAAAGTTTTTTGTCTCCATATTAGCATTTAAAAAATAAATATACTGATTTTAACACACTATTAGTAAATCAGAAGCTCTGGATCAGATGACAAAATTTACCAATGAGATTTTAAAGAGGCATTAGAAAAAGATTGTAATATTATTTTCCCTGAAAGTACTCTAGGTAATGAAGAAAGGTGATGAAACTTTATTTGAAATGAAATTTAAAACAGAAAATCCAAGCTATTTTATAAGATTTTAAAATATCATCAACTCATTATTCACAGACACAACAGTAGTGCAATAGGTTGGAGCCCAGTCTTTCTGGTTAGCTGATTAGAATTTAAATTCTAGGTCTGTTACTTAGCAGTTGTGCTGTGACTTGGCGAAATTACCTATCTGACTTCTCCATTAGATAACTATGAAAATGAAATAAAATGATCTATATAAATTGCTCAGCAGAGTTTCTGACGTATAGCAAACATTCTATAAATACTTATCAGCATTCACTCCTATAATACAGATTTTCTCAAAATGAATAAATAAATTCAATATTCAGTAATATGTTTGTGGAAAGAGATCCACTGCTGGCATTTCATGAAACAAAATAAAATAACATCAGAAAAAATAGTAGAGTAACAAGTACATATCTGATGTGTACTCCTATTCTCATGTAGTTTCACAACCCTCAATGATATCATTGGCTATTATGACACCAAAAAAGAAGCACAAGCTATAATTTTCAGTTTAAAAATTAGCAAGAAACTGTGACAAATTATAATTAGAGCACTAAGTAAATAAATGCTGACAAACTGCAGTTGCAAGATATCAACTCTTCCTATAGATATAAATGCTTGCACACGATTATCTAATTTATATTTCCAATCAATTAAAAAATTCTAAGATGAAATTAGAACCTGATCCATGAATGGATGACTATCATATGAAATTATGTTGAAATTATTGAATAAAATAACAAAAGAATAATTCTATTTAATGAGCTACTTCAGTCCCAGGACAAAGTTTATTTATATAATTATATAATTATATAATTATTTATATAATACCATGTAAATTTACATTACTCTAGGATAAGCTATAAATTACCCACTCTACTTTCTACTTAAATAAAAAAGTAAAATAAACACAAAATTTCAATTACCTTCAGATAATGAAGGGCACGTTCTAATTCATCCTTGGAACAGGAACAGACCAAATGTGAAAAAATATATTTGAAGTTATTTATTAAAATTTCTCTACGATTGACATTTAATTGTTTTCCTAAAGTTCGAATGAGAGCAGAAGCTGCAGGACTTGCTTTAGCAGCAAGGTCAGGTAGCAGAACTTGCAATGTCCTCTGAAAAAAGAAACACTTAAATTACCAAAAATTACATTTATACAAGTTATAAAATACCCATATGTTATGTGCCAAAATATTTTAAGATGCAACAAAAATTTAGAGTCAATGTATGACTTATATTTGCATTCAAATTTACTATATATTCCACAAATATTTAGTGAGCATTCATTAAGATTCAGGCAATGCAAATATGGCAGTGAAAAAACAGGCAAAGTCCCTGATGGCAGAAAGTTTATTAAGGGAGATAGACAAAATATAAGCTAATATACAAGATAATTCATGATGAATTTATATTATAATAAAGTCATGCTCAAAGGCAGAAGTTGCAAGCCTGATCTATTATTTGAGCTAGCTCGTATTTAGACAACATACAAGAGTAGCCAAAAAATGTAATATTTTAACTTTTTATAAAGTGATGCTAAAGAAAACCCTTTAAAAATACTCACCAACATGACAAAATATCTATTTTGATTTGGTCTATTTTCTTTAAAATCTGATTTATAAAATGTATATAAAATTCTAAAGATAAAATAGTTGGCCTTTCATGTATGTATTTAACGTATATCTAGTGAACCCTTGTCATATGTAAACATAGGCATTGGAGACATGACGGTAAACAAGACTCAGATTCTCCCTCAGAGACGTTGATACCTTATTTGTGTATATCTTTCAACTTAATATTAATCCTACAGGTTGTAGCAAAATTATAAGGAAGTTTCTAGAGAGTAATCATAATCTACTATATTAATAGTTACAAAATATCTTTTATGACGTAAATATTAGATATTTAATGTCTTCTCAGAGTTTTATTTAGTTTTGCTACTTAGAAAATATTGTAATAAACATTTGTGCTTTGTGTGTCCCAGTGTATAATTACTGAAAGAAAAGGTAAGAATATCTTTGTGGTTCTTACTATACATTATCAGATTTCATTCTAGGATTTGACTTACCATAAACCTTTCAGGACAGTTAACCATATACAGCAATGACTCAAATCAACAAGAACTTAAATTTTATAGCGTAAGTAACACCATATAAAGTCAAAAGAAAACATGTAAACTTCAGAATCTAGGGTCTACATGCTTCTCATTTCTTTAACTTTGAGAAAGACCTAGAATGGATTAAACACAAAATATTGAAATGTAAACCTCAAGCCAATGAAACTTTGCAACTTACAGTAAGAAAACGATTAAGATCAGGAAAGTCAAAAACATTGGCAATTTCAGACAAAGTATTTAAGGTCACTTCTCTCTGGTGAGCCACATCTTGTTTTCGTAACTCAGTATTCTGGCATGGTGTACGAGGAAGAGCTGTCATCTGACTGGAGTGGAGGGATTCTACCAGAAACTTGAGTCAAATAATGTGTTAGTTTTCACACAGGAAGACAATTTAATTAGTATTTTGTAAGCTAACATAAAGGATAGTATCAGACAGTGTTCTAAACATATTAATCAACTCATTAACAGCTCATTTTTTAACAACCTTACATGAGGTAGAATATGTAACAGACCCCCTTTTATAGATGAAGTATCAGGCTTCATTAGGAAACTTGAATATCTTGCTAAATATTACACCATTAGGACAAAAAGACAGTATTTTAAATGTATCTTAACTTTTATACCATGAATTGAATCAATCTTTTTAAAGCAAAGTGTCTTATTCATAAAATCAAGTCATAATAGAGTTACCACTAAAATGGTTAAAAGATGAAAGGTATATCTTGGCAGATTAATAATGGAGTGTGATATTATTCAACACATCTATTTATAAGATATTTTCACCCCTCTCTCATTTACAGTCTATATTTCTGGCCAAAATGCTAATGTATTAGTTATTTTAAATAAGCTGAATGCATCATTTAAGTATATCTTTCAAAGCCAAGAAACAGAAAACACTCATATGCTCTTTCTTTAACTCTTGCAAAAAAGTAAAATGATTTTCTTTAGTTAAAGCCAATGTTGATACTCACCTGACAGATGGGTTTCTTATATTGGCTGAAAAAGTTTTGCAGTTTAACACTTTTAGCTGCAACCAGAGCTCTAATTTCTGTGTATGCTGCTCCAGAGACAGATGCTGACTTGGATAATAAACAGTGTAATAAGTGCAAGAGTGCAAAAGGTACCAAATCTCCCTTGGCTGCCCTAAAATTAAAAAGAAAACAACAACAGTTATCAGTAATGCTTTGGAAATTAATGGAAATCTGAAATAGATCCAAGCTGATGCTACATTTTTTTTTTTAAGTCACATTTCTCTTACCACCATTTTGAACAAGTCAAATAAAAGAATAGTCAGAATAAAGAAGTATACAAGAAGTATACAAATGCTGCTGAATATACCTTCCAATGTCCCCTGTTGTAAGAATCAACGTATCCTTCAACTCAGTATTTCTTGAGATTTGGGCATGTGTATATGCTTCCTTCATTCTTAAGACAAACAGCTAGAATAATAAAATTAACTAGTTAAAGAAATTTTTAGTCAGGTTTATGAAACACAAATGTTTAAAAATAAAAATGATCAACCTCTTTTATAAATCCATCTTCAGAGTCCAAGGATTCCAATATATGCTTGATATTTCCACTAAAAGCCACTCTAACATCCTTGTCTGGATCTTCCATTAAATTCAAAAAAGTCCCAAGAACAGTTTTTATATCTGCTTCGTCTTCTCTAAAATCCAGATGCTTACAAAGATGATATAGATTATCTATGAAAGCTAAAGGGTGAGATCTTATAAGACCTAACTTAACACATTAAATATAAAAATTTGATTATAAAAATATTATCAGTAAGTAGAAAAAAATCCTGTTAGCTTATAATGTCAACCTTCAGGATTTAAATGTGACATAGAAATGTGGGCTATTAAAATGAATACTTATAAATTTAAATTTATATTTAGTAAGTTATAAATAAAATTTATAATTTGTGGATTTTTTTTTTTTTTAAGGAAAGTTATAGGTAGGAATAAAGGTGACTTTAGGCAGGCAGACAGGAAGAGAGAGGAGGAAGAAGCATTTTATTTTACTTTAATTTAGTTGTACATACTGGTTGTTTCCCCCCGCCCCAGAAGAATGTAGCCTGTGTTCTTTTGGAGGTGACTGAACTAATTACCACTAGAATTCTTTAAGTTATAAAACAGCTAGTCATTTAGATCTTGGAGATCATTATATGCTACTGAGATAGACTTAAAAGCACATCTCACTAATCCAACAACTATGAACTAAGGGTAATCTTAGCCTATTAACCTCATGTTGTAAGATTTAGGGAGTTCTAGAAATCACCACTATTTTGAAAACTTGAGAAAAAGTTGAAACTTACTACCTAAACAAATAGATCTTTCAAGTATTTTTGTAAATTTCACAATTCTAGTAAATTCATATGCTATTGCCACTCCAAAGTAGCCAAGACGATACAATCTATAGTACTTGGTTGGGCAAAGCATCTAACTATTTGAAGTTCTACAGGCCCAAGGTAGTGACAGAGGACACATTATGAATATATCACTGGAGATAGAAGTCAAGATGGCAACCTGGCAGGAGCTCCCCACAGAACAACTAGAAATCACTTATTTATCAGATACACATGATGTGGAAGGGCAGTTACAGAGGCAGCAGAGACCACCACAAGAGTAGGCAAAGGCATTGGAATTGAGTTGCATTGCAGACTGGGGACACCCAGCCTCAGGGGAAAAAGCGGCAGATGGTTGGAGCCTTAGGAAAAGAAGTAATCAAAAGTCTCCCAAAATAGAAGCCCAGCACCAGAATGGCTTTATTCATCATTTCTACCATACCTTCATAAACTACCTATTCCTCTCAACCTCTTTCAAAATATTCAAGAACAGGGAACACTTCCAAACACTCTCTATGAGGCTAACATCAACACTGGTACCAAAAGCTGATAGAGACATCAAGAAAGATAACCACAGACCAGTATCTCTAATGAACACAGATGTGAAAATTCTCAACAAAATACTAACGAACCGAAGCTAAAAATGATCAAAAGGATCATCCATCATGACCAAGTGGGATTTATCCCAGGGATATAAGGATGGTTCAATATATGTAAATCCATTAATGTAATATACCATTATCAACAGGAGCAAGGAGCCACATGATCATATCAATAGATGCCGAGAAAGCTTTTGAAAATATCTAACACCCATTTATGATTAAAAACCCTGAATAAAATGGGGACAGAAGCTACATACCTCAACATAATAATGGTCATATATAATAAACTTACAGACAAAATCATAGTCAGTGGCAAAAAACTGAAAGCATTTTCTCTGTCAGGAACAAGGTGCACAATCTCACCACTGCTATTTATGATCGTACTGAAGGTGTTAGCCAGAGAATTAGGAAAAAAAAAAAAAAAGAAAGAAAGAAAAGGAACCCAAATTGGAACTGAGGAAGTAAAAGTATCATTATTTGCAGATGACATAATTATATATTGAAAACCCCAAAAACCTCAGTCAAAAGTCTACAAGAGCTAATCAACAAATACAGTAAAGTGGCAGGCTACAAAATGAATGCACAAAAATCTGTTACATTTTGTATGCAAACAACATGTTAGATGTAAACAAAATCAAGAAAATCATGCCATTTAAAATAGAAGTTAAAACAATCAAATATCTTGGCATATATTTAACAAAGAAAGTGAAGACCTATACAACGAAAGTTAGAAGTACTTCCTAAAATAAATAGAGGAGGATACAAAGAGATGGAAAGATATCCCTTGCTCACGTCTGTGAAGAATCAACATAATTAAAATGGTCATCTTACCTAAAGCAATAAGTAGATTTAATACAATCCCCATTAACATCATGGGCTTATTTCAAGGAAACAGGAAAAAAAATCTTAAAATCTGTCTGGAACAATAGAACCAAATAGCCAAACAATTATGAGAAAAAAGAACAAATCCAGAGGAATTACAGTTCCAGACATTGTACTATAAAGTGAGTCATCGAAACAGTATGGTACTGGAATAATAACAGTTACAGATCAGCGGAATAGATCTGAACCACCAGAAAATGATTCACACACATAAGGTTAATCTACAAGAAGCCAAAAGAATATAATGGAGAAAGTACTGACTCTTCAATAAATGGTGCTGGGAATACTGGACGGTCATATGTAAAAGAATGAAGTTAGACCACTTTATAACTTTCTAACACCACTCATAAAAATTAACTTAAAATGATCTAGGAACTTGGATATAAGACAGGAAACCATAAGATTCCTAGAAATCATCATAGGAAAGACATTACACGTCATCAGTCTTACAGAGGTGTTTGGGGATTCAACTCCAGCATCAAAGAAAACAAAAAGAAAAATAAACAACTAGGACTATATAAAACAAGAGCTTCTTCACAGTGAAAGAAAATATCACCAAAATAGACAGACAACTTTCTGGGTGTTTAACTAAAAGATACAAACAAAAACACTAATACAAAGAGATTCATGTACTCCTATGCTTATTGCAGTCCTTTTCACAATAGCTATGAACTGGAAACTAGCTAAGTGCCCATCATCGGACTGCCAGATGATAAAGAGTTGATATGTATGCATATATATGCATACATATACACATACACACAAACAGAAATACTATACAGACCTTAAAAGAGATGAAATCCTGTCATTTGAATCAACATGGATGGATCTAAAGGGGACTATACTATGTGAAATAAGTCAGAAGAACAAAGATACCAGAAAATTTCACTAATAGGGGGAATGTGAATAGACAAAAGAAAGGAACAGACAAAACAAAGCCAACTGTTGATTCCTGCAATCAAATTTTATCAACAAGGAATGGGACCGGGTTGGTGTGGGGTGAAGCCCATTCATCAATGGTGAAGAACACATGATGATTTGGTGGAGAACACAGAGTGCTGATGTATATCCAAGAAATTGGAAAGTGTACATATGGGGAACCTATGCATAGGAGTTTATTTTACTTTTTAAATCAGTGACTGTATTAAAATAAAAGGAGTATCACTAATGGGGATATAAAATACTGAACCTCACAATATTGAACCAAATGTAAGTATAATGTACCATTATACTATCAGATCACAAGTCATTTTAAAATTCAAAAATTCTCATTATTTTTATGATATAGTATATTACCATACATTCCACTAATAAAAAATCATTACATTGACTCTATCAAGCAAGAACAATTATTTTAAGATTAATTCTATCACCAAAGAATCCAAAATATTTTATATATCATAACATTACTCACCAAGTTTTACCTGACTAGATGTTTTTTTTTTTAGCAGGAAAAGGAATGGCTTGTAAACTGAAGCTTTCAGTCGAGAAGATGAACATTTGTGCTGAGACATGACTTTTAGCCTCTTAGATAAGAGGTCATTGTGGTCATCTTCAGAGAAAGGTTCTGTTAAAGAAGTTGTCAAATAAAACATGCCATGAAGCATACAGACAAGTTGACCCAGTATAGAAGCAAATTCTTTCTTGACAGTGTCAGAATCATCTTTGACTTTATCTCTGGGGAAAGAAAAGAAGAGATACTAAATCTTTTTACTTAAATTCATTTGTGGGCAAAAGTAATGCTAAGACAAAGCCTAGGAAAAAAGTTAAATACTAAAGCTTAAAACACTTTTGCTCTATTTTATCAACTTAAATAAACAGAAATTTGTATATATGCATTTCAAATCAAGTTAAACACTCAAATTAAAATATTAGTACATACATGAGTGTCTTGGGAATTCTGTTACAAGAATTTTGCTGCTGCAATAAAATAAAAACTCCACTAACACAACTAGCTCGGATTACTTCATGGGAGCTCTGCAGGGACCAGCTGTAAACTGCTGTTCTCCATTCGAGAAATATTCTTCTTGGGAAAAGAGTCAGAAGAAACACACATCGTGCCTGTGCCTGTGGTGCTGAAAAAATTGAGTCTGTTAAGGATACCTAGGTGCTTTTATATATATATATTACATATACAATATATGATATATACACACATGAGCAATCACATTATTTCTTCAATGTAAAGTCAAGTAACACTTAAAATACATATAATGAATAAATAATGAAAAGTTCACTTTCCAAAATAAAGTATGTGAACTTAAAAAGGTCTATGTATAATCTTACTAGTTAATAAGGAAAATGCAAATTGAGATTCACACTCACCAAAGAGAAAATAAAAAAAACCAGAAAGTTTAATTAACTCCTTGACAATTTTTTTGTTTGTTTGTTTCTTATTTAGTTAGCAAAAATTTAAAGTCTGATAATGTTGGTGAGGATGTGAAACAAAAAGAAAAATATTCTGCTAACAGGAATGTAAACTGAAATCTTTGGAGAGCAATATTGCAGAATAGAGTTGAGGATGTAAAAATTGTAGCTTAATTTTTACATATCCAACTCTTTTTAAAGATTGAAAATGTACCTCTTTTCGTTATTGAAAAACAGAAATATTTAAGTCATAGAGAAATGAAAATAAAACAAATCATACATGTACAATTTAGTGACACTTACAGTAGCTATCTGAAATCCTCTGGCTTAATGCTTGAAGATTAGTGGCAAACGAAGTCAGCTTTAAAGAGCCATCATCAGAATGAGAATAAATCCATGGAAGTGAGAGCATTCCACATAACTCTTCTAGAATATGCTCTTGAAATGAACTTTTTACTACAGAAACACATAAGAGGTGGTTAATCATATCCTTTTCTTAATCATATTTAACTCTCATTTTTAAAAAAAGACATTCTAAACATCACGTGGAATTACAGTGAATATTCAGTAAAAGAGGTTCTTAACATAGATTTTCCTAAGCTCTGTGAACCCCAATAAATGCGACTTTATAAAAATATGCATCTATGCATTTAGAAAGATCACAGCATTCCTCAGATTCTCAAATCAAAAAATTATTATGTGGGTCTGCCTTGGTGATTTAATGAGTAAGTGCATTGCCACCTCTGACTGGAGCAATCCACATACTTTTCAAGAATCCAGTGTTGAGATTTGGATTACCACCTGAGGTTGGGGGCAACAACCTAGTAGAACAACAAACAGACCACTAGATAGATAGATAGATAGATAAATAGATAGATAGATTAAAAAAAATGCTTCTTCCTGTATTCCTTTCTTCCTGACTACTCATCTTTATTCCTGCCTATACCTTTCCTTTAAAAAAATTGTATTTTAAATAATTACTACTGACTGAAAAATAATAAAATCAAAATATTATACAAATGAATTTGAAACGTAGAAATTATTTACAAACTTAGTAGAACTGAAAGCAAGAAAAATTTTTAGGTATTCCAAACATTGGTGTATTTAGGTTTAAAATTTTTTTTAAAGCCTATTTCCACACTGATTATCTCTAAAGGTCATTTTGATAGACTACTTATTGTACTCACCCTGAATATAAATCAAAGCATCATATATTTTCACCACTTTATCAATGATTGACTCCAGGTCACATTTCTGAACAGATTCTAACAAACTCTTACAGTTCTTAAGCACTTTTGTATAAAAATCCAAAGACATCCAAGTTATCACTATAGAAAATTTCTTCTTACATTTCTGTTGACAGTCGTTGAAATTATGACTGCTGTAAACACAATTTTTAAGACACAGATTAAAATGAACTGCTATAGTCAAGCTTCATATTGCAACAAAGTCAAAAGAAATTGTGAATATAAAACGAACCTATTAAAATTCAAGGTAAATATGAAAATCAATTAATGGTATTATTATAAGACTAATATATCAGATTAAATCGCTCCTCATATAAATTAGGATTTGGTAATTAAAATTAATGTTGGGGTATGCCCTGGTAGAGTAGTGGTTAGGTTCACTGCTTTCGAATGAGTTCAGTCCACTTAAATCTATAGGACCGGGTAGGTTTCTGGGGCCAGGGGGAGCAAGAAGTACAAATAAATAATAAAATCTAATATAGTTAACCAGGTTTAAAAAATAACAGAGGATGTGCCTGTGTAATTATTAATGGCTCAGTAAAACCTTTTTAGTAATAGGACAAGGGTAGACTTCATCTTAATTAGCTATTCCTTCAAGTTATCTCAAAATTGCAAATTTAATATAATTTGAATTAATATAGCTTCTCTAAATTCTCCTTCATAACTTTGTATTGACCAGCTAAAAGTGTTAAGAAAATATAGAATGATCATGTAAAAATTTAAGGAGTGTTGGGTCTCTAATGTGGCACTAAAAATGAAGATTAAATCTTCAGAGGGGGTTCACACTTTATTTCTTCTGATGGAACACTGAGCTGGAAACACACCTGTGTGGACTTCCACATTCCTACTCCATTATCAAAGGGAATGATCTTTTAACTAAATGCTTCACTAAAAGAATGTTGGCTTGACTCTTAAGTATGCTGCCCTGGCTAGAGCATCTCAAGGACCTGGGTTTATGACCTGGGGCTAGAGGGTGGGGTGGCAACCAAGATGAATTAACTAAATAAAAACAAATATGCTTCTTATGAAGGCTGCTTGCCTTCATTCCCCTCAGCACCTTTCCTAAGAATTAATCAATCACTAAATAAAGAAAACATGGGCTTTAGAGTTTTATAGAAATATATTAAGTGACTTTATAATCATATCTCAGTAAAGTTAATTTAGGCTTTGGAGTTAAAAAGACCCTCAATTTCTAGTTTTCAAAGTGGGCATGACAGCATTTACCTCAAATTGTTGTAAATATTAAATGAACTTTATACAGTAGTTAACACAGTACCTAATATTTAGTAGGTGCTCAACAAAACATATTTCTTATCTTTTCACGAAAAGTTTGTGTTCTAAGTTCCACAAATAAGTGAATAGTGAGGTTCTCCTAAAACAGTAAATCCAAGTTTATCATAGAAAACCCACCCAGAAATACAAGTTGTTTTACCAGTTCATGTTTTGATGAGAACAATGACCAGTGCATAGAGCAGTCAGCTGTAGGACAACAGCGATTCCTTCTAAAGTCTCAATAACAAGATTCTTTAGATTACCACATTCAAGAAATGTCTGAAGGGACTCCACTTTCTGTTTCAGCGCACTCCATAATATACATTCTTTGCTCATATCCACATGTTTAACCCTGTAATTAAATTATAACCACAATACAGATACTCATATTTTAAAAAACTTTGGTATAAATATGAAAAATATTTAAAGCAAAAGACATCACATGTCAACTAGTAAAATCTAAACAAAACAGATTTTAAAAAAATGTTCAGTGTTGTGTGCTGGGGGAGCAGCGGTTAGGTCAATCGCCTCTGAAAGAGCACAGGCCACATACCCGAGTTCAAGTCTATGTCCAAGGGCAAGTAACCAGTGTGAACAACTGAATAAAAACAAAATAAAGATGCTTCTTCCTCCTCTCTCTTCCTGCCTGACTGCCTACTCGCCTTCACTCCTGCCTGCATCCTTTAAAATAAAATAAAAAAATAAAAAATGTCCAGTATTGGCTGAAATAAGGAAATTCTTTGGCTACATTATGAAAAGATCACATTTTTAACATTTTTTAAAAAACGGTGATAGATTTACAGTCTCCCATTTTTCATTCATACATATTAAAAAGTTAAACAGGAAAGTAAATACTTAAAAACTCTATTTAGTTATGAAATATTTAATACTGTAACAGCCTACAAGAACCATTAAAATGCTTTAAACATTACTCTGACAAACTTCAGAACAAACAAATGTTCTTTGTGTATTTAAATCAAAGAACTTAATTATAGGTGATATTTAAAAGCGAATAAAGTCATGAATGACTAAATACAAATTGAATGAAGGTCATACTCCTCAATCTGTTTTGGTGCTTTTTGGGAAGAATTTAGAGATGAGTTGAGTCGACGTCTTTTGGGTGATACTCCATCACTATTACTGCTGAGGTTGTCCTGTTGAAGTTGGCTCTGAAACTCCTCAATGATTTCCATACTTTCCATTCTTAAAGCTGTATAAAGTGGGCCCAACAAATACTGAGAAAGCAAAAATAAATTCAAAATCTCTCTCAGAAAATACATTTATATTATTCTTAGGCAGCAAAAAATACAACATATAACTATATTTTCTAGTAAGGTAAACTAATTTCAGAACTGAATCATGCAAAACAAAGGCCTAAATTACTCGATTATTTTACAGGCTATATTTAGACATATATCAAGTTTTATATCTAGAACTCTTGTTCTATAATCTTAAAGGGTTAAAATAATCTTCTATAAACTGTTTTCTCTCTATCAAAATGTCCAAGAAAAAATTCTATATGGGAATTACTAAGTTCATTCATTCTACAATTCCAGCAAGAATTATATAAAACAAACTAAAACATTTAATCAAGTTATTGCACATCTGATTATTTTTGTACTGCTTGCCACCCACAGTCCAAATAGGAAAGGCAAACTTGGCATGACTAGTAGTATGCCCCCAGAGGTTTTCTAAAAGTGATGATTACAATCTGTCAAACATAAAATCTATGTAAAGATTTCAGTTTCTAAAAAATAAATTGATAACTGTCTCCTTTTAATCAACGGCACAACATACATACAATTCATAAATTTTATTTTAAAACACTGCATTCCGTAGGCAGTTCATTAACAATTTGGTGAACAAACCCTCTGAAATCAAAGTGAAAAATCCATAATGGGGAGCCAAAGTAAACTATGAAAAGCACTCCATTCTAACAGTATTATTAAAGATATTCTATATTCTCATTATATCTTGCATACATGCATATATTTATGTTCCAAACAAAATACATACCAAACAAGTAGTCTTAAAATGCCTCACCTCTGCATCTACCTGAACTCCAAGCACATCCACAAGAGCTTTACAAATATTTCTCATATAGACCTTTCTGACTTGTAAAGCCGATTCATACCCAGCTGGCACATATTTAAGGAAATGCTGCAGTAAGTGGCACAAAGCTGATTTTAGCAAATCAGACTTGAGCCGCAAAAGCACCCCTTCTTCAAACATGACACAGAGTTTTTCCAGCAGCATATTTAAATAGACAGGTTCAATACTTTTATAAGCTTCTGCTTCAAAGGGGAAAAGTGTCTTTATCAGCTTTGATAATGGCTCTTCGTAGAGTTTCAATTGGTCAGTGTCCATTTCTGCGAGGTGTTTTAATAATTGCAAAAACGATGTAAAAAAAGTGCTGGCTGGCTGTGCTGGTAGTCCTCCAAGCTCAAAGAGTTCAGTTAAAAGGCTAATTGCTAAGGATTTAATTATTGGACTACCATAATCTAGTAGAACACAACCTATCTGCCAAAGTAAGAGCTCCTGTCTTCTAAAAAACACAATTGCAATAATACGAATGAGAACTGTTAATAAAGTCACTTCAATAAATTCTAAATTTTGCATGTTCATGAACTGCAAAGGAGATGGTTGTAAATATCCCATATGTTCATCTAACTGACTTAAAAATCGGTTAACTATCACTGGCCATTCCACTAAATGCCCCATTGCATTTCTTCTGTGGAGGTAAATCAAGTCTTCAAAAAGATGTAGTAATTCTTTTGTTAGTAATCCAAAAACAGCAGGACTCTTGCTTTTAAAAAGAAATAATAATGAGCAAATAACTTCACAGATTTTCTTGTGTAACATGTGACAGGAAGGAGTTGCTGCAATCCGCAGAAGTCTTGTTATGATCCAATTGCTAAATTCTTTGAAATAAAAAATATTGTTTAAATAAATATGTATATCAGAGGTGCTAATTTGCTAAATGCTTGATGATTTATTTTTAAAGTATAAACTTAACTAACCAAATAGTCTAAAACAGTCCTTATGTAAGGAAAATATATTTAAGTAGTTTAGAATACCAAGCCTGAGAGCAAAGTCCTAGAGCTTTCCACTGACTAGCTATGTATACTTTTCATATCTCTGAACATCTGTAACTTCATCTATGAAGGGGAATAATGACATCTACTTTATGGGTTACTGCAGGATCCAGTAAGCTAATATGAAATATTCTCAACATAGTGCCTGAAGTTAAATAAATGCTCAATAAATGGTAGTTATGCTCACTCCTTCAACAAAAATTTATTGAGAATAAATCAAGTCAAACAGTCTGGTCCTCATGAATCCTATAATGTAGTTTCTTGAACTTTCTGATGTCAACTAAGAGAGATATTATACATCATGACTCAGCATACACAAGTATATTTATCTTATTTAAATATATGAAACATGGTATGCCCTTTTTACTTAGGCAGATGAAACAGCTAGAAACCCCAAGGACCAGAGTTCCAGACCTGGGACTAGGGGTGGGGTGGGAGGGAAGTCAAAACAAATAAATAAATGAACATGCTTCTTCCCTTCCTTTCTTTAAAAAAAAAAATCAGGAAATAGTACTTATTTCTATTACATGTAATATATTTTTCTTGTCTTTCACACTTCATCTTCATAATCCACTAACGGTTCATGACCTCTTATTGAAAATACAGTGTAGCCTACACCCCTGTGGCTCAGGTGACTATAGCAGCTAAGGTGCAGACCACATAAATCCTGCAGATCTAGGATCCAGACCCAGGGCAGGACTTACCAATGCAATTGCCTGTGCTTTCACTTTGCTCATGGTTTCCATTCACATTTACAAACATAAGAGGGGAAGACTTCATGATGTGCTGGATGAAATCAAGCAACATCACAGAGGTTGGCTGAGAGTCCGTTTTCTTGACAAGTTCTAGTGCAACTAAAATAACAATATTTTAAAGAGTCATGAGAAATTAAATTTGTAGTATTTTTGTTAAGAAACTAGACTTTGCGGACCAGTATTTGTCTAGCACAGTGCTCATGCTAAAGTAATGAGACTAAATACTATAATCCTACCTTTCTAATTTTAAACTTTGGGTCATCATTTGCATTCCTATATTATACATTCATTCACCTATCAGGGGAGAGAACTAGACAAATAAAATAGTAACTATAACACAGGATATTAACTGCACTAATCCAGAATAGAGGAAACATGTGCTAGGAAGATGCCGTGAAAGAGTTGATTACTAAATGATAAAGAGTTGATCAGGAGAGACTCTAAGATGGCAACCTGGTAAGAGCCAAGTCCTACCTCCTCCCCAAAAAACATTAAGAATCACCTATTTTGTTGACACCACACAGCAGAAAAGCAGGACCAGAAGCTACAGAGATAACAACATTTACTACTATAAAGCGTAGGTGAAAACATCAGAGATAAATCATAGTTTTGGGATTTCCAGCCTCAGGGGGTAGAACCTCAGGAAGAGCTGGTACTCCCAGAGAGTTGCTCCAGTAGAAACTGAGAGCTTGCCCAATGGGACTGGGGACATTGAGCTGAGGAAGAGGGTCTTAGCACAGGGTGGAAGAAGGACCAGTGCCCCAGTGGGTTTTGAGCAGGAGTCCCTGAGAGGTCTGCACAGGATACTACTATAACCAGCATGGGGAATGCCCCACACCCTTATACCACATTGCCCCACAGCCACAGGACCCACCCACAGGAAATCCAGGCCCCAGGATTAAAGGTACCTAAAAGAGAATCTCTGGAAAAAGAGAGACTCCAAGAATGGAGGAGCATTAAACAGCTACCCACTACCACAACACTGTGGGAGGAGGTGGAACCGCAGCCTGATTGTTGATTGTGGGACAACAGATGGTCTTTAACATTCAGATGAATGCCACTGGAAGAAGGCAATGCCTACCCACACAAAATCCAACTGCATAGACTGAACTCTCAGGTCCAAACGCAGGGTTCACCTATTCTCAACCTCTTCCAAAATATTCAAGAAAAAGGAAAACTTCAAACACTTTCTATAGGTTAACATCACATTGGTACCAAAAGCTGACAGAGATATCACCAAGAAAGAAAACTATAGACCAATATCTCTAATAAACATATCCTCAACAAAATATTTTTAGCTGAATCTAAAAATGATCAAAAGGATCATTCATCATGACCAAGTGGAATTAATCCCAGGGATACAAGGATGGCTCAACATTTATAAAACTACTGATATACTGTACCACATCAACAAAAGCAAGGAGAAAAACCACATGATCATATCAATGCAGAGAAAGCTTTTAAAAATATCCAACACTCATTTATGATAAAAACTCTGCATAAGATGGGGACAGAAGTTACATAATAAAGGCCATATATGATAAACCTACAGCTAACATCATAGTCAATGGCAAAAAATTGAAAGCACTTCCTCTAAGGTCAAGAACAAGGCAAGGCCGTCCACTCTCACCACAGCTATTTATGATCACACTACAGATGACAGCCAGAGCAATTAGGCAAGAAAAAGAAATATAAGGAATTCAAATTGGGAAGGAGGAAGTAAAACTACCATTATTTGCAGATGACATGATTGTATATTGAACATCCTAAACATTTTATCAAAAAACTACTAAAACTAATGAACAAACACAAGTGGCAGATTAAAACATACTGAAAAATTGTTAAATTTTTATATGCAAACGACATGCTAGAAAAAAAAAAAACTGAGAAAACCATGGCATCTAAAACAGAAGTAAAAAGAATCAAATATCTTGTAATATACCTAATAAAGACCTGTACAATAAAAATTGCAAGTTCTTCTTAAAAGAAGTAGGGGATACGAAGAGACAGAAAGACACCTCCTCCTCATAGTGGGAGGAATTAACATTGTAAAATGGCTATCTTATCTAAAACAATATATAGATTTAATGCAATCCCCATTAAAATCCCATGGGCTAATTTCAAAGAAAAAGAACAACACACACAGACACACACACAAAAAAAAACACAATTTGAATACAACAATAAAAGACCCTGAATAGCCAAAGCAATTATGAAAAAAAAAAAAAAAAATTTGGAGGAATTACACTCCCAGACAATGAGCTATAATGATCAAAATGGTACAGTTCCAGAATAATAACAGAAGTATAGATCAGTGGAATTGAACCAAATCCCAGAAATTACATACAGTCAGTTGATCTATGACAAAGGAGCCAAAAATATACAATGTAGAAAGGAAAGCCTCTTCAATAAATGGTTTGGGATAACTAGACAGCCCCATGCAAAAGAATGAAGCTAAACCACTCTCTAACACCATTCACAAAAATTAAAATGAACTACAGACTTGGACATAAGACTGGAAACAATTAAATTCTTGGAAGACAACATGGGAAAGACATTCCATGACATCAGCCTTAGAAAGGTCTTAGGGACTCAACCCCAACATTAAGGGAAACAAAAAAAACAAAAATCAACAACTGGAACTACATCAAACTAAAAATCATCTTTATACTGAAAGAAAACCTCACCAAAATAAAAAGATAACCTGCTAACTGGGAGAAGATATGTGTGTTCCAAATTTCTGACAAGAGCTTAATATCCAAAATATCCAAAGAACTCATGAAAATCAGAAAAACAGGCAATCCAATCAAAAAATGAGAAGAGCAAATGGAGAGACATTTTTCCAAAGAAGACATACAAATGGTCAACAGGTACATGAAAAGATGTTCCTCCTTGCTGGCTATCAGAGAAATGCAAATCAAAACAAAAATGAGATATTGTCTTACACCTGAGAGACTGGCTATTATCCAAATCTGGAAATAACAAATGCCGATGAGGATGAGGAGAAAAGGGAACACTTTGACACTGTTGGTGGGAATGCAAATTGGGAAAACCCCTATGGAAATCAGTATTGAGACTGCTCAAAAAGCTGAATATGGAAATCCCCTGTGAGCCTGCCACCCCACTTCTAGGTATTTACCCAACAGATACAAAAACTAATTTGTAGAGATTTATGTACCCCCTATTGCAGCTTTATCTACAATAGCTAAGAACTGGAAACTAAGTTCACAACATCAGATCAATGGATAAAGAAGACGTGGTATTTACACACAATGGAACACTACACAGCCTTTAGAACAAATGAAATCCTGTCATTTGAATCAACATGGATGGGTCTAGAGGGGATTCTGCTAAGTGAAATAAGTCAAAGTCAAAAGAACAAAGATAGATACCAAATGATCTCACTCACAGGTGAAATGTAAATAGACGAAACAAAGGAATATATGAAACTAAACCAACTGTTGGACACTGGTAATAGAACTGAGGTTACCAATAGGGAATGGATGTGTGTATTGGGCGGGGGGGTGGGTGGGGGGGGGGGGTGGGCAGCAAGTGATGGTGGGACCCAATGGACAAAGGTGAAGAACTCTTGGAGATCTGGTGAAGGTGATATATATCTGAGGAATGGGGAAACTAAACATATGGGGACCTTACACATAGGAATTTATTTTAATTTGGGAAACAAAATCACCACAATAAAATACTTACAAAAAAAACCCAAAAAGTTGGTCAGACTACTAAATAGAGGGAGCAAAGCAAATCTTTCAAGTATTCACTAATTTTTGTTATTTTCTAGCAATTCATAATTATTTTACTGATTGAAAAAACAAAGGCGGGTGTGCCCTGGTGGAGCAGCCATTAGGTCAGCTGCCTCCAAAAGGAGCAAGCCACATACTCCTCAGTTCGAGTTCTAGACCCAGTGTGGGGGAAGGCGGTATGAACAAAATAAAAATAAAATAAAGACACTTCTTCCTCCTTTCTCTTCCTGCCTGCCTGTCTGCCTGCCTGTTCACCTTCATTCCTTCATTCCTACCTGCACCTTTCCTTTAGATAAAAAAAAGAAAAAGAGAAGTAGAAAAAAAAACAAAAACCATGGTGCACTGTGGTGGAGTAGTTAGGTCTGCTGCCTCCAGCTGTGCAGAATTCATATACATCCCATCCTAGGTTGGTGTCCTTGGGTCACAGGGGACAACTAAATAAAATAAAAATGCTGCTTCTTCCTCTCTCTTGCCTGCCTACCTCTGTTCACCTTCATTCTTGCCTGTGCCTTTCCTTTAAAAACAGAAACAAAAAGCCAAAGGTCAAATGATTATAAGTCAAAAATCTGAAAAATTTGAAATCAAATTTATAAACCATGAGGCAAATGTCACTCTGTATTAACCCTTGCCATATTTTAGTAAATATGACAGGTTTGACATCATCTTGCCACGTTGGTAATATTTGTCTTTTAGACTGTCACGAACAGGAAAGAGTAGATTCAAAAACTCACAGACTATTATTCCTTCCCACAAAGTCATCAACTCTTTAAAGAGTCTTTATGGCATGTGTTATTTCTCAACCACCTGCACAAATCCTAGTAAAATAGGGTCTGCTTCACTGGAGTTAGCAAATAATTCTTATCTATAATAATACATCAAGGAATTCATAATAGGCAGCAGAAGATCTATATAACAAATAGGAAAACAGAATTACTTTAAAACCCTAATTCACAATACTGTAAACAACTTACTTAAAAATAGTAACTATCATAAAAATGAACTCTATCAAACTACATGGAAAATATGCCACTATAGTGTTGCATATATGGAAAAGAAAACAAATTCATTTATAAAGTTAACATAAGAAATGTTTCTTACCAACATTTACATCTGTAAGTATCCGGTCAATGAACTGACACAGAATTTGTCTTGGCTTCTGTACAACTGTATTATATTCCTCTGGGCTCGCACTAAAATACAAATTAAAGTTTTTAACTCTTAAAGACTTAGAATTTAATTTGCAAAAATTTTCTTAACTTTATCAAATGTGTTAAGCTTTAACGTTGCCATTCACAGTATTCTTTTGTTTAAATGAAATGAAAGGAAAACTAAATACATGTTATTCAATTTAAGAGGAGGAAAAAGAACATGCTAAATGGAACCACAGGCATCTGATCTGTAAAATGTAGACCTACCCTGCCAAATATGGTAGCCACGAGCCATATGTCGGTACTGAACATTTGAAGTGTGCTAAGTACAACTTGAGATGAGTTTTAAGCATAAAATATACACTGGATTTTGAATATTCCGTAAAACAGAGTATATCTCAAAAAGTAATTATATCTCAATAATTTTATACTGATAACATGACGAAATAATATCTGGATATATGTTAAATAACATATTATTAGAATTTAATATCTGGTGTACACTGGTGGAGTAGAGGTGTGGTCAGTCTCTTTTGAACGGTGCAGTCCACATACATCCCAAGACCTAGGTTCGCATCCCAGATTTGGAGGGAACAACCAGTATGAACAACTAAAATAAAGTGCTTTTTAAAAAAAGCTATTAATTTATATGCTTTCTTTAAATCTACATATATTTCAAAACAGGTAAAATTGAACAATATGGTGGATATATGGATATTCATAATATAATAATTATACATATATGTATATATTTTATACTATATATTTTTATTATTTCATATCACTATATGCTTTTTCACATATTGAATTTACATCTCAGTTTGTGTACACTTCATACCACACCCACCACAGGAGTTCTAGTTTTGTTTACCATTCATTTTTTGTTTTTCTATTTTTCATTCCAAGAACATTATTTATCACATTAAATACTTAATTCAAAAGAAACTCAGGAAAGTACAATATACTGGATATTTCCAAAATAATTCAACTTTAAAATAAATATAGTTGAATATTTAAAAATTCATAATATAAGCTTGAGTCACAATTCCATAATCAGGAAAGGTTAAAAATTGGAATTATCAAGAAGACAGCTAAAAGACAGCTAAAAAGAAAAAAAAGCATTTTGCAAGTAAAATTAAAAACTTTTGAATAGCATTATCATTCTAAATAAAACAATAATAATAAAAATAAACAAGATAAAATAATACACACACAAGACGGGCATGAAAGAGATTTGAACCCTGGCTCTGACACTGTATACTATATGACCTTAGGCATATTTCTTAGCTATGGTTTTCTCATCTATAAAATGGGGATAATAAAATCTACATCACAGGCTTACCTTAAATAAGATAATAAATGCCAAGTTCTTGAATAGGCCCTACAGAACAATCACAACTAAAAAAATTGAAGAGGTAATCAACAGTCTTCTTAAAAACAAAAACCCAGGACCAAATGGCTCTTCCAATGACTTTCACCAAAACTTAGAGAATACTTATTCTACTTAAACTCTTCCAAAATAGAGTAACAAGCAACATTCCAGATACTCTTCATGAGGCCAATATCACTGATACCAAAAGCTGACAAAGACATCACCAAGAAAGAAAATTAGACCAATATCTCTAATGAACATAGATGAACAGATCTAATACACTTGTTTTTAATTGGGGTTTATTTACATTTTATATAGCATCTTTTAGTATCTTTTGAAGAACTGGTTTTGTGGTGATAAATTCCTTTAACTTTTGCTTATTCAAAAAAGCTTTTTATCATTCCTTCCGTTCTGAATGATACTCACAGGGTATAGAAACCTAGGTTAAAAATTCTTTTCTTTCAGTCTTTTGAATGTATCATGCCATCCCTCCTGGCCTGCAGTTGCAGTTGAAAAATCCGCTGACAATCTTATGGGGACTCCTTTGTACACAACTTGCTTTTCTCTGGAAGCTTTTAAGACTTTTCCTTTATCTTGTATTTTTGACATTTTAATGACAATATTCTTGGTGTAGGTCTGCTTACGTTTCTTTTAAAAGGGATGGTTTGAGCTTCCTGGTTCCAAAGATTTTCTTAAACTCAGTATTTCTAAAACTGATTTTATTTTTCTTCCCAGACTTCTGTTAAATGTTTTGGTGAATGACATCACAATCTTACCTCATTAAGTCAAATAGTTTGACTTAATAAAGTTCCTCCACTAATCTGCGTCTGAGTTTAAGACCTCAAGGGGATGTCCAAAATACCATTGGAAATACAATTCTAGGCCTCAGAAAATAACTAGTCTTGATATAACTTGTTGCCATTATATAATAACTACCAGAAAAGGCTCAGCACATTGTCTTGTACTATTTCATATTTCACAAGCAATTAATAAGAAGGATATTACACTCTACTTTGTATATGAAGATACTGAAAGTCAAAGGGATCATATAATCTGCCATCACTAAAGCTAGGAGTAGTAGAAGACTTGCATATGAATGTAAATGCAATAAGTAATAAGATGCCTAAAAAAGAGAATCCTAAATTGGGGTTAGAAGAGTCATGAAGGAGAAAGAAAAAGAGAAAGAAAAAACAAGACATGTTCTAGAATCAAGGTGACAGAATTTCAAGGGGAGAGCTCTCAACAAACTCAAATAATAGATTGTGAAATGTCCTTTGGATCTTTTTATTATGGTAAAAATACATTTAGCAAAAGTATTTTTAGAATTTTGTGGATTGAGTACATTCACATTTTTCATAACCATTACCATCAGCCAGAAGTTTTTCATCTTTCCAAACCAAAACTGTACTTATTAAACAGTAACTCCCCATTCCCCCGATACAACAGTTCTTGGCAACCATAATTCTACTGTCTCTATGAATCTGACTACTGTCATATAGGTTGAATCTTATATTTATTCTTTTGTGACTTCTGTGACTTAGTTTGAGTTATCTTCACAGATTCATCCATGTTGTATTATGCGTCAGATTTCCTTCCTTTTTAAGGCTGAATATTATTACATTATACATATATATATTTATGTTGATGTATATATGCATATTTATATTTTTGTTTATCCATCTGTCCCTCCACAAACACTTAAATTGCATCTAACTTTTGGCTATTGTGAAGAATGCTGCTATGAACACAGGTTTGCAAATATATGTTCTAGTCTCTTTCAATTCTTTGAAGTATATACTTAGAAGTGGAATTGCTAGATCATATGGTAATTCTATTTTTAACTTCTTAAGCAACTCCCATACAATTTTTCACAAAGGCTGCACCATTTTACCTCCCTGCCAATAATGTACAAGGGTTCCGATTACTCCTATCCTCATAAATCCTTGTTATTTTCTGCAATTTTAATAGTAGTCATCCTCACAAGTGTGAAGTGGTATCTCATTGTGGTTTTGATTTGTATTCCCTAATAGAGATGTTGAACTTTTTCTCATATGCATTTTTTGTGATTTGCATTTCTTCTTTGAAGAAACATCTGTTCATTTAGGTTTTTAGTTCACTTTCAGGTTTTTTTAATGTCCTTAGGATTTAAAAGTTTTAGGACAGAGATGAAATCAGAAGCCCTACCACAATGGGTTGGAAAGCAAATGCAAGTGAATACCAAGAAAAGCATGTTCTGAAAGCTTGAGCATTAAATAAAGAATTGATGTTAGCAGTAAATAAAGGAATGTATGAGATCAAGATGGCTTTATTTTGCTTTTTCCTTAAGATAGATTTAAGCAATCAATATTTGAGTCTTGGCTTTCCTTCCTGGCCCTTTTAACAAATGAAGAGATAATCCTTGTACAGAAGGGGTACCCCTTGAATTAACATAGGGGGAAAGGATGAGCAAACATGCTATTAATTTAATAGTCAAAAAGCAAATAAAACAAGATAAGACCCCCTATATATGGGAACTCGCACAGCTGCTGTCCAAAGGCGAAAAATGCAAACAAATAACTGTGATTTAGTGTCAAATACATCAAAAGCAAAAAATAGTTAACTCTGCCTAGAAGGTTCATAGAAGGCTGTGTAAATGAATAGCTCAGTCCAATATGCCTATTAAACAAACAGTAAAAAAAACAAACAAACAAAAAGTAGTCTCCTCTTATCTGTGGTTTTGCTTACCATGGTTTGTTTACCTGCAGTCAACAACCACCCATAAATGAATTCATGTAACTTTTATGATAGCATATTGTTGTACTTGCTCTATTTTATTATTGTTGTTGTTAATCTCTTACTGTGTCTAATTTATAAATTAAACTTTATAAAAAGTGTATACATATCGAATTAATACAGTAAAGTGTTAGGCAACTATCCATGCTTTCAGGTATCCATGGGTGGTGGGGTGATGAGCCAAAGAACATATTTCCTACAGATAAGTAGGTAAGATGATTATAAAGAATAAAATTATATATTTCATAAAGTGACAATTTCTAATTTCTGTGTAGCACTGTAAAATTTACATATTTACTTCAAATAATGCTATAAAGTCCAATCCTAGCTGATTACAAAGGACCTCCATGGCATTTACAGTTAATATGTGCCATAAAGAAACTAGTCCTGGTAAAAAGATAGTAAAAGAAGTTTTATGAATAAAAGACTCATAAGAATTTTCCTGAATCTTGTGGTTCCTTAATCCTTAAGTTCACTGCTTAGTTCTCTACCACTAGATCATAAGCTCCTAGAAGTGGGAGACTATATTTTATATCTCCATGTATCCCTGTAGTACCACTAACTCATTAGCCACAACAGGAAAAAAAAAATTCATCTCATTTCTCTTTGCATCCCCTGTATGACCCAGGACTGCATCTTGCTTGACTTGAGAAAAACTAAGTTACTGATAAAACTTGGTGCTATATCTCTTAAACAGCACTAGTCAATAAAAATATAATGTAAACCATATGTATAATTTCATATTTTTTTAGTAGCTACATTAAGAACATAAAAAGAAGTGTGCCCTAGTGATCTAACAGATATGTTGGCTTGTGCACTGCACATATCGCATATATCATACAACCCACATTCATGACGCTGGGTCGGGCCTGTCTACCTACTAGCCTTCTTTCATCAAAAAAAAAAAAAAAAAAAAAAAAAAAAGGTGTGCCCCTCTGGTAGCCTAGCAGTTTAGTACACCAGGAGTAGTTCACATACATCTCAAGATCCCCAGTTCCTAACCCAGAGCTGGGGGGAACAACCAAAATGAACAACTAAAATAAAGTGCTTCTTCCTCCTCTCTTCCTGCCTGCCTATTCACCTTCATTCTTGTCTGCACCTTTCTTTAATAAAACATAAAACAAAAATATAAACATAAAAAAGAAATGGGCAATCTTAATCATAATAATATATCCACAGTATTATTTGAATATGTAATTAATACAGACATTAGTAATGAAATCGTTCATTCTTTTTTGTGGGGGATGATGTACTAAGTCTTTGAAATCTAGTGTGTATTGGCATGCCCTGTTGGAGCGGCAGTTACGTCAAGTGCCTCTGAAGGAGCAACCCACATACCTCTGGGTTCAAGTCCTGGGCCAGGGGGGAAAACAACCAGTGTAAACAACTAAATAAAAAAATAAAATAAAGATGCTTCTTCCTCCTCTCTCTTCTTGCCTCCTGCCTACTCACCTTCATTCCTGCCTGTACCTTTCCTTAAAAATAAAATAAAGAAATCTAGTATGTATCTTATATTTATAGCACATCTCAATTTAAACTAGCCACATGGTAAATGCTCAATGACCACTCTGGTTAGTAGCTACCATAATACAGCATAGATTTAATCCCAAAAAAAAAAAAAAAAAAAAAAAGAAAAGTCTTTTTTAAGTCTGAAATTACAAGGTAACATGAAATGTTTTAGACAAAGTCAGTCAATTTCGTCATAAACCAAGTGACATTTAAAAATGTGAATGATGATATATGTGGGAAGAAGAAACAGAATTGTGGTTGGTGATCAGAGTTTCCTACAAAGTTTAATTCTGTATAATGTATTTATATGCTAGTTGTGTAATTTAAAAAAAGAGTTTAAAAATGAGTTATCATTATATTAGATATATCATCAGAATAAATTCATGGGAAAAAGAATATCTCTTCTTTTGCAACCTCTACTTTGGAAATGAGTTAAAAGGATATACTTTTCAAAAGTATACTCTCACATCTGAGCAGAAATTTAAGTGTCACACATATCTTCGATACACTTAGCAAACACCTGAGTACCTTCTTTGGGACAAACATCAAATATCAGAATAGCCAAGATACCATGTATCTGTTCTAAAAAAACAAACAAACTGTAGATTAAAGGACAACAGTCAAATAGGTAATTTTAACACAGTATCAACAGAGCTAAGATTGATCATGAGAGGGAAACTCAGTCCTGAGCAGGGAATATCAATCAAGACTGCCTGGAGAAGATGACAGGAAGCTGAGTCCCTAAGAGGCTAAGTAGATAAGATAAAGGAAAGAAGGAGTGTTTTCCAAACAGAAGAAGCAGCATGTGCAAATGCCCAGGGATAAGAACATATGCTGCTCTAGAAACTTTAAGAGACTCTATCTGGCTAAAGAGGAAGCAGTAACAGAGGTTGAGGAGAAAAACTAAGGTAAAGTTTAAAGGGCCAACTAAGGAGTTTGGAATTTGTACTGAAGGTAATGAGACATTACAGGGTTTTAAGTAGGGGAGTGAAAGTTAAACATATTTATAAAGCATGAATTAAATTATACTATTTTCCTTTTCAAAACATTCCAATGGTTTCTAATTAAAAGAAAATTTAACACCTTATTCTAACCTATAATGTGCTAAAGGGTCCATCTTTGATTTATATCACTTCTCTCTTTGCTCCCTATTTTCCAGTCTTTTTCCTATTCTTTAAAATGTAGGCTCAGTCCCACACAGGGGACCTATCTCACATACTTCTCTCCAGTTATACACAATTGGATTCTTCTTACCATGCAAATCTCCACTACTAGCTAATGTTGCTGCTCCTCAGACCTGCATTCCCCTCTCACTGCATTGCCTCATTTACTATTTTAATAGCAACTATCTTAAGATGACAATGTAATTTTAAACAAGAGGTTCAGAGAAGGTTCCTCCAGAATATCATCTCAATGGAACAAATCAGAGTTCAGACAGAAAAAACAGTAAGTGAAGAAAACTGACAGCAGGAACGATTTTGGTGTATATGAAAAATAAGGTCAATGTCATTGAAGTAAAGTGAGCAAGCGAATACCAGACCAGGTGGTCAAAGGTAGGCAGAGGTCAGGTTATACAGGCCCTTAGATAACTCAGTAAGGAATTCAGATTTTATGCTAAAGAAAATCTGATGGGAAACCAAGAGAAAGTTTTGACTAGAGAATGTTATATAATTTACAATATGATGCATACTTGTAAAAATAACTGTGGTTGCTCTGTTCAGATAAGAAACTATGGTGGTAGCAGTGGAGATGGCAAAAAGTGTCAAACTTGATGTTTTTAATTAGTAGAGCTGATAGGTCTTGCTGATAGACTGAGATAAAAGAATCAAGAATAACTTCAAAGCTTTTGACTGGTACATTTACAATAACCTAGGGAAGGAGCAGGTTTAAGGACAATAAATCAGGAGTACAGCTTTAGATATGCTCATTTTAATCTCCTGGTATAGATGCTAAGTAAGAAACTATTACATGAGTGGCAGGCAGGTAGGGAGAGGAGGACGAGTATTTGATCTTATTATTTTTATTTAGTTGTTCACACTAGTTGTCCTAACATATTTCTGAGCTGAAGATACAAATTTGGGAGTTATCAGTATATAAATGACATTTAAAACCACAGGACTAAATATTAGAGAGTGAAGATGAAAAGAGGGTGAAGGACGAAGTCCAAAAGCATATGGGGAGACAAGAACGACTTCAACATTTTTGATCTGGAAAAGTCAGTGAACATGGTATCATTTACAGAGATATCGCCACCTCAGTAAATGAGAGGAATTTTTTAAAAAGCTTGGGGAGGATGGGTTATATGGAGAATTTAAACTGCATATGCTGGGTCTTAATTGCACATAGTTCTATAAAAGATGATATGGTTTGAATAAACATATCTGAATATGTTTGAGTATGTCACCAATAACAAATGGTAGCTGAAAGCAAGAAAGTAAATGAGATCACCCAGAAAAACTATGCAGAGTGCTAGGAGCAAAAAAGTGAGGTAAAAATTAGTCCTGAGAAGCAGAGGAAGAAAAGTCCAAACATTAGAACAGTGACATTTCACTATTTTTCAGATATCTAATTGCCAGTCAATTAAGGGGGTAAAGATGAGAGAAAGATGTTGAATCTGACACCCAACTCTGATAACTATTT
Organism: Solenodon paradoxus; assembly: GCA_004363575.1. Lineage (NCBI taxonomy): Eukaryota > Metazoa > Chordata > Mammalia > Eulipotyphla > Solenodontidae > Solenodon > Solenodon paradoxus. The sequence continues at coordinate 227,766 of RJWH01001211.1, forward strand.
TCTTTGATTGTGGTTCCTCAACTTCTGTGATTCAGTTTCTTAATAAATACTGATATTATTTAATCCACACATCATGGAAATACTATGAGACTGAACCAATTTCAAAGCAATGGCAAGGAAAAAGCTATGACTCTATTGGATGACTCTCTGGGTCAATTTTTTCTATTAGAATCGCTACTGATGAATGAGATGAAAGGTAACATATACTCCATTGATAAAAGAGAGTCTACAGAAATCCAAGATACCATTATTTTTACCAACAAGTTCCACAATGGAAAAGAAAGAAGAAAAGATTTAATCAGCTAATTGCACATTAAAGCAAGGTGGGAAAACATAATGAGCTTCACAGTGAACTTTAAGATGAAATCAACTTCCTAAAATGAGTACTTGCATTCATTCATCTTCTTTTTAAAAAGAAGATGTCAGACAGGGATCACAACCTAGTGGGGCACACAGGTATGGATAACTAACATGAACAACTAAAATAAAAAATAAATATGCTTCTTCCTCTCTCTGCCTGCCTGCCTACTTGCTTTCATCTCTGTCTCCTTCCTTTCTAAAAAACAAAGATACTACTTTACAAAATGTTAACAACACCCAGTATACTTGCAGCATTCAGGCAAAGTGAAAACACACACAAGTAGGACGACTCAATTAAGACAAGTATGGTCCCTTCATTTATCCTGATTCATATACATTGAGGAAGATTAAATGTCCGTGTATGGTTAAGAAGCGGTGAAGAATACAACTGTACTACAAAAGAGGAAGGGAATTAAATATCTCATGGGCGTAATGTCAATTATGACTTTCCTGGAAAGTTTTCAGTTTAAGAACATAGGAAGCAATTTATTTCAATTGGTCATTCAACTGCAGTAGTGGTGACAGCCCATTTATTTCTTGCTCGCAGTGGGTTACAATTAAGAAAAAAAAAATCCCTCTCCTGCCTTCTCGTCTTTAGGGCTGGTGGAGGGAAGGCTTTGTTAGTGTGTTAAAACGGAATGACAGCCATCGATATCCTTAAGATAATGATGTATGTACATAAGATTTTACTCTTGGGTTTATAGAAAACAAGCAAATTTGCCAAAGTAACAGATTGTTTTCGCATTTGGCAAAATTCTGTGCACATTTAAATGTTGAAGCTAATCCCTCAGCTTTACTAAACCAACAGATAGGGGTCTGGCTGATCAATATGACGTGGCATGTTTGTAATGGCCTATGAGTTCGCTTCAAAGAAACCGTCGTTTCTAGCAATTGGGTTTCCTTGAAGAAAATCAAAACCAGTGATTTTTTCTTACAAGGGCAGTTCTGGGTCAAAACACCCGGCTAAAACCCCAATTCTTCTACAAACAACGATCATGAAGACGCAAACGGGTCAAGTCCCTCTTTCAAGGAAAGAAGTTTTCGATAAGTAAATGGGTGTAGGAAAGTGACTCGAATGTGATTGGAAGAGACCCCACGTCCAATGCGATCCTCCCGGAGGCAGATGGTTTTCTCACCGCTGCTTTCTCACCGCTCCACAGGTCTGTGGAGACCCTCCGGTCCTCCTAACCGGCCCTAAGGAAGAAGCATTCCACTCAGGCGCCGCCGGGGTGAGAGCATCAGAGGCCGGACGCGCGCGGCAGCAGAGACCACGTGAAGACGCCGACCAGACATGGCTAAAAGGGGATGTGGACCCAGGACCGCCACGCCAGGTCCTACCTGCCCAGCTCCCGCAGGGCGGGGATCATAGATGCCAGCTCCAGGCCGTGTTCCGCCATGCTGAGAATGCGCGGCACTCGCCAAAACAGCCTCCCGGCGTCTCCACAGATACAGCTAGTGGGGAGGCGCGCGGTACGATGGGACCTCGCGAGGCCCAAAACTCCTCCCGAAAGCCGCGGCGGGTCGCGTTTGCCAGATTCTGTTTCTCTTCCGTGTACGACGCGGGGGACGCCGGGAAGCCGCGAAGCGGGTGTGACCAGCAGGCCGGATGCGCCGCGCTTTTGAGTGCCCGGGCGAGTAGGAGTCCCTGGTGGACGCATTCCGCTAATACCTCTGGATCTGGGAAATTAGAGGACCGGGAGCGTATAAACCCAATCTCTCACCTCACAAGTGTGATCACTGAGCTATTCAGTGAGTAAATGCTACGAGTAGATCCCAGACCTCCCCACGACCACGGCCTCAGGGTTCTTATTTGTTTAACATTCTCTTTACATTGTATCTTTACATACATATCTATGTATGTCTTTTCAGATTAGCAGCAGTACTGTGTATGTATGTTTATCTCACCTTTAAGGGGCATCTACCTACGAAAGTGAGTTTAATTTAATTGAAAGTGAATCAGTGGATTCTGGCTGTAAAGATTTTCTACCTCAGCCCAATTTGTATGTTCGAAAGATGGTCGTCCTAGGAGGCTATTAATGTGTCAAAATGATGTATTTAATCAGGCAAAGCCATGCAGTTTGCTTACATTTGTTCATTGGCACATGAGGATAATTCCTGACACAATGATTAAAAAATATATTTTTAATTAAAAAAAAAAGAATGACAGCCAGCTATGCTCCTACCTCAGGATTTTTCATTTGCTGTGCCCTTTGCCTTGACCTTGAATACTACTCTCATTGCTCCTCTTCATATGTTTGCTAATATGTCACCCAGAGTCTCATCTAGGCTAGCATAGATATATTTACTGCCTTTCCCCCTTTATCTTGCATTTTCTTCATAGCATTTAGAAACAAATGATAGATTACATGCTATTTTATTGACCATCACTTCTAATTAGAATTTAAGCTCCTTGGGAGCAGGCTCTTGTCTGTTTTATTTACTGCTTAGATACCCAGGACGTAAAATAGTATCTGGCACATAGCTGATGTTCAGTATTTGTAAAATAGTTTGATTCTATGGTGGAAACAGCAGGGTATTAGGAGCTGGAAGTTCCCATTCCATCTATGACTTCAGCAGTTACTTAACATTTCTGTACTTAAATTTTTCCTCTGTAAAATGAGGTTAATAATATCTACCTCCCAGATTATAATGAAGATTGAATAGAGGTGGTAGAGTCTATAGTGGGATGTCATTTCTTAGTTTAGATGAATGAAATATATTACACAAGCCAATAAGGATGGATCTTGAAAATCATGTTTAGTGAAAAAAGCAAATTGCAAAGAGATACATAATAGTGTATCATTCATCTTGCCGTTTTAAAACAACAATACTTTGTATGATTTATGTATATGTATATATATGTATTATAAAGTTATAAAAACATGCTTGGGAAGTATATGCATCAACCAGGATAGTTATATTTCAAAAAGAGAGAAGGGAATGAAATAATGGAGTTTCAGCATATCTGAGGATTTTCTCTTAAGATCTGAGTTAAACATGACAAATTTAATATTTGTTATATTTGGATGAATGTTTTATTATTGTTTATATATATAAATGGTTAAGATATCCTAAAATATGTAAAAATATACTTTTTAAGGTTTAAATAAGTTAACATGTGATAACAATATCAACTAAGATGTAACAAATTGGAGATTACTTTTGGATCTATGAATAAAAACTATCAAAATCACAATGGAAGGCAATAATTGAATAGTCATATGGAAGGCAATGACTGAATAGTGTTAATTCTAAAATGCAGTATAAACCCTAAGTATTAGAAACAATACAATTTGGGGAGTCCAATTTACTTAAAAAAGTTATTTTTGTGCAAGATGTGTTATGTAGTTCTTTAACACAGAGAAGGAAGATAAAGTAAGTGTCAAGTAATGTTTAGTCTGTGCATTTAGAAAGGACATGAGAACTCAGAAAATTAAGAACAAAGCAGTATTTCATGAAATACTGTAAGAGAGATATGTAGAGTACACATTGAAAAAATAAAGGAGGAAGAGATTATATCTACTCCAGTGAAGAAGGTAGGTAAATCCAGAAAAGGCTCAAGGACAATGTGGCACCACATATCATTGGGGGATGTGTTTTCTGTGGGTGGCCATTGAGGTAGGAAGCACAGGAGGTGGATATGTCCTGTGTCATTGTGGCTATGAGTATTTGCTAAACCCAGTGTTCCAGATCAAATCAATGAAGGGGCACCAACCAATGTTTTGGAAGTTTCAGTGAGATTTGTACCATTGTGAGTATACTAGCACCCATTGATAATTGGACTAAGAAAAGAAATGACCACCAGAGGGCACCATAGTCCAAATGAGGCCAATATGAACTTGGTTTGCAATCAGATGCCCAAACTCCTGTGGCCTAGATACGCAAATTGTGTTACAATACTTTGGATTTTCTTTCTTTTATTTTTTTATTTATAATATGATGTCAGTATTTTACTGTATAATTCTCATCATAAATTATACTCTAAAATATAAATCTTAAATAAGAAAAAATGTATTGGTACAAAACAATAGACATTTAAAATAATGCTTAATTTGAATTTCATTATTTTTTAAATTACTCTAGTATTTCATATTTTATTATCTAATTTTAACTTTTAATAATTTTTAAAAAATGTGCTCCTATGTTATGCTAATTTTTTTTGGGGGGGATAATAACCTTTTCACACCCAAATATGATTACATCATTCCTCTGCTTCAATAGATGGACTGTGTATTCAGTATCATCACACATAGATAACTGGGTAATCTGTTGTTTTTCATTGGATAAAATCTCAAATAATAGAACAAGATAACACAAATTAACATTCTGAAACTTAGTAAGGCAGAAGTAATTACCTATTACAGCCAAACTGCACTAATGCCCTGTCCCATTTAGTAGAAACACTACAAGAATCCATTCCAAAAATAGCTCTCCTAGAAGAACTTAAAATTTTAAGGAAATTTAGAATAAAGTTATTTGCCTTCCTGTCCATGTGTCAGTTTCAAGTCTACTAAGGCTGTATTAAAGAAGTAGAACTCCACTGTGTTTTGAGATGATTCAGAAATAAGGACATGGACTACTTTGCTATGTGTCCAGATTTCTACCTTGGTAATGAACTATTGTCATTTATATCACTAAAATCTCAAGTGTTACCCTAAGATTACATCAAATTTGTCTGAATAGGAATGATTATTTGCATTTGAAATCATTATTTTTATTTTTCTCAAAAACTTTCATAATTTCATCTATTATCCTCCCTGCAGTTCTGTAATGTAACTAAAGCTGGAGGAGAGGTTTCTGGGTTTTCAAACTTGATTATGCGTCAGAAGGACCTGGAGAGCTTGAAACAGATTCTTGAACCTTGGTTCCAGAAATTCTGATTCAGTGAATCTGCAGTGGAACTCAGTAATTTGTATTTTTAGCATGCTCCTGTGTGATGCTGCTGTTGCTGGACCGCACTTCAAATTAGTGGTAGTTTAGCGCAGTGGTCCTTGATCTTGGATTCACAATGAAATTATGTGGGTAAAGAAGTTTTTAAAAAGTATCTTTATATTCCAGGAGATTCACATCTAATTTGTTTGGGGTAAGGCATTTAAATGTTTTCATTTATTCTCTCTTTCCTTCATTCCTTTTTTTCCTTAAATGTATTTTTATGCATTTCTCTTGCTTACCAGCAAATTCAAGCTCTACTCATATGTATACTAATAATTTTGATTTTTTTCTGTCAGTTACCTATTCAAGACTTTATCAGTTTAATTTGGTTGTCTCATATTGATTTATAGGAAAATTTTCATATAGTATGAATAGTAACCCTTTTATGATTTACTGAGGATAATTTTTCTTAGTCTGTCACTTGGCTCTTGAAATTTTATGTTTTATTATATCAAACCTGTCCATCTTCTCCTTTATGGCTTCTGAGTTTTGAGTCTTACTTAGGAAGGTTAATACCAAGATTAAAAGTGTTCTGTACTTTTCACTAAGTGTACACTCTTCAGTTTCCTCGTTTATATTATTTTTAAAATTTATTTATCATTTAATTACTGATAATTTTTGGATAAGACAAATTGTTTCCTAGACTAAGAGCGCATTTTTTTTAGTACTGAAGTTCCTCTTGATAGTTTAAGACTAAAGAGGTTTTTAAGGGATGTAGGTAACATACAGAATCTTTGATAGGCACAGACTTCCCCACTAGAATCCAAGACCTCCCTAAATTACCTATCAAGGGAGTTTTTAATTCTGAAATTATTAGGAAGTTATCAAAAGAGGATCATGCCTCACTTCTCTCCTCATAGGATCCAATTTTCAATCAAAATCTTGCATGATTTAGTGGAGCTTTAACTATAAATAATCTTGGAAAGGTAGTTTTTGGCTTTCCCTGAAGGCATCTTAGAAGAGAGTTGGAGCAGTCCATGGTATTCGTTAATATCTCACTGACTAGTTCATCATTACTCCATGACATTTTGAAATGCTGTCATTTTCAGAAATTAAAATTTTCATAGAGGAAATAGGGGCAATCAGCAACTCTTAGCTACATGTCACGACTTTTTTCTAACTTCTCATCTGTGTTAGATAAGATTGTACATGATTTTATTTTTCAAATAAGGACAGGCAAGTTGTGGGAGGAAATGTAGATTCGAATAAGTTGTCTCAGATCATCCTTTTATGTCATAAAGCAATTCCCCACCTACCCATTGCCTGATAGAATGACTTCTTTCTGGGATAATTACTCAACTTGATTTCCCAGTTATTAATTGCTCACTATTTGTATCCTGAAACCTAGGTCATTCGTTTAGTTTTCTATTTCAGTCATCAAAATTTTATATTCCCAAATACCTACTTAAATTTCAGTACATATGCCATCTTTGCATGTTTCTATGACTATTTTAATTATACTTTTCAAATGTCTTCTGGTTATTCTCTACCTCTCTTTTATCTAATATTGTAGAAATGATACCTCTCTCCTGGTAACTGGTAATTTTTTTTTCAAATGTGTGAAAATGTTTAGTTATCTTCTCAGTTTCATATTTTAGAATATCTGTTCACTTTGCCTTCTTATTAACTGTAACCATCCCTGGCCAATCTGGGGAAAGAAACACTTGAGAAGTAAGGGAGTATTGACAGCTCATCTTCAGGTATGGCAGGTGTGAAGTCTGTAACTACAGTTTAGAACAGTGTTGAAAGAAAAAGAGGTTGACAGCACAGCATTTCTAAACTTCTTTACCCAATTTTCTCTGACATCTTAATACCTTCCTTCTCACTACTTGATGTATTCCTTGCTCCTTCATTTTCCTCCTCCGTATGGCTTTAAGATGAAATTACCTTCCATTTTGTTTTTCTGAGATGTCATCCTAACTGCATTTGGCTTTTTCTCAGTATTTCTGGTTTGTGGATGACAGTTTTTCTTGTTTTCTCAGCATATTTTTATTTTTAAAGGTATCTTCTTTACCATGTCATGGAATTTTATGTGGTAGGAAAGGTATAAATTTGTGTATTTATTTAGTTATTTTTGATTCAATAGTATGTACATATGTGCGTGTGTGTGTGAGAGATAGGTTTTCTTTCATTGTTTTCTGTTTTTGTATTTCTCAAATAATTTTCTCTAAATTATGTTAAAAAAAAAAAAAAAAAAAAGCCAGGGGTGAACTGAATTGTAACCCTTTTCACCTATATATTTATTTCGCCTATATGTATTAGTCCCCTTATCCTGGAAAAAAAAACAACAAAAAAGAAAGTAAATATTTCCTATTGTTACCTAGTGTCATCCACAGTGAGCTCACCTTTCTTGGAACTAGGAAATGCGTGCCTGTGAACAGCAGCTCATGTCAGGATTAGGATCAAAACTGCATGGCAGTTAGGTGTTGTGGTTACAGGCATTTTAGAAACCATCAGCCTCTGTGAAAACAACACTATTTAGACTTAACAGAGACTCATTTCTAATCCAGAATACTTGGTGGTGGTTGTTTTTTTCCTTCATTTATAGTATGGAAATTATTTAACTTTGCAGGGACTAGTTGTGGTAAATCACACAAATTTGGAGTTGGGCTCCTAATTCCACCATTCATTCAAGATCTGTTACTTTATATTTCTTAATGTCTACTTCTGTCCTCAGAAGCATTAGATGTGATAAAGAATGTGACATTCTCAACACAGTAGCTACCACACAATGAGAAAACATTATTGAGTATAAAACAGTGTCTGGCATATGCTAGGAATTAGTAACTGTTACCTATATTGTCACTAATATTTCATACTAGCTGTAAAAAAGCCAAAAAAATTACCCCTATTTCTTTTTAAGTTGGTGATGTTATTTTTTTCAATGAACAATTGGAATACATGATTAGATATAAATTCATGAGGTATGCAAATATTTAAAACTAGGACTGTCCTAGAAAAACTGAAACATGTTTACTCTAATTAGAGCATATACTTTTTTTGTTTGTTTTTAAGAGAAGGAAGGCAGGAAAAAGCAGGAAAGAACAGGGTGGAGGCAGAAACATTTTATTTATTCATTTGTTCATTTTTAGTTGTACCCCACGGCCCCAGGCTGAGAACCCAGGTCTTTGGACTTTGTGTGGACTATGTCCCTATGTGAGCTTAACACCTGAACCACCAGGGCGCACCTGTACTTTTGATGACCAGAATACTGTGCTCACCAAATACAGCATCTTTTCTCTTTGAATTCTTCCTACCTGATGTCATTACTTCCATTGTTTTCACATTATTGCTCTTTTGATAATCAATGTAACTCTTATCAAATAAAATATCAGAGGATTCCCAAGGTAGAAGTAATAGTGTACTGAATGAACTGACTTAGAGCCCTTCTTACTATCATCTACATAAAATCCTGGCCTCCTGGAAACACAGTTTGAAACTGTATTTCTCATTGGCAATGATATAATCTGTCAAACAGATAATTTAAAAAACTTTTCTTATGTATTGGTTGTATATTTTTAATGATATACTCAATTCTTTCATATTTGGGAGATAGTTTTGAGAAACATTTCAATTTTTATCAGTTATTTACAAATAACATCTTGGGGCTGGTAGCTTTTGCAGATTATTTTATACAGTTTATTTTTAAATTCCTTTTCAGAGAGTGATCTTTTTCTCCAAATGAGTTAACACCGTATTTATAGTCTACTATTCCTCATGAATTTAGTTGGTCAATATTCCCACTAAACAAAGAGCTCACAGGAGTATTTGGTTAAATATTTTTCTTATAAGCCTTATTGGGGAATAGTTATGTAAAAGAATTTTCCACATATTTAAAATGTACAACTTAGTTTTATTTATTTATTTTTAAAAGAAAGATTTAGGTATGAATGAAGGTAAGTAGTCCGGCAGGCAGGTAGGAAAAGGAGGAAGAAGCATTTATCTTTTTTATCTGGTTGTTCATATTGGCTGTTCCCCTGCCCCAGGTCTCAAACCCAAGTCCTTGGGATGCATATAGACTATGATGGCCAGAAGCTGAGAACTTTACTGTAAACCACCAGGACGTGCCCTGCAACTTGTTTGTGAGTTATATCCTTCTATGTAATCTCCTCTTCAATCAAGACAAATTATTTCCATTATTTCCAAAAGATTTTTACTATTCCTTTATAACTCATCTCTTCCGAACTCCAGGAATTGTTGATTTTTTTTGTCACCATAGGTTAATTTGCACTTAGTATAAATGGAATCATACATTTGTCTCTGGTTTCTTCCACTCAGCATGATTTTGAGATTTATACATGTTAAAGATTGTATGAGTAAACTTTTCCTTTTTTTTTTTACTGAGCCATATCCATTGCATAGATATGCTACAATTTGTTTATTCATTCAACTGCTGGGTTCCTTCTGATTTGAAGTTATTGTTACAAAAACCTATAATGATTATTTATGTTAAAGTCTTTATATGAACATGTTTTAATTACTCTTGAATAATACCTATGAATGGAATGCTTGGTTTATATAGAAGATGTGTGTTTAACTTTTAAAGAAATATTTTGTTTTAGTTTGTGAGAACTTAGATATTCAAATCCTGTATATTTGGGCTCAGAAAAGGATAATGAATCTACTGATTTCTCCAGGTGGAAGGCAGGAAAAAAATCATTATGTACATCAATCTTGGCCCACCTACATCCATATTTCATTGCTTATCAATTCCTTTTGGTCTTAAAATAGGCTGACCATATTTCAAAACCAGACAAATCGGCACTGGACTTGTTGGTCCACTCAACAGACTCCACTGGGCAACTCAACTGCCTCTGTTATCCTGCCTTATAGATGGCCCTTGTTCGTTAAACACCGGGCAAAACTGAGGTGGGGAAATTTGAAACAAACAGTTCTGTCCCATTTAAAACTGGATGCATGGTCAGCCTGTGCTAAATTAATTTTAACGTAATTAAATAATTAAATAATTTTCTTCGTTTCTCCAGCCCTACTGATACCATTTCAGGATTTCTTGGGCACCTATTTTGTATTCAGTACTATGCTAAGAGCAGAGAAGGGACACACAGGACTTCAGTTAACAGAAGGCAAAATAAGAGCCCTGTTTCTTGCTAGGCCAGAGCTATAGATTGTGCCATAGCAAAGTGTGGAAGAACTCTTGAGACTGCATTCCATTTACTTGACTCACATGCTAGAGGAACCCACCTTTGTTTGAGTATGGGATGTAGTTATTTATTTATTTTTAAAGCAGGTGTGGCTGTTAAATGAAGAGGAAGTATTAGGTGAAATCCCGAAAGGGGGAGGGGAAGAGAAAACTTTCCTTTTTTAATACTGAATGTTTTCCCCTCAATTAGAGCTTTGCAAAGTGCCCTACTGAGACTAGCACCACCAATTTCCTCTGAGAACCTGTTAGAAGTGCAGATAGTCGAACATCACTCTGGATTAACTAAATCTGAAACTCTGGGAGTGGAATCTGCTTTGTTTTAACTAGTCCTCCAGGTGATGCTGATCCACGCTCAAGTTTGAGAACCACTGTGCAAAACTCATTCCAAGGATGTATTTGGCCATCTTTAGACTTGGGTGCCTCCTGGTTAACGGTGGGCAATAGGGATAACGTTACGTGCCGTTCATCCTCCACCCCCACCCACCCCGCCACTCCAAGCACCAGCAATCTTCCACCCTTCAGTATAGTAGTGTAGGTTCTCAACCTGAAGCCTTTCCCTTCAGAGCCGCAACCAAAACCCGGCGAGTGGATTCTGAGTTTACTGGCGTAGGTGCTGGCCGAGCATGCGTAGTGGAGTGAGCGCAGCTGCTTCGCGGGCGCGGCTAGGTAGCTGCAGAGCCGAATTGCACGGATCCCGAGCGGAGGTGCGGGCTCGAGGGCCTGGCGTCGCTGCAGGTACTTGGTCAGCGGTGGGGATTCGAGAGGAAGGCCGGACTCATAAACGGAAAACAAAGCTTTACTTCGTGGGTGCGGAGCGGCTCGAGGGCAGTTTCCCCGGGGTTCACACGCTCACTAGGTGTCTCCGGCCCCCGACTGTGCAGTGCGGCGCTCATCGATCTCCTGGCGCACTCCTGCCCATCCCGGCAGCAGTAGTGAAGGCAAGTGCTAAACCCTGTATTTACGCAGCTTGCCCGGTAAACCTGAAACGGAATTGTGATTTCTTGCCTTTAGTTGGACATTTTGTGAACTTTTGTATTACTGCTCTCTCTTTTTTTAAACTTTGGGTGGTTGCTGGTGAGACTTTCTGTTCCAGCTCGTTTCTCTTGAATTCTGTGATGGATTTGCCTTTGGCCTTTGGTGCATAAGATCAATCGGCTGGAATTAAATCGCTTCCGTGATTTCTAGTCTTGTTGTCTTTCCTGGAGCTGGGGGAGGAGGGCTAACTGGATGCGGCAAAGAAATGTCAACTTTCAGCGAATTTCAGTGCCGAAAACTTTCTGCAGTTCAGCTGTGTTTCTTTGAGAGGAAGGAAAAGGAGAGGAAGAAACTTTTATTCAGTTGTTCCTTTTTGTTTTTTCACTGCAGTTCTGGGTCTTAAACTTGGGTTCTTGGGATTTATGTAGTTCACACACTAGTGTCTCAGTCCTCCGAGTCACAAGGGTGCTTCTCAGGTGCATTTTTAAGTAGAAATTTTCTAAAATTTAAGACCACCACCTTGTTTTTCTAGTTTTTTTAAAAAATAAATGATTATTTCAGGGTTTATTTGATGCTATTAAAAATAAGCAGCTGTTTTCTAGCAGAGTAACAGAATACTCACTTTCTCCCCATTATTTACCCTGCCATATTTTACTCTGGAACTGAGGTATTGAATTTACTTGTAGGAGGCTAAGACTGCTGTATAAATTTCTTAGATAACCTGTGAACCACAAACAACATTTTAGGCCAAAGGGGCATACATTGAGTATTATTTAGGTAATGTCTTACATTTCCATTAATAAGTTTAGGAATACAAATTTTAAATTTAGGAAGAGAAATTTATACGGAAAGTGAATACAGATATTGGCCTTTCCCTCCACCCTCATGATGAATGTTTAAATGGCAGAAATAATATACAGTTGGTTTAGTTTTGCACTGTAGAGACCTTTAAGGTCAGCCAGTTCAACTGCTTCATTTTACAAATGAGAAAGTTGAGACCAAGGAGCTTAAGTGACTTGCTGGGGCCTCTGAGCCCCTCCTTGGCAAAGGGGCCTGTACCCAGGTTTTCTGATTTTTAGGGTTCTTTTTAAACTCCTTCTGCTTAAACACTCCTCACAGTTTGGTTAGATAATTAAAATTTCTTTTTCTCTTCTACCTCCTTGTGCTATGCAGCCTGGCTTGTGTAAAATACACACTTTGTAAATTCCTTTCCAAAAGTGACCTCTCCCTTCAACCCATCTAATAATTTACTGATCTTGAAACCACCTTCTTCCCTGCCTCAGTCACACTGGACGCTTGGCCCAGAACGCTTGTTAGCCCCACTCCCTGTTGAAGTCTTGCCCAGACCGCAAAGTGTAGCTCAGGTGTGACCTCTTCCTGCAAGACTTCTTTGGTTCCTGAGGCCAGAAAGCAGTTCTCTGTGAACCCTCTAGCATTTATTACTGTTGTATGTGCTGCTGGTATCCCCTCGGGCTATTGGTATTCCAAATTGTATTTTAACACATGTCCCGAATTCTTGAACAGTGTGTAAACACTTAGAGGTCACTTAGACGTCCCACCCAGCTCCAGGAACAAAGTATACTGTCAGCCACTGTTTGTGGGAGGAAGTGACATACAGATAGTTTTTTAAAGGCAGTTGATGCGGGTCTTCTGTAATAAGTGGGAGGCCACTGTAGAGGTATAGAAAGAACGGAGGTCAAGTCAAACCAACTGGATGGGGCGCCTCTCATGTTTTGATGAGAGATCACAGTTCGGGGAGTTCAGGGAACAGGAATAAAATCATAATGGGGGAGAACTGGCCCGGATAGAGTGGATAGCACAGATTTAAGAAATGGTATAAAGAAAAAGGCATTTGGTGAAAGATGAAATAGAAGGAAAGACATAGTTTCAGGTTTTGTGTGCTGATAATGAACTTATAATGTTCTTTTTATATAATTTAAAAGTAATTTTAGTTGTGACAGAGAACAACCTGAAGGGCGGGGTGGAGTGAGGAGGGTTGGTAGTTGATGGGAGGGTGTCTGTGTCATCGGAAGAAAGGATGGTTCCATTGAGCTATATACAGTATTGGGGAAGCTGTTGGCTGGCATAACCTTCCTGTAGATATTTACACTGCACTTGATCACTACCTTCAAGTAACAGTGACGCGTGTTCATCTAAAAGTGTCAAGAAGAGAGAACCGTTAAGGGGAGAGAAAGCCTAAGAAATGATTACCAGGAGAGAAAGGAAGCATTGACCTGGAATCTTTAAAAAAAAATCATGACGTTAGTCAAAATTGATTGGATAGCCAAATGCAAAATCAAGTAGTACGTTCAAGTTAATGTCTTATCTCTTGAAAATACCCAAATATTAATTATATCCCAACCTTTTGTAAAATAACTATTTAATGAAACTTTCTACAAATAATAGTAATATTAGTAATGTTTTAGCGCGTGTTCTGTGGACTAGATACTGTACCAAATACTTTACAAGTAGTATGTCCCTTAATCTTTACTATCATATTAAATTAGTGCCATGGTTATTCCCATTTTATAGATGAGAAAGCTGAGGCTTATATAAATCACAAGTCTGAGGTCACACATTTGATAACTGACAACTGACTGAGCTGAGCTTTGATCCTATGCTTCAGACACTGAGAGTTCATATAACTTAATCAAATATCTAAACAAAATGCAAAACTTCAGCCTTGGTGGTAACCTTAACAGATGGTTAAAATGGCCACAGATTTTAGTGATACTTGCAATGTTCTGTGAACTGAACGTTTATTTGAGAAGCAAAATAAAACAACAATGATGAATCTTTATGACTTTTGTTTTTATTTCATTTGGCCTTTATCACCTTTTTACCCCTGAAGCATTCTTAGAGACGGAAGCTTTCTCTGAGTGCACCATAAAGCTATTTCTGTTGTGCTCCCACTATTTTCCAGGGTTGGGTGTGCAGGCAGGGTGATGGAGTAAGTTGGAGGGGCCGGAAGCTGACCTTATATATAACTCTTAAGAAGTCTAGGGTGATCAGATTTGTAAGGATTTTTTTTTTTTTTTCTTAGAGTGGCAGGATTTATTTCTGGAAGCTCATAGAATATCTGTGGATACTGATTCTTACCCTGCTCTCAGGCCTTTGCGATGTGGTCCAGCCCTCACACCCAGAAGAATCTATATCTCAATGATTTTTCTTGGTAACCTTAAGATGAGGGAGTTCTAAAGTTTAGGTGGACTTGTTGGCATTGGAGAAGGCCCAGGACAGAGATAAGTAATTCAGAGAAAAACTGGTAGGCTCAAGATTTGAGCAGAAGAGAGTTTACTGTGAGAAAATGTCCACCCTCCCGCCACCTACACCCCCATACCCCCCACTTCCTTTTCGATGAACCTGAACCTCTCTCATGGTGTTACAGGCCAAGGGAGGGGGGTTCTTTGACTTCTAGTAGTAGAAATTAACTAGAAGCCAGACTAAACCTTAGACAAGAGGCTTTACTGGGAGCTTTAATGCAGTTCCACTGGGGAAGGGAGAAGTGGGAGGAGGAGGCCCATGTATAGGGAAGACTGCTAAGGGGACAGAGTCCTAGGCTGCTCCATTCCAGCAGCCACAGATTAAAGCTTTTAAACAGTTCTTCGGCTTCTTGAGGGTCTTGGAAAGGAGAGGGCTTTCTGCACAGTCAACAGTTGATGGTGACTGTGACCTGGAATCTCATGAGCTGTTCCTGTTTTTTGAGATTTTGTTGTTGTTTTCAAAATGCCTTGGAAAAAGCTGAAGATAAAGTTACTCATTATACCCTCTTTTCCCCTGTTTTGTCTGGTCTGGCAGAATAGAGCTTTGGAACTGCAAATGGTCTCTAGGAAGAAGGTGTTCAAGGCTAAGTTAGGGGCTGTGATAGATAAGATTCTCAGTCTGAGCTGTAGGCATCTGCAGATCCCCCCAGGTTGATGGCTAGGAGGCTCCTAGTGTTTCTTTATTGATAGGTATTGTGACTCGGAAGGGCTGGCTGAATATTGCCTGCAGTTAGTTTTGTTATTCCCTGCATCAGGATATTTCTCACCCAGAATGGTAAATCAGGGGAATGGGAACTGGTGTTTACATAATTCTAGTGGAGATGGGGAAGTAAAGTGATTTGAATAGAAGCACTATTATAAGTGATTAATAATTCTCTAAAACTGGTGATCCTAATAAAGGGGGTCTTCTTGCTCCTGTATCTTAATCTGCCTGTTACAATGTGTGTCTCAAAATGGAGTCCAGAGGGAGCATCCTTCCCTCCTCTCATTACCTGCTGCAACATCACCTCCTCCTCAGTCTGCTCTGTGCATTCCCTAGGTGTGTGTTCTGGATATGAAAGACAAGGCTGCCGGCTTCTGGCTCCACCTATAACTTATCTCAGCATTCAAGAACTTACCACATCACCAAGCTTTTTCATGAACCAAGATGTGAATCAATATTTTATTCTAGATGATGATGAAAGAGGCCTTTGTGCTGCATACTGGTTTATTGATTATAAAATAGACAATTTTGATTGCTGAAAATTTTGCTGACAGAAGATCTCATGAAATGTGTGACTGTCAACCTTGATCATCTCACTTCTTTTAATATATGGTGCTAATTCTCTTTTTAAAATTTATTAAATTGATTTTATTGAAGGGATATTACATTATGACATTAGTTTTAAGGTGTACACCATAGCAGATCAACATCTGTATGCAATATTGTAAATTCACCACTGTTTCAGTTTTTCCTTCACCCTAAATTCAATCCCTTCCACCCCATTTGTCACCCCTCCTCTTCCTCTCCCACAACCTTTGATTTATTTTTGGTTTTTTGGCTAAGTCTGTTGTTTGATTTGGTTCTTTTCGTTTGTTTGTTTAAGTCCGTTTTTATTTAATTTAGTTCCTTCATTTGCTTGCTGTCTCTATACATCTCATATCAGTGATATACAATGTCTGTCTTTCTCCTTCTGACTTATCTTGTATCTCATTATCATCACAGCTCATGTTTTTTTTTTAGTACCACTTTATCCAAAAGTGCCTATTTGTCCTTTTTTCTCTGAGGAACATGTTGCATGGCTTCTATAAAAGGAAGTTGCTTCCTTCTTAGTGATATTGTGGACCCAGAAAGGGTGAGAGTTACAGTGATGATTAGGAGAACTTTTCTCTTATTTAAAACCCTTGTTTCATTAAAAAAAATTTTTCTGGGAGTTTAGGTAATTATTTCATAAAGTCTAGTTGTGAGGGGAGCTTTAGACTTTATAATACACTAAATAGACTAATATGCTAGCTAATAAAATAAACTATAAATACTCAAGCAATTCTGAGCTATAAAAACTACAAGAATATTTGGCTAACTTACTGCACATTGACATGCCTCTTTGAAAAAATCCAAGCTGACCACAAAGGAAAAGTAAGAAATTGTCTTTTCCCAATGTAAGGTAGCTGGATACCTTAGGAAGGTGGAAGGAATTTGTCTGGGAGCCTTCTTCATGAAAAACAAACAAAAAAACTAAAGGTTTGGGGGAATGATGAACAGGAGAAACTTGAGATATTAGGGGGCACCAGATTAGCCTTGCTGAGAAACTCAATGCGTTATATTGTTAAAGACCCAATCCCGGGCAATAATACAGTTTTTATAAAAAATTATAAAATCACCTTTAATTTATGAACCAAGAAAGGAGACTTTAGTAGTGTTACCAAAATAGAATTTGTGTTGAATTTGAATTTAAAACATTACTAAACCTATATGAAAGGATCAGTCATGTTAATTACCCCTTGGACTGAGGTCTACTTGTCTAAACCTGCCCACCAAACGATGAATTCCCCTGTGGGGCCCTCTGCACAATGTGAGTAAAAGAGTAAACCAATCCTCATGAATCACAATTGTAAAATCCAAAGTGATGCATGACTGTGAACTAAAACTGATACTGATCAAGCAATTTGAATGCCTTAGCTTGAAAGTACCTGCCGCATTTGCACATTGTTCCCATAACTGGTGCTGAGAATTGAGATTTAATTGTTGAAAGAACAGAAGATTCACAACCCATTCATTTACAGTGAATAATCAAAGACATAAGTAGACTTTTTGTCTCATTTCACTTTGTCTTCTTAAATGACATCTTTTATGACTATATTGGCTTCTCTTTTCTTTTTGTCCTTGATGTATACATACTGTGTATTGTTTATAGATTAAAATCAATGCAAACTAGAACTTTGAGGTTTGAGAAGTGAACCTCTCTCTGCATAGGGTTTTAATGCCACTCATTAATAATTTGGTTGAAAGATAATATCAAGTGAGTACATAATTGAACCTTTAGCTCAGTATCAAATTAGTATTTATACTTTTTGGGAACAAACCAGAAATTCTCAGAGACTCTTGCATTCTTTTCCTGCAAGGCTGTCTTAGCATTCTGTCCTAGTAAAGTCCCCCTTTTCTTCCTCTCTCCTTAGGTTTATAGGGATACTCTTTTGATCAAAAGAGTGTTTCCAAGGGTCACCGAGTTCTTGCAGAGTTTAAGTGTTATCAGGTCAGTGAGGTGCCAGCCGTGAAACACAGCTCACAAAAACTCAGTGGTGTTTTTAGCACAATTTGTCATATAAGTGAATTAATTTTGAAAAAACAACAATAATAGCAGTTTGCTTGATTCATTTTCTTATCCTCAAACAGCCCAGGTTAAACCCAAGATCACCATCAGTGGAAAAAGGTAATCTGAGAATCTCGGAATATTTAGAAATCAATCAAAATGAACTTCCTTAGTGTAATTTAAAATTTAGATATCTGAAATCAACTGGCCTAAGCTCGGAGCCATAAACGGGAAGACAGAGCCTGTGATTCTGTTTCTAACAACATGAGAAGGGCGAGTTTTCTTCAGTTGCAGAATGTAAAAGAATCTCTAAACTCTAAGGTAAGGCAGTTGGTATTTATTGATATTGTATTAGTTATGTTGCTATTATAATAATAATATTCTAACTTTGAAGACTTTCACTGACAAGTGGCCAATACTGAGAATAACTTGCCTGCTTGAGCCTGCCTGACTTGGATATGGCAGAGATAGAACTCTCATCTCTGTCTTCTAATTTTAACATTTGATCAATATCAGTTCAGCATTGGGATTGCAGTGATGGCTAGGGTAGATAAAGGGTCCCTGTCCTCATGTAGCTTTAGTCTGGCCTCAAATCTAGTGTTTTCCCAGCCAATCCATAGTCTCTTCTTTTACTGACCAGAGGGGATAATTTCTCTGTGAAATTTATATTCGGTTTTTATAAAATACTAAATGTGTTTGTGACTAAGCCTTGATTATGGATCTCTTCAAGTTATTTCTTTGTTGCTAGAAGTGCTTTCAACAACTACCCTTTCAGGTCCTACTTGCTAGTGGTATTTGTTAATCTTGACTGAGGGGTTGGATGCCTGTCAGCATCCTTCCCATTGTAATTAAAGGAATGAGACATAGTCCTTGTTCTGATGGGTTCTCAGATGGAGCAGGCAGATCTAGGAGTAGCCCCTGAAATGAGTGAGCACCAGGAGAAAGGATAGAATGAAGCCCTAATGGAGAGAAGTTAATTCTACATTGGGGTGAGGAAGGTGTCAAGACTTTAGAACTGAACATTTGAAGAAAATCATGCATCCATGGTAAAGGGATAGCAAGAGCAAAAGCTTGGAGACAGGAAAGAGCTGGCCTGATGAGGAAACTGCAGGTACTTCTGTGTGTTCTAATACTTGAGCATGTATAAGAATCACCTGGAAATCTTGTTTAAAAAAATGGATTCTGGGTCATGATTTCAGTATTTCTGATTCTGAGATCTAGGGTGGGGCTGGAGAATTTGCATTTCATCCAGTTCCCAGATGATGTTGAGGCTAATGATCTGGAAACTGAACTTGGTGAGCCTCCAGACTAGAGTTTAGGGTGTGGGATATAAATGAATTGGGGGAAAATTTTTTTTCTTTTGAAACTACTACCTTCACAAAATTGAAATTTCATAGTTCTTGTATTGTTTTTTGTGGTAATATTTATTATTTCTTTAGTTAACAATGCTAAATTCCATTCCAATACCCCTTACCTATACCTTTCCCCTCATTCCTCATTCCCCTGCCCCACGTTTATGAGTCCTGTTATCTTTATTGGAATTTGTATGTTCGTTAGTTTCATTTTATTATACTCCACATAGATGTGAAACCATCCTATTTTTCTTTTTTTTTTTTTTTTCTGATGTATGTTACTTAACATGATCCCCTCCAGTTCATCCAGATTATAGCAAAGGGCACAATTTCGTTTTTCTTAATAGTGGCATAAAATTCCATTGAGTATATGTACCATAGCTTCTTTATGAGTCATCAGTTGATGGGCATTTAGGTTATTTCCATGTCTTAGCTATGGTGAATTTTGCTGCTATGAACAAAGGGGTGCAGATGTTTTTCCTGATTAGAGATTTTGAATCCAGTGGGTATTTGCCTAGGAGTGAGATTGCTGGATCAAATAGTAAATCATTCTTTATTTGTTTGAGGAATCTCCATACTGTTTTCCGAATTGGTTCTACTGATTTGCTTTCCCATCAACAGTGTAGAGCGGTTCTCTTTTCTCCACACCCCGTCCGACACTGTTATTTCAGTCTTTTTGATTTAGGCTGTTCTCACTGGTGTAGATGGTATCTCATTGTAGTTTTTATTTGCATTTCTCTAATGATGAGTGATGTAGAGCATTTTTTCAGGTGTCTGTAAGCCATCTCTGTCTTCTTTAGAAACATGTCTATTCAGCTTTCTTGCCCATTTCTTGTTGTCCACACATTGTTGTTTTTTTTTAATTAGTCTAATTTCCAAGTGGTTGCTGCCTTGTGTTCCTTGCTGCTCTCTGGAAGTTCCTTACTGCCCCTCCTTGACCCTCCGCATTGATTTCTCCTAAGAAACTGTCCCTTTTCTTGTATTCAATATTTTGAAATGACTGTTGTTCAGCCACTGTGGTCTTCTACCCATGGAAAATCTGAACAGCTCACATCAGCAGATGATATTCGGAGGTGACAGAAACCAAGTATGAATGATTAGTATACCTAAAGGATCTGCATATATAATGTTAAATTTCATTCAACAATTATTTTTTGAATAGCTCACAAACTCCTAGATCAGAGGTGGAATTTATACAATTGCAGAAACTTGCTTCCTTCAGAAAATACTCAATATTGTAGGAGTGTTAAGGTACACGGATTCATGACTTCAACACAGAGCAGCTGGTGCTAAATGCAGTATAAATGTTAGAAAGCAAGTGTGGTAGAACTGAGAAGGTTCCCTTTCTACTGTAACAGTTAGGGCACACAAGGCAGAGTTGAGGGGATGATGAATTTTGCGATCTTACAGTGTTTTGTGCCAGTTCATAAACCATCTGAAATGAGGGAACATACGTTTACATGTAAAAGAACATATGTTTACATGTAAAAGAATGAGGCATTCCACCTAAAGGGCACTGAACCTCAGAATGGAATTGCAACAGGAACGTACTTGTTTAGCCAGTGGTGGGTACTTAAGTTCATTTTCAGAAGAACAGGGAGATAAGACAGGAGAGACATCTAGGGAAGATTATAGAACAGTTTGTGTCTGAGGTTGCTGGATTCACCTATCAGGCACACTTGGGGGAGGTCTTATGTTAATATTTTTCTCATTTAATCTAAAAAAGATATTAAGGCATCATGCCTGGTGGCTTAGTTGTTTAGCCTACTGGGTGTAGTCCATATACTTCCCAAGGTCCCCTGTTCAAGACCCAGGACCAGGGGAACTACCAAGATGAACAGCTAAATAAAATGAATAAGGTGCTTCTTCCTCCTATTTTTTTCCTGCCTGTCTATTGGCTTTCATTCTTGCCTGCACTTTTCCTTTTACGAGAAAGAAAAAAAAGGATACTAAGGCTCATTGAAACCTGTGTGTACAGGTTCTTTCTATCATGTTAAACTCTTAGGCACTATCCTCAGGGTATTAAAAAAATAAAACAGCAAAACTTTTTATGGAAAATAGTTTTCATATGAGCCAGACATTGTTGAAGTCTTTGCCTTGAAGAGTATTCAGTGGTGTTCTATCAGCATTCTTGGTACACATCACAGGTGTGTGTGTGTTTTAAATAACAACTTTACTAAGGTATAACTTGTAAGTGTACAGTCAGTTTTAGAATATTTTCATTGTCCTGTGTTCATTTGTATTCACTCCTGATCTCTCACCCCTCACTCCCCAGGCCTATGCAATGACAAATTTACTTTGTCTTTTAGATTTGCATATTCCTGAAATTTTATATACATGGAAGCATATTATATGTGGCCTTTTGCATCTGGCTTATTTCATTTAGCACTATATTTTTAAGGCCCATACATACAAGCAACAATACTTCACTTTTTATGGCTAAATAATATTCCACTGTGTGAATCTGCCACATTTTACTTATGCATTCATCAGTTGATGGACACTTGAATTCCTACTTTTTTTGGCTATTATGAATAATGGTGTTGTGAAGATTTGTGAATTGGTGATTTTTTGTTTCATATGTTTTCATTTCTTTGGATCATTAACTAGAAGTTGAATTGCTGGGTTATATGGTAACTCACATTTTAAATTTTAGGGAATTGCCAGAGTTTTCCAAAGTAGCTGTATCATTTTACATTTCCACCAGCAATATAGGAAGGTTCTTGCTTCTCTGCATCCTCACAGCACTTGTTATCTGTCTTTTTGCTTATGGTCTTCTTAGTGAGTATGAAATAGTATCATTGTGGTAACTTTTTAAAAGGATGAAATATTATTTTTAGAACAGAGGGATACTTAGATTTGCAGAGAATTTAAGCAGATAATACAGAGAATTCCAATGTGTCTGTACAGTGACACATAGTTTATCATTTACGTCTTATGTTAGTATGGTACTTATTCCATACATTATTGTTATAGCGATTTGTTATAATTAATTAACCAATATGGTTACATTTTTATTAACTAAAGTTCACAGTTCATCTGTATTTCCTTACTTTTAACCTAACATGCTTTTTTTTTTCTTGTTCCCATCTAGGATATCACATTACGTTTAGCTGCCATTTCTCTTTAGAAGGCTCTTGACTGTGACAGTTTCTCAGATGTTCCATGTTTTTTGATGATCTCGGGTTTTGAGGAGTAGTAGTCAGATTATCCACCCCTCTGTTGGGAATTCTCTGATTTTGTTGTTATTTTGTTTCTAATCACTCTGTGGTAAAATTAGTTTTTAGTATTAAAAAAACAGCAATTTACTTGGAGTATAAAAATACATAATCATAATTGGAAGTCAGCAGAAGTATGATTAGTAGGAAATCACGAGGGATTGAAAAAATTCAGTTGCCATTAAAACGAGCAGAAATTTAATTCAAGATATAGTTGTCTAGCAAGGGCTTAATCACATTAGATGATGATCAGATTAATAGAATTTATTTTTGTGACTCAGAGTATCTAATTTAAGGGAAAAGTCAAAGTTTTTATTTTTTATTGCTTTAAATGTAGCCAAGAATGTTGTTGTGCTTGTAATAAAGCAGAGTTATTGGTTAACTTTAGGATGAATTCCACAGCACTAAGGGAGCAAGAGTTTTCCCTCTACCCACAGCCTACAGGGAGTCCTTTCACCTAAATCACTAATCTTCACAAATGCTCTGTGATGGGGGTGGGGCGGGTGGAGTGTGGGGTGCTGGGAAACTAAGGCTCTTAGAGGTTGTGTCAACTGAGCTGACTCATGCAGCTGTCATTGGAGCTGAGATTTGATCTTAGGACTGTGCATGTCTGTAACCTATTGTCCAGCAGGCTCCAGAGCTTTCAGTGGTTTTAAATCAGGAATAATACCTCAAAGGATGTAGTTTGAGTTTTGTTTCGTTTTGTTTTTAAGAAAGGTGCAGGCAGGCACCTGCCTGTAGGTGGGCAGGCAGGCAGGAAGAGAGAGGAGGAAAAAATATTTATTTTATTTACGTTCATTTTGGTTGTTGCTACGAGTCCCAGGATATAAACCTGGGACCTAGGTATGTACGTGGACTGTGCCTAACACTACTCCACCAGGGTGTGCCTATCAACTTTTTGAGGAGTCTCCATACTGCTTTCCATAATGGTTACACCAATTTACATTCCTACCAACAGTGTAAAGGGTTCCATTTCCTTCCCATTCTTGACAGCACTTGTGTTTGGCCTTTTGGGTAACAACCATTGTTACAGGTGTGAGGTGATAGCTCATTGTTGTTTTAATTTGCATTTCTCTAATAAAAAGAGATGAGGAACACCTTTCATGTGCCTGTTGGCCATCTGTATTCTTCTTAGGAGAAATAGCTATTCAGATCTTCTGCCCATTTTTTGATTGGATTGTTTTTCTGTTGAGTTTTATGATATCTTTATATATTTTGGCTATTAACTCTTTGTCAGACGTTTGATGTGCATATATCTCCTCTCATTCAGTAGGATGCTTTTTGTTTTGATGATAGGTTCTTTCACTGTGTAGAAGCTTTTTAATTTGATGTGGTTAATTTGTTTAATTTTGATTTTGTTTCTCTTGTCTCTGGAGTTGAATACTCAAAGACTTCTACTGTCTATGTCATGGAATGTATTGCCTATGTTTTCTTTTCAGTGTTTTCTACCTAACTTTTCCTGTCTAACATTCAGTCTCTAATCCATTTTGAATTAATTTTTGCATAGGGTATTAGTGGTCTAGATTGGTTCTTTTGCTTGTAGCTTATCAGTTTTCCCAGCATTGTTTGTTGAAAAGACTTTCCTTTCTCCATTGGCTCCTTTGTCATAAATTAACTGAACACGTGTGAGTTTATATCTGGGAACTTAATTCTATTCCCCTGATCTGTGTATCTGTTTTTAATCCGATAGTACCATAGTGGTTTGATTACTATTACTTTGTAGTATAGTTTGAAATTTGGGAGTATGATACCTCTATTTTTATTTTTTTTCTTATCGTTGCTTTGGTTATTTGGGGTCTTTTGTGATTACATACAAATTAAAAATTTTCCATTCTATTTCTTGAAAATGCCAATAGAATTTTGATAAGGATTGTCTTACAATTTCTATATTGCTTTTGGTAAAAAAGATCATTTTAACAATGTTATTTCTTTCCAAGCATGAGCATGGGACATCTTTCCATCGCTTTATTTATCTTCTATTTCTTTTAGCACTGTCTTCCAGTTTTTATTGTACAGATATTTCTTTCCATTTTTCACTTTGTTAAATTTATTCCAGAGTATTGCTTTTTTTTTTTTTTTTTTTGGTTCTGTTGTCAATAGGATTGTTTTTTTAATTTCTTTTTCTTCTATCTCATTGTTTTCATATAAAAATAGAACAGATTTTTGTATATTAATTTTGTGACCTGCTTCTTTACTATACTCATTTATTAATTCTAGTATCTTTTTTTTGGTGGAGTTTCTGGGTTTTTCTATGTATATTATCATGTTATCTAGAAATAGTAATAGTTTTCCAATTTGGGTTTCTTTAATTTCTTCTTTTTGCCTAATTACTCTGGTAAGAATTACCAATATGATATTGAATAGCCACTTGAGAGTAAACACCCTTGCCTTGTTCCTGTTCCTAGAGGAAGCACTTCCAGTTTTTGTCACTGATTATGATGCTGGCTATACATTTATTATAAATTGACTTTATTATGTTGAGATAGATTCTTCCTATTTCAATTTTGTGTAGTTTTTTTTATCATAATAGGTGATGAATCTCAAATAAGGCTTTTTCTGCATTTATTGATATGATCATATAATTTGCTTCCTTTTGTTCATGTTCATGTTGTATATTACATTAATAGATTCATTTATATTGAATCAAACTACATCCCTGGAATAAATCCCATTTGGTCTTTTGATGTATTGTTGAATTTTATTTGCTAATATTTTGTTGAGAATTTTTGTGTCTATGTTCATCAGAGATGTTGGCTTATAATTTTCTTTTTTTATGTCCTTATCTGCTTTTGGTATCAGTGTAATGTTGACTTCATAGAAAATATTTGGAAGTGTTCCTTGTTCTTCAAGTTTTTGGAAAGAGTAAGTTATTCATTCTTTGGACATTTAGTAAAACTGGCTGGTCCTGAGCTTTTATTTTGGGGGAGACTTTTAGTTACTTCTTTAGCTTCCTTTCTTATGGTAGGTCTGTTTAGGTTTTCTTTTTTATATCCTGATTCAGTTATGTTAGACTGTGTGATTCTATGAATTTGTCTGTGTACTCTATGTTGTCCAATTCACTGGTACAGTTTTTTACAACAGCCTTTTTTTAAGGAAAGGTACAGGCAGGAAGAGACAAGGAGTAGAAGCTTTATTTATCTTTATTTAGTTGTTCATCTTGGTTATTCCCCTGGGCCCTGGGTCTTGAACCTGGATCCTTGGGGTGTATATGAACTATGCCTAGCGGATTTAGCCACTAAACTACTATGAACACCCATGTTATTTTTCCATGCTTTGTATGTCTAATTTATCTCTTGTGACTTCTCTTCTTTCATCTCTAATTTTAGTGATTTGAGGTTTCTGTCTTATTGTCCTAGTAAGCCTAGACCAAAGTTTTAAATTTTTGTTTATCTTTTAAAAAAGACAGATTTTAGTTTTATCGATCTTCTGAGTTTTCTTTTGGATTTCTGTTTCATTTGTTTTTGCTTGAATTTTTATTCTTTTTTCTACTGACTTGTTTGCATCAGTTGTTTTTCTGTTTGCTTTAACTTCAGAGTTAGATTGAGATTTCTCTTGTTTCTTGAGGTAGGCCTGACTAGTTAAAATTTTCCCACTTAGTGCTTCTTTTACTGTATCTCATAAGTTCTGACAACTCGTGTCTTCATTCTCATTTGTCTGTAGGTATTTTTTTAATTTGTCCTTTGACATTCCTTTTACCTGATAGTCGTCATTCAGAAGCATGTTGTTTGCCTTCCATATATTTTGGAATATCCCATCTTTCCTTTTGTGGTTGATTTCTTGTTTTATGCCATTTTGATCTGAGAAGATACTTAATACGAATTTAATCCTTTTCAGTCATGCCATTCCCTTCTTGTCTGATAAGTTTTTGTTGAGAGAGATCCACAGTCTTATGGGGATTCCCTCATTTTTCTTCAACTGCTTTTGAGGTACTCTCTTTGTCTTTGATGTTTGTCATTTTCCATTGCAGTGTATGTGTGTCTGTTTGGGTTTCTTTTGTTTGGAACTCAGAGCTTTCTGGATATGAATGTGTGTTTTCTTTGCCAGGTCAGGGAAATTCAGCTCTTATTTATCCAGATCTCTTGAGATTCCTATAATATGAATTCTGTTGCTCTTGATATATTCCCATAAGTCTTGTATATGATTTTCGTTTCTTTTAATTCTTTTTTTTTTTCCTCTGCTGGTCAACTGGGTGCATTCCACTGCCCTATATTCTAGCCTACTGATTTGTTTGGAGGCTTTTTCTAGTCTACTCTTGAGTCCGTCTATTGTGTTCTTTAGTTCAACTGTTGTGTTCTTTGACTCTATGTATTCTGTTTGAAACCACCTCATATTTTCTCTCTTTTTGTTGTAGTTCTCTATTTGCTCATTCATTGTTCTCCAGATTTCAATGAACATCATCAAGTTTTTTGTTTTAAAATCTTCGGAAAGTTTACTTAATTCTCTTGCTTTCAGATTTTTTTCTAGGGTTTCGTTTTGGTTCATCATTTGGAATGTATTTCTCTGTCTCTTAATTCTGTTTGGTATCTATGTTCATTTCTGTGGGTTAGGTTAAACGACTTTCCTTCTTTTCCCTGATGCAATGGTCTTGTGTCAGTTGTATCAGGTTATAGAGGATAGGCTTGGATAGGTGGCCTGAAATATGGAACTTTCTATTGCTGTGTGATGTCTGCTCTGGTTGGACCTCTGGGAGTCAACACTGTATTGAGGCCTGAGAGTTCAGGCTTCAGGGTAGGAGTTGGGGCAGGGATTTCAGAGATTTTCCCCAGAGTTACAGTCATAAATAGCAAGGCACAAAGAGGAGACCCAGGAGGTATGGACTCATGCCAGAAGCAGGCCACAATCCCAACAGAGTCTACTAGTGAGCAGTAGTGGGTGTTTCTGGTGATTTTCTGGATCCCTTTGTGGTAAATCAACTCCTGCCCGCCAAGCCCCAGAATGTTCATCTCGGTGGACAGTAGCCTCAGCTGGGAGTGCATTCAGCAAATTTGGAGCTGTTAATGGAGGTGGTAGCAAGTGGTAGGTAGATATGTGAAGTTGTTTGTCAGTATCCCCAGAAAGGTACATGAAGCTGCTGTTTTGCTGGAGGCTGTCTAATGACCTTTCCTGAGAGAGCTACTGGATAAACCCTTTTTACAGGAAATCACTCAGCTAGAACTGAAAATCTGTTTCCACCCCAGGCAGGCCATATCTGCTCTGGCAGCCTAGAGAACTAGGTAACTGTAAATGTGAGAACAAACTGTCCAGCATCACAAGTGTGCTGAGAGCAGAGGAGGGATTCTTGCAGATCTGGCTATAATATGGTGGTCACTAGGGCTGGCACTCCACAGACAAAAGAGATCCTGAAGAGGGTGCACAACAGTATCTCCATTCACAGAGAGACTATCTTTTTTCTTACCCGTGCTGAAGTTTTTGGCTCAACAAATGAACATTCTGAAGTCAGGTCTACACATTTCATCTATTAGCCATCTCCCTGTGCTTGCCTTTGTTCTTGGCTCCTTGTGTCCTATTGGTATCTAAAGAAAAGCCCTTCTGTTTTTCTTGCCATATGATTATGTGTCAGTTCCCAGGTCTGTGGGGGCAAGCCCTTCAGTCCCAGTTCAGTACTGGTCTCAGTACTGGTCTCAGTACTGGGAAGCTTCTCCTACCCTTTATGATGATTTATGTCCTTTTTGTTGAGTCCCTGTTCTTTTTCAAAGGCCATAGTTGTTAAATGCTTGGTTTTGTTGTGTCTATGGGGAAGAAATGAGCTGGAGATCTTAACAGGCTGCTATTTTAGAATGATCCATACGTCTTTATCTTTTAAGTATATAAAGAGGGATTTTTATTTTAGTCCCTTTACCTGTTCTCTTCTCTTTACTCTCTCTACAACTCTGGGCAATTTTGGGGTAAATACTTGCCCATTTGTTCATACAGTTATGGTTTCCTAATTAAGAATAGAAGCAATCACCAGCTGAAAAGAAAAGAAAAACAAACATGTTTCTTTTAACCACACAATACTTTGAATTTAAGGATATCTGAAGAAATTAACAGGAGCAGATAGTAAAGCTTATACTCAACTACTGTTTATTCATGCTGTATAGAAGAAAGGTAGAAGAATTGGGATGACAGGCATCCTAAAGATGGTATCCAACTTGAACTTCACACCTTATCACTTGCCTAGTTTACTGTAATCATGTACAAATATAGCCTCAGTAGTACTAAACCTTCTGATTTAAAGAGAATATAAACATCTGAATTTTTTGTTACTCTCCTAATTTTCATCTGTTCCTTCTAAAACTTAAAATACAATGAGCCACAGAGGCATGTGTTCAGGCAGAATTTGGTCCATGGTGCCATTTTTTTCCTTTAGAGCGGATCTTAGTTTGGTGAAGAAGTTGCAAGAACCCTGAGATGGGTGCTACATGAGTGTGGAGTCTAGGGAATGTAAAACTTGGCATTACTGTCATTCTTTTTTCTTTTATTTTCTTTAGCTGATGAGATTGTGTTTTGTTATTCTGCTCTTCTTAAGGGAAATCTTTTTATACCTACATATCCCTCCTGGAAGAAGGACTGGAGATGCTGAACCCTTTCAGGAGTGGTGTGGGGGCTGAGTAACAGTGGGCCTTGGTTGGCTACATGATAGGGTTAGAAGCCAGGGTGTCACTGAGAGTTAAGACTCACAAATATCACCTGCAAGACCTTGGTAGGTGGGCAAACCATGGCACTGAAGCAAGAGTCCCTAGACTCAAAGATAAAAAGTGGGGGACGGAATATGGTCAAGGGCTGCTCAAGGCACCAAAGAACAGCCCCAGGGCTTTGCTTAGCTGTTGAACAAGCCAGCCTTGTCTGGCCAGTTGATGACTGACCCAGAGAGGGAATCCAGGCTGACTTCCCTAAAGGTCCTCTGTTTACGTTTCTCCTTTTACAGCATTTTAGTGAAAAATCCACCTTCTTCAAGAGCAAGTATCTTATTCAATATGTGTGTTTGATGTCCACGTTTCAGTATTATGACTTAGACTACTTAGGGTCACTCTGCTTCATGATGTCACAACCTTTGGAATTCCTAGTCATCTTCCCTGTCATTACCACAGTTATACAATGTGTTCTTGGGTTGTGAGGGCTGATTACTCATACTCTTCTGTTTATTCTTTGAACTGATTGAGAAATAGAGGCTTCTCAGAGTTCAGAATATCAACTTTATTCCCACTAGAGATGGACCCAGATTGCAACCTGGGCTTGTGGCCAAATGGCCTCCCTTTGACCCTTCCACCAATAGTTTAAACTTCTATCCAACCCATCTAGGCAGACCTCTAAATTTCTTACATTATGGAGAAGAGGAGAACTTGTTTCTTGAGGGCAAGCTGTGATTAAGGAGGGAAGAGGCAATACATGTGAGGACAATGACACTGAACACTTTAGCCCCATTCAGCATGACGGTAGTTCTCAAATTGTGGTCCCTAGATAAGAGCTGCATTGCCTCAAAATGTGCTGGAAATGCAGGTCTGTGTTCTCTAGTTCAGACAAAGTGAATGGGTGGAGGGGTGTGAAACCCAGAAGTCTATATTTTCTCAAGTCCTCTGTCACTCTGTTTCAATTAAAGTTTCAGAATCATTGCAATACGGGAATGAGGTTCAGTGAATTCAAGACACCCTCCCAGCAGTGAGATGATTCACTTCTTCTTTGGAGGAACATGAGAAAGAGTTAGAGAAAAAGGCCAGACTTGCTCATGTTCCAGTGGGCCCTCATGGAAGTACGGAGAGGAGAAGGGTTCCCCCAGCAGATAGTCCCGGCCTCTCTAGAGGACTGTACACCGAGACGGATTGCAGCTGCAGACATGAAAGCTTTGTCCCCGTTTTCATCTGCTAATGTTGCCTACCTTTTCTCTAAAGGAGAAAGGAGGAAGACATGGTGAAAGAATGAATACAAGTAGAGAAAGGAATGGCAAAACATAAATAATGAAATAGGTATTATATTCCATCCAGCAAATGAATCATTTATTTTTTATTTTATTAATGAAATGTTTAGATTCTAGTTTATTTTTCCAATTTTGACTCCAACTATGGGCCATTTGATTGTAGTCTCAATTATATTGTGCTGTTTGCTTCCTCTTTGTGTCTATTCAGTGTCATGTTATTGAATTGTGCATATTGTTCAGAAACCTGATTATGTCTTTAATATTCATCTGGTTGAGATTATGTAACTTGCTTTGTCACATTGAGCTTCGTTTCATTTTTCAACAGTCTTCAAATCAAAATGAACACCTGGTTGGCCATTGAAGTAACTCATTAATGACAAGGACATCTCAAAATCTGTATAGCTGGCATTTCATAATCTAAAATGAAAAAAGACATATATTTTCTAAATACGTAGGCTTAGGAAAAAATATTTTGTATCAGCCAACTTCTATAGATGTTTGGCATAAAATTATGCCTCTTTAGGTATTTATAGCCTCCAAGAGGTTTGTATATTATGGTTTTCTTTATTGTTTTCCACAATACAACCTTTTGTAAACACACTTAAGTCCATGCAGTTTGAAGTGGAAGTTTTTATCCGTTGAATATGTAATCTTTCTAGGTACTTGTAGAGGAATGAAAATGCTGAATAACTCAAATTTAAAAGTGCTCTGATTTCCTTTAGAAAGAATATGGTGGTATTAATAATCACTGTAACTAAATAGTTACTATGGTAACACAACTGTTAAATCTGTCATAACAACCCTTTAGGTAGGTAGGTCTTGTTATTCACTTTATTTGAATGAGAAAATGGGTACAGAAAACTTAGGTGACTTGTCCAGAACATTCTGTCAGTAAGAGTAGGAGCAGAATCAAATCAACTCTGTTTATATCAAAGCAATATACTTAACTGTCTAGTCTGCTAAATGGATCAGCTCCAGAGAAGAGTTACATTTGGGACCTTGGTCAGAATAGAAGAGATCTCAAATGGTTAGGGGGAGATTTGGGGAAGGCTTTTGGCAATATCAGACATTCATTATAGCCAAAATTCAGAGATTCTTAATTTTGATCCTGTTCAGATTCCTGGGCCCCACCCTAAAACTTCTGGACGAGAATATTTGGGGATATGACCCAGGAACATGCATTTAAAATAAGCTCCACAGGTTGATCTTATGACTGCTTGTGAAAACTACTGCCACTAATTGCTGAGTAGCCTTTAAAGTCTGTTGCAGTTATCTCTAGACCCTAGTCTAGACCTTAATCTATTAGTCTGCAACAGCACCCCTGCTCATCATTATTGGTAGGCACTTGAATATTTAAGTGTTGTTTTTCCTTTCAAACCATTAAACTTTTTTTGACAAACTTATTATATCCTATTGGAGGGAAATTTATTTATTTATTATGAAAAGGTGCAGGTAGGAATGGAGGCGAGTAGATAGGCAGGAAGAGAGAGGTGGAAGTACTTTATTTATTTTCATTTAGTTATTCACATTGGTTGTTCCCTTCCAGTATGTGGGACTGCTCCCACAGTGTACCCTGGCTACCAGGGTGCACCCGGAAAATTTATTTAAGGAGAGCTATAAAGCCAACATTTGTCCTGACCCTAAATATACTCTTTCTTCCCCCTTCTCCCAAATAATAACTTTTCTCTTGTAGTTAATTCAAGGCCATGGTGATGAGAACATCCTGTGCTGACTAGAACTTTTCTGAGCTTGTATTGATTTTCTTCTGATTCTGTAACAAATTGTACAAATTTAGATGTTTAAACACTACAAATTGATTATTTTACAGTTCTATACATCAGAAGTTTGACACAGATCTCACCAGGGAACACTGAACAGGGCTGTATTCCTTTCTGGAGGCTCTAGAGGAGGATCTTTTTCATGACTCATTGGTGTTTTTGTTAGAATTCAGTTTCTTGAGGTAGATCTGAGGTTCCACGTTCTTTCACTGAATAGAAGGAAAAGCCATTTCCAGCTTCTAGAGGTTATCTGTACTCCTTGGTTCATGACCTCTTTCTAAGTTTCTTAACTGAACATTTGACTTTCATATTCAAAACCAGCAATGGTAGGTCAATACTTCACACACTTTGAATCTCTCCTTTTCTTTTCTTTTTAATCTTTTACTCTGCAAAGAGAGATTCTCTGCTGCTAAGGGCTCTTGATTAGATTGGGTTTATCTAAATAATGTAGGAAAATCTGCCCCATTCCAAGACCCATAGTCTTAATCACATCTGCAGTGTCCCCTTTGCCATGTCAGGTAACATATTCATGGGTTCTGGGGATTAGGAAATGGGCATATAGGAAACGTGAGTTACTCTACCTGCCACAGACACTTGTCTGCCTTTGTTCACTAGCAGGACAACAGTGGTCATCACGGCCAGCTGCTCCAGGCATTAATGTTAATGTTTATGAGCAAATGGCTTAATTGGATATTTTTCTACATTGAAATAATCGCAGGGTCAGATTCCAGAAGTTTTGGAAAGGGTGTTTTAGGACTCTTGTACATTCAACCAGAGCTGCAGAATGACAACCTCTGTGTGTTGCTGAGGGATATAATATATGTTATGCCTGCTGCTTTGGCAATTTAGATTCATAAGACAAATGATGATGATGATGTGAAATAGGAACATGGAATCTCCTGGGATCTTTGCTTTCAGTTACTCATTGCATGCTGTATAGGCTAATGCTTCCATGCCTTTTTCGTGCACTTGATTTTTCTTGGTCTGCCTTTCTATTTCCTATTCATTTATCTATAGTAATACATATTTATGACAAATTTTGACACCTACTCATTATAGGGAACATTTTCCCAGGTGCTAAAATTAGGACCTACACTCATTTTTCCCAGTAGCTGTTTTAGAAGTTTAAAAATTTGACTTTTTTTTTTAGAAAAGGTGTAGGCAGGAATGAAAGTGATAGACAAGTAAGCAGGAACAGAGAGGAAGAAAGAGAAGCACTTTAATTTTATTTTTATTTTAGTTGTGTATCTCGGTTGTTCCCTGCAGCCCCGGGATGTGAACCCAGGTCTTTGGTATATGTATACTGTGCTCACTCGGGGACAGTGGACCTAACCACTTCACCAGGACACACCAAAAATGGACTGTTTTTAAGATACAGAAAAATATTCTTGCAACTATCTTGAAAATACTTCTTATATTTTTAGAAATTCCCATGTATATGTGGGTTTACAGAGATTTTAAAATGTGCTTCTTATCCTATAAGTTTAGACATGGCACAGAAACTCTTTTCTAAACATTCTTGATTTATCAAGCAGTTTGAGTTACATAGGCAAATTTTATTCTTATTTTCCAATGTTTATTGAGTACTTGTGATGCTTCAAATGATACTTTGCACTTTGCACTTTTATGACTCAGCACCAGTTCACTTTCTACATAGTGTTCATTAAGATCAAGTCACTGTGTTTTCTTTGGAATTTTGGCTGAGATACATAGTAGTTTAGGTATTGAAGGAAAAACAATTGTCAACAAAGATGGCAGCCTCCATACTGTACATTTTCACTGTCTGTCTCAATACTCTCTAGCAGAGTGGAAGGTGAAATTAATTGTAAGAAAATAAAATGGATAAATTAATAGGGAAGTTAGATTCAGGGCTTTATGATCCCTCATTCCCTAATCTTGTGTGTGTGTGTGTGTGTGTGTGTGTGCGTGCATGCCATGTGTGTGTTCAAGGATGCTGACGCATTATTTCTAAAAATAAAACACTGATAACTCCCTTAGTTACTAAAACGTGAATGATTAAATAAATCATAACAGTAAGTCATAACATTAAGTCATAACATGGAGTATTAGGAAGAATGAAAAGCATGTTTTTAAAAAATACTTAATGATATGGGAAATTTATTAAATAATGTTAAATAAAATTATATACTGAAAAATAGTAATTTTGTATAAATTATATTCATGTACAAGTATATAGAAGAGCAACTGGAGATTTTTAATGCATTGGGCCCTGGTTGTTTCTGAGTGGTGTGCTTGAAAGCAATTTAGATTTTCTTATTTTCCAAATATTTTCATTTCATATTACTTTACAAATATTAGAAAATAACCATACACAGCCTATTTTTTAAAAAGGCACATTTGACAGATAATTGACTTTTCCTACAAAGTGAAGTTTTTGTGGGAAATCAGAGGCAGGAAATACATGTTTCGTTTATGAGATTGACAGAATTCCACACCACGGCGGAAGGACATAACCATTCATAAATGTTCATCCTTGAAATAATAGAACTTTCAATGCAAGAAAACATTCATGATCACTTCATTCCAGTTTTCAATTTAGGAAGCCCCAGTACAACCTAGTTTGTACACTCAAAATGTACTTTGAGGCATGCCATAGTGGAGTAGTGGTTTGGTTCAACGCCTTCAGCTGGGGCAGTCCACTTGCATTCCAATGATCTTAGTTCGTAACCTAGACCCAGGAGAACAACCAAAATGAACAACGAAATAGAGTAAAATGAAAGTTCATCATCCTTTCTCTTCCTGCCTCTACTCGCCTTTACTCCTGCCTGCACATTTCCTTTTAAAAAAAAATTGTGTACTTTGAATTTGTGTGGGAGCAGGCCCAGTGAAAAGTCTCAGTGTCCCAGGGGAGCACAGGTTGACTTGGACTCACTTGAACAAAACATTTCCATACATGATGCAGAATTCGTCTCCTGGTATTATATCCTGTGGCCATGTAGAGCAACAGTAAGACTTCTTCAGTGTATAGGTACCTTTTGAATATTTAAATATGTGTTTGCATGTTTGTATGTTTTTAGCAGTCATTCAAGTATAATAGATTATACCCATCAATTTGATGTTTCAACTATATCCACAAAATCAGCACCATACCCGATACAGAACGTTTTCACTACCCCCAAAACTTCTTATGCCTTTGCAGTCACACTCCTTCCACCCTTGTTCCAGGCAACCATTGATCTGCTTGCTGTCACTACAGAGTTTAGATTTTTCAAGAATTTCATATGAATGAAATAATATAGTATATACTTTTGTTGTAAACTGGCTCATAACATAGGAACCTTTAGCTGTTTGTTTCATCTTATGAAGCAATTTTATAGTAGTTATTCTTTACTTTTATGGAGCCATCATAAAAGGTATTTCACACTTCCTCTTTAGGGAAGTAACATTTAGTGAATGGATTATACATTTTATAAGTGAACTTATTCTTGGCTCACTTAAACAGAATTGTACTATAACCCTTGAAACACTTTCCAGGTTTAACACTGTATAATTCTACAGAATGTTTCTAGTTATTACTCAAAGGCAATTTTTGTACATTTGCTTGAAATTAGTCCATTGACTATAAAAAAATTGAGTAGTGTGTAATTTTTAAATTTAACTTCCTAATGCTTTCCAGAAATCTCAATATATGTAATTGCTTAATGATTTTTCATATGATGAAAACAGAATTGTCATTTAAAAAGAAAGTGGCAAAATGATACTTCTGAAAATCATGTAAGACCTCATAGGGCTGTCCCTTTCCACAGAAGAAGACTGAGTGAAATCTAAAAGTAAAATGGGTGTCCCCATATATTTTAAGCACCACAATTATACTCAAACAAATGGTGATTACACCTACATTTTTCTCCTTATTTTTATTTTTAGTTCCAAACCACACCCATGTTGCAAATTGACCTTTCTCTTTGAGACTAAGTTCTTTTGAGATTAAAATCTTCTGTAGTAGGCAGAATACTTCAGTGTGGAGTTGCTTGTTTTCTTTGTCAAATGCTGACTTTGGCAGAGGATTATTGAAGTTAGACAACTCTTCTTAATTATTTTTTTTCAGACCCTTAAATTGCAGATGATAAGACCAACAGAAGCAGGCATGCAAAATTTTCCCGGGTTTTAATAGCAATAATGCAGCCCCTGATTCTAGAGCTGCTTCTTTATATGATTATTAAATTGAAATAACTTATGTTATGTACTGTTTTTTTTTTTAGTGAATTTTTGCTTTTGAATATTAAGTGGCTTTGCATAATCAGAGCAAATAGTAACCATGTGTAAGGGTCACATAATTCTTAATTCTTCTTATTTTTGTTTTGAAAATGATGTTTGTCATTGTTGTTAGGTAAGAAGATTGCTTTGGCTTATTCAGGAGTGGATAAATTAATAAATTTTGGTTTGGTTTTAATTTTCTCTTTAGAAAGGTATATAAAATCTTAGGAAAATGCTAAAGTGAATGCATATACTTGTAAGGTTTTTCTGGGCTCCGCGAGGAGACAAGCTCAATCAGACAAAAAATGTTGAATAGCCAGGGCTTTATTGGGGTTTGCACACCCGGGCGAAACTCCCAAGTCCGCAGAGGGCCTGGAAGTCACGGGCTTGGAAGTCGCGCGCCCGAACAAAGGGGTACCGGCTCTTTAAGCAGAGGAATTTCGCGGGCTTCCCATATGGCGATTGGGATTGGCCCTGTGAATCCAGGTGTAGGGGTTGCATCCCTTATTCTGACGTCATCCACCTTTTTCCCGGGCTTGGCCTTTCCTGGGCATGGCCGCTGCTGCTTTTGTCCCTGGGCCAGCCTAACAATACTCTTTCTGTATCATCTAGAATGTTTATGTATGTTATTGTTTAGAAGCTTGTTTTCTTTGTCTGATTCAAAGCTCTTCTTGTCTATAGTTTAAGTTCCCCTTTTTCTAAAAAGATTCCACAGACATATAAAACAAATAATAATAGAAGATAATGCCAGTGCTGGGGTTGTGGTGTCTATCCAAGCATCTGGAATCAGAAAAAAATACCTAAATTGAAGTAAATTCTTTATCATGTTTTCTCTCCTTTATTTTTAAATACCAAAATGTAATTAGAGATAGTGTTCTTGCTTTAAAGTTTTTTTTCACTGTTTCATTGGATTTGGGAAGAATCCAAGGCTTTCCGAAATTTCCCATATAAATAGTGTACAAATAAGCATGCTGCCTTTCACTTGAGCATTTGTAGTGCTTTCTGAAGTAGACGAGAGAACCATCTATCTTTACTTTGAACTGTGGCAGGCTTACTTGAGCTCTTTTCTTAGCAAAGCAGAAAATGAGCAGTTCCCAGGCCATGTAAAGCTGAGAAGGTCTTAAATGATGCATGTCGAGGAAACTTGGATACTGATACTGCTGGCAATTTGCATACATTTTTTTGTGCCAAAGAATGAAAGTTTTAAGTTTTCTTAAAAGAGGCCAACTTTTAAAAAGTTAAGCATGTTTACTTTGTGCAATGACCTGATCTCTCAAGCCTTAGTAGATAAGAATTCTTTAAGACTTCTTTGCTTAGTTTTGAACAGCAGCTATTTAAGTGTATTTGTATCTGTCATTGAAGAGTTACTCCAGGACTTCTAGAGATATGAACACATAATGAACAGTTAACTCTGCAAAGTGAGTGCTATGGACAAAAAAAGTAAAAACAAAAACCAATTCCCTTTCCTGTATTATGCCCAACAAAGGTTGTGCCCTTGACTAGTCCTTTCAAAATGAACCAGCCAAATGCTCAATTGTGTTCTTGCAGAGGAGGGGGATAACATTCCTTTATGATCCCTGCTTTAGATCAACTTACCACCCAAAGCATGATATTTGATTACCCTTATTATGTTACTTTGCATAGCTGCAAATGTTACTAATGGTGTGGCCTTATCTGGCCATTAAAAAAAATCCATGTTCATGCTGACTTACAGTCACTATTGCTAAGGACCCCAGTAAATAATGTGAGCCTGTGCAGAATGAAGCAGCACTCAGGGTTAGGTGAGTATTGCAAGCGCCTATGTCTTGAACTGCTGAGTGTTCCACTAAATGCCAGACTACCTGCTTTTTCTTCTAAATTCTGATTTTATTCTCTAAAGTACAGTGTGTCTGGGCCTGAATTGCTTTAAGATTTGTGAAAGTTTACTGGCCTTTTCTGATCATGTCCTTCTATTAGAATTGAGGTTTTTAGGGACCCTTCTTTTTCTTCTAAATGCTTCCAACCCAGTTCTCAGTCTTATGGGGTAGAAAGATGACACAATATTAATCAGTAATAGCAAATGGAAGAATTCAGATCCCTCTGCAGGAATAGGGTAAGGGAGGAAGTTGAGCACTTTCTCCCTTGGCCAATGTGGCCCCCAAATTTTTTATTGCTCCACTCCCCACAGTAAAAAATGTTTTGTTATATATAACACTTACAAGATATGTATATTTAATTCATTATATTCAAGTGCTATTTAATACATATGTTATTACATCTGAATAATATGTAAGAATACATTTGAAAATATAAGCTGATTTTTTAAAATTTCTCTTAGAAGGAGTTTGTAATCTCCTTAACTAACATTGCATACATACAAGGCACTGCTTATTGTCAATGACAGTGTAAAACTTCATTTTACATAATATTAATTATTTTGATTGTCCATCTTTCATCACTGTTGCCTGTTTTATTTTCTAATGTGGTTGGTGAAACCTCATCTTAGGAGTGGTGGTACCCACTCTCATTTTTTTAGGCTTCTCTGTAAGTATGTTTTCTGTACCTTATTGCACTGTTTTTAAAGCTACTTGGTCCTTTGGTGAGATAGATTTTATATCAGTTAAGCTGTATTAATCTACTCAAGCAGACATACCTAAACTACAGGATGTCAGAAATCCTGGAAATGAGCAAAGGAATGATGACTTCACACACTCCAGCCTCTTTTCTGTGGAACATCCATTTCTCTCCTGGGGTATCCCTTTCAACTACTTGTGACAGGAGGTCATTTGTAATAAGGACCAGGTTAGGATACTAGTGAAATAAATCTGTTAAATATTTCATTCCCTAATATTTCTTCTCGG
This sequence comes from Solenodon paradoxus, assembly GCA_004363575.1. Taxonomy (NCBI): domain Eukaryota; kingdom Metazoa; phylum Chordata; class Mammalia; order Eulipotyphla; family Solenodontidae; genus Solenodon; species Solenodon paradoxus. The sequence continues at coordinate 267,044 of RJWH01001211.1, forward strand.
TATGTATTTCCTGGACTCTTGTGGAGACTGTTCTTGGCAACTGTTATCTTCTGGGGAGTCAAAGGTATGTTTTCAGTTTCTTATCTGTAAATAGAGGTGGTTGGACTGGATGATTCTTAAGGTTTTTAACCTGAATTTTCACTCTGTTTAGTTTTTCTTTTCTATTATTTTCTTGGCTGGTACATGCCTAAAACTTGTCCTCATAATTAACTTACTCTCATTGCTTGGAAATTTCTACAAGGAATCATTTTCAGAGTTGAGTGATATAGTAGGGTAAGTTTTTGAAGTCAAGATGTTAGAAATATCTCTTCTACCCAAACCACAACTTCTAAAGTCTCCTCAGGGCTCACCCCACTTAAATATTGACAGAGGAAAATCTCTGTCAGACCCATGTTTGAAGTATTTGCTGCTTGTTGTTTCTTCCATATAATTCTATTTATACATTTATCGGTAGATGTGAATCATGGCTGTATATGTTTGTGTTAGATGAGACAGTTATGTATTGCTCAATTTTATATCAGCAAACTTTGCTGATTAACGGCTTTTCACTGAAAATGTCGAGGAATGCTCTTGAAAATTTTAAAAATTAATATATTTTTTTTCCTCAAGAGAACGTCTTAGGAAAACCTGGAACTGGAGTTTTTATTTTTTAAAGGGAAGGTATGGGCAGGAATGAAGGAAAGTAGGCAGGCAGGTAGAGAGAGGAGGTAGAAGCACTTTATTTTATTCAGTTGTTCATCACTGGGTGCTTCTGTGGCCACGGGTCTTGAACTGGGGACCTTGGGGTGAACGTGGACTGCTCCCAGTTTAACCCACTAGACCACCAGGGCATCCAAGTGCGAGAGTTCTTAACCTGTAGACCTCTAGAAGGTCCATGAATGAACTTGAGGCTGGAGCGTCTTCACAAGTTTCCTGGAGTCTCATGCAAAGTTCAAATGTGTGCATTTTTCTGGGCAGAGGTCCTATGATTTGTTACTAAAAAGGCTAAAAATCAAAAGAAATTTAGTGAGATTCAGTGCCACAGAGAAAACACAGGCATTTAAAATATAACCTATTCTTCTAATTTTGTTTACTTTCTAAACTGATTTTCTTCCGTTCTGTATGTTTGTAGCTTCTATGGCATTTCGTGGCCTCATTATGAAAATTAGTAGTATTATTAACAATGCTTAGTAGCATAGCCCTGAAAATGCCCTGCTATATTCCCACTAACTTTTGTTCATGGCATTATCTGATAAGTGGTAATTGCTATTGAATATAATAAGCAAATATGTTACTTCTTAGAAAAAAAGGCAACATTTGGGGTTAAATTAGAATTAAGAGAGTAAAAAGAATCACCTATATAATTGTTGTGTAAACCTCTCTACTAAGTCATCAAATTTCAACATCTGTATAAAAGAGCTCAGATCTCTTCTTTGAACATCATGAGGAAAGATGATTCCTTGGTTTTCTTAATAACCCATATGAAAAACACCTTTAAGAGATAATAATAATCTATATAATCATAAGAGAAATGCATATCAAACCCACTATTAGATATCCTCTAATACTCATTAGGATGGACAATATAAATGGAACAGAAATTAAGAAGCACTGGATGTGACACAATTGGAACTACTGTGCTGTTGGTAGGAATGTAAAATGATACAGTCATTATGGAAAAATAGTATCATTCCTAAAAATAATTGAATTATCTTATAATCTAGCAGTCTCACTTCTGGGTATATATGGAAAAGAATTCAAAACAGAATCTCAAAGAGACATTTGCACATCTGTGTTAATTACAGCATTGTTCACAGTAGCCAAAAGGTGGAACAACCCAAATGTCCATTGACTTATGGATAAAGAAAATCTGGCATATGAGTACAATAAAATATTATGTACTTTAAAAAGAAAGAAATTCTGTTGCAACTTGGTTAAACCCCAAAAACATTACACTAAGGAAAATAATCCAGTCACAAAAGGACTGTATATTTCTACTCATAGTAAGTATATTAAGTAGTCAAAATCTAGAAACAGAAAGTAGAAGGGCTAAGAGAAGAGGAGCACTAGTGTTTAGTGGATATTGATTTTCAATTTGTAAGATGAAAATATGTGAACACTGAATACTGTAGAAATGTAAACTTAAGTTTCTGAATTTAATGTTCTTTACTACAATTAAAAATAATGATAGGAATGCAAATATACCAGTTATTCAACTAAGTCAACTTTAGTGTTCGTTATTCAATCAAAAATTACCAAGCATGCAAAGAGCAGTAAAATATGACTGATAGTGAGAAGGGGAAATCCATCAACCAAAAATGACCTAGAAGCGATACAATAGTAGAATTATTAGACAGTGGCATAAAAAATGAATATTGCAGCTGTATTCCATATGCTTAAATGAATTAAGTGTATACAAAGTATTTTGAAAGATCCTAATCAAACTTCAAGAGATAAAGGCTAAGATGAAAAATAGATTGATTGGGTTTAAGGACAGATTAGGCATAGTAGAAGAAAAGAGTAGTGACTTTGATGATGAAAAATATAAATCTACAGATCTAAGAAGCTCAGTTAACCCAAGGAAAAAATTCAGGAGGAAAACGACATCAAATCACAAAAATTAGTTGCTCAAAACCAGTGAGAAAGATAAAATCTTAAAAGAAGCCCCCACCTCCCCCACCAAAAAAAGACACTTTACATACAGAGGAAGAATGATAAATATATGTAAATTTTTGTTGAAAACAATACACACAGGCAGTTTAGTAACATCATTAGAATCACAAAAGAAAATCATCAACCTAGAATTAATTACACACCCAACAAAATTAGCTTTCAAAAACAAAGATGAAATAAAGATTTTCAGACATGTGAAAAGTGAAAAAAATCATACCAGCCAACCCACACTACAAGAAATGTTACATTCAGGCCAAAAGAAAATGATGCTATATAGAAATGATATAGAAATGTGGCTTTATCCAAAAGAATTAAGAGCACCAGAATTGGTATTATATAGGCAAACATGTAAGACTTTTTCTTATTATTTAAATCTTTAATTACCTAAATAAAAATAAATGTGTTATAGGATTACACCTATGTAAAATGTATGACAAAAATAGCATAAAGAACAGGAGGAGAAAATCCATTTTCTATACAATTGTAGCATTCGTATACTGTATGTGAAATGCTTAAATATTAGAGATAAACTGTGATAAGTTTAAGATGTATAGTATAAACTCTAAAGCAACCACTAAAGTAAAAGTGTTATAACTACTTAGCCAAGGAAGAAAATAAAATGGGATTATAAATATTTGAGGTTTTTTTGAAATTTTTGAGTTATTTTAAATTTTTTAGACATTTCAATGCATTTTATTGTTCCTAAGGTTTCTTTATTAAAAAATGTGTTGAAGGAGCATTGCATTATATAATGTCATATGGGATTAAAGTGTACATTGTAAATTGAAAAATCAACTTCTCTAATATTTTATATTAAGTTTATCACCAACAGTTCATTTCTGTCCTTCAATGTATAATTAACCCCTTTGATAGGTAGAATGAGACCTAGGAGCCAGAAGACCCCTCTCCCCTTTGTCAGGACCACTGCCTGTAGAGAATTATTAATCTCCTTACTAATAGTACCTCTATTCTAATTGCCTCACTTTTCCATCTCCCCTAGAATTGTGTAACCACAAGTTCTCATTCCCCTAAAAGAAACACCAATGGCTTCCTGGCCTTCAATCCAGAGTGATCTGCAGATGCCTTCAACTCACACTGGGAGTCTTACCTATCACAACTGCATAACCATGAATACCTCCCTCTTAGAGCCCGTTTGCAGTTTCAAATCTCTACCAGACAGTCAAAGTGGAAGAAAAGATGGTATAATAAGTAATGTATCTTCATGTTTTTCCCAGGCATTTTGGGAAGAGCAAAGTCTCAGAAAAGAGGTACAGCTCCTGAGACTTGAGGTCATGGTCACTATCAAATGTTGACTGTGCAGAAAGTTCCTTTTCTTCCTGGGTCCCAAAGTGTCTGAGGAACTTAAATTAAAAAAAAAAAAAAAAAAAAAACTTTTAAAGTTTATTTTTTTTAAAAAACTTAAACCTGTGACTGCTTGAATGAAGCAGCCTCAGACTGTATCCCCTTGTCCATCTTCTTCCATGCATGGGTCCCCTTCCTCTGCTTCTCACTTCCCCAATGAAGCAGCATTAGAGTCTATATCTTTTTCCGACTCTTGAATGAGCTCCCAGTAAAATATCTTGTCTAAGGTTTTGTTTGACTTTTGGCTAATTTTAGTTTCTGGGAGTCAAAGGACCCAAAGGACCCCAAGGTCCCTGTTGGGCCCTCAACCTATAACAAATCTGCAACTATTTATAATACATTAAATTCACAACCAGCAGTCCAGTTCTGTTCTTCACCATGCCATTGATCCCTTTTACTCAACTTGCCAACTCTTCCCCTTCCCTTTTGGTAACAACTAATATAGTTCTATAGGCTAAACTTCTGTTTTTGTTTGATTTTGCTTAGGTTGCTTCCAGTTCTTGGTTATTGTAATAATACTACAGTAAACATAAATGTACATTAATCTCTTCAAATTAATATTCAGTACAAAAGAAGTAGAAAAAAGGGAAAAGGTATCAAAGAACAGATGGGACAGTTACAAGATGAAAGACAAATCTTATCAATAATCATAGTAAAAGTTAATGGTCTAAACATTCCAATTAAAAAGCAAAGTTAGATTGGGTTAAAACAAAAGTACCAGCTATAAATTGCCTTGAAGAAACACACTTTTATCTAGGGATAATGAAGTCCTTCACATCATAATGACAAAAAGGATTATCCATTTCATAATGATGAAGGATCCATTCATATTTATGTACTTAATAGCAGTTCTTCAAAGTAAATGAAGGAAAACTTGGTAGAACTACCACGAGAAATAGATCCACAATTATGTTTGAAGATTTCAATTGGCTAGAAGCAGTAAAAAAAATCAGTAAGAATATAGAAAATGTAAACAATATTATCTTCCTACTTGACCTTATTGATATTTATAGAATATTCTACCCAACAGCAGCAGAAAAGACAGTTCTTTTAAAGCACACAGTGTTTACTCAATTAGATCATGTTTGAGTTCTGACCAAGATGGCGAACTGGTAGGAATAAGACTCACATCTTCCCCACAGAGGAACTAGAAATTCACTCATTTTCCAGAAAAACACTGAGGAAAAGCAGGCACACATGCTGCAGAGACAAGCAGCAATGCAACAACAAACAGTAGGAAAAAAAGTAGGATACACTCAAGACTCAGAATAAGGATTCTGGTTGTGGCAGAGGAGGCATCAGCCCTCCTAGGAATAACAAAAGCAGAAGAGAGCCCACCCATAGGAACATGGACACAGAGCTGGGCAAGAGGGTCTAGGTGCAGGGGAGAAAGGCACCAAAGCCCTGGTTGTTTGAGCAGGAGGCCCAGTGAGAAAATTATTCTGGCTATAACTGGAAGGCAGTGAGGGTAATACCCACCCAACTCTGCACCACTGTATTGTCCCAGAACCTCAGGACCCACCCACTGGAAATCCTGCCCTCAAATTTAAAGGGAGAAGAGTCCCAGAGGAGGAAACCTTCAGTAGTACCCGCTAGCGCCACTTTGTGGGTGTAGGTGAAAATGCAGCCTGATTGTCAGTTGTGTGTCAACAGCATGGTGATCTTTGCAGTTGGAAACCTGGATGCTAGGGGAAGGCTGTGTATTCCCCACACAAACTCCAACCACACAGACTGAGCATTTGGGCAACAGAGGGCCCGAATAAGAACTTCAGCAAATCTAACCAGTGATGATGCCACAAAACTCAAGAAATGCCAGTGCCCAAACCAAGATCCAGGCTTACTCAGCACAAATCAATATCCTACACAAGGCCAAGAAAACTGAAAGAAAACCTAAACCACAGAAACCTAAGCAAAATGCCAAACAGAGTGAAGACACAGAGAAATTTAAGTGCGATGATGAATCCAATCCAAAACCCAGGAGAAAATCTGAAAGCAACAGACATCTTAAAACTACCTGAGGATGAATTTAGGGCAGCAATGATAAACATACTTATGGAAATCAGGAAAATAATAGAGGAAGAAAAAGAGAACAACAAAAAAGAGAGAGAAGAAACGAAGGCGCTCAAAACAGATGCCAAAGAAATAACACATTAGTTGACCTGAAGTATTCAGTAGAGGGTCTCAAAAGCAGGATGGATGAAGCCTCTGATAGAATTAGTGAGCTAGAAGATAAATCAGAGGAATGCACTCAAGCAAACCAGCAAATAGATAAAAGAATGCAAAGAAATGAAGACAGTATTTGAGACCTATGGGGTAACATCAAAAGAAACAATATTTGCATTATGGGGGGGGGTCCCAGAAGGAGGTGAGAAAAGGGGGCAGAAACTGTATTTGAAGAAATAATAGCTGGGACCTTCCCTAACCTGAAGAATGAAGAAAACATCTTCATTCAAAAACATCTAGAGACACAGGTAGCTCAAAGAGTCCCTAATAAAAGGGAACCCAAGCAGATCTGTACCTAGACACATTGTCATTAAAATGACAAAAATTGAAGTTAAAGAAAAAAATCTTAAAAACATCCAGAGAAAAACAAATAACATACAAAACAGCCCCCATAAGATTATCAGCAGATTTCTCAACTGAAACCCTACAGGCTAGGAGGTAATGGCATGATACATCCAAAAGACTAAAAGAAAAGAACTATCAACTTAGGCTACTATACCCTACAATTATCATTCAGAACTGAGGGAATGATAAAAAAAACTTTTCTAGTAAGCAAAAGTTAAAGGAATTTATCACCACAAACCAGTTCTACAAAAATTACTAAAAGATGCTATATAAAGTGTAAAGAAACACTTAAAAACAGTAAGACAGCAAACTTTAAAAGTGAAGAGGAGAAGAGAACAAAAATGTGGATGGTTAGAATGAGTGGAAGACTTCTGTTTTCAAATATAAATAGGAAATAAATGTAGAATTCTAAATGCTAACTTCAGGGTAACTTCAAAGTACATATCCAGGGATAAAAACAAAGAAAACAAAAAGGGAAACCAATTGAAGCACAACCACACATAGTCCGTCTAAGAAGAGAAGGAGAAGAACAAAGACACTGTCTTGTAGAATACACAGAAGACAAATTGTAAAATGACACCAAGCAGCTACATATCAATAAATACCCTAAACATTAATGAACTGGACTCACCAGTCAAAGGACACAGAATAACTGAATGGATTAAAAAACCATAACCCAATGTTCTGCTGCATTCAGGAAACTCGCCTTTCAAAAGATGAACAAAAACTCAATGGTTGTAAGACAATCCTACAATCAAAGGGCAACCTCAGAAAAGCAGGAATAGCCATACTTATATTTAATAAAACAGACTTCCAACTAAAAAGCATAACAAAAGACAGAGATGGGCATTATATAATGATTAAAGGGTCATTCCAGCAAGAAGACATAACACTTATAAACATATATGCACCAAATGAAGGAGCACCAAATATATTAAGCAAATATTAGAAATGACGAGAGACATCGACAACACAATTATAGTAGGAGACTTCTACACCCCACTTACAACAATGGACAGATCAACCAGTCAGAAAATTAATAGGGAAACAGTAGCTTTAAATGACCATTTGGAACAGTTAAGTCTAATAGATATATACCTCACACTTAATCCAATGACTACAGATTTCATGTTCTTCTCAAGTGCACGTGGAACATTCTCAAGGATAGATCATATGCTGGAACACAAAACATGTCTCAAAAAATTTACAAAGATTGAAATCATACCAAGCATCTTCTCTGACCACTGTTGCTTAAAACTGGAAATCAACCACAAAAAGAAAACTTGAAGACCCCAAATTAATTGGAGACTAAAAATATGCTTCTGAATAACTCATGAGTAAAAGAGGAAATCAAAGAGAAACTTAAAAAATACTTAGAGACAAATGAGAATGAAGCTACCAGAATCTGTGGGCTGCAGTGACAGCAGTACTAAGAGTTCACTGAATTCCACGCCTACCTCAGGAAACAAGAAAAATCACACATAAACAATCTGATTCTACATTTAAAACAAAGAACAATTAAAGACAAAATAATCAGTAGAAGTAAGGAAATAATAAAAAATCAAGCAGAAATAAATGAAATAGAAGAAAAAAGACAATCCAGAAGATCAATGAAACCAAAAGTTGGTTCTTTTGACAAACCATTGACTAGACTCACAAAGAAAAAAAGAGAGAAAGCTCTCATAACCTACAATCAGAAATGATAGGAGAGAAGTTATAATAGATAGCACAGAAATACAAACATCCTAAGAGACTACTGTGAACAACCCTTTGCCAACAAAGTAGACAACCTTGAGGACATGGACAGATTCCTAGAAAAATGCTGTCTATCAAGATAAACCAGGAAGAATCAGAAAACCTGAATAGAATTATCACAAAGCAAGGAGGTTTAGAATGTAATAAAAGGTGTCCCTAGAAATAAAAGCCCTGGTCCAGAGGGCTTTTCTAATGAGTTTTAACAAACTTTCAGGGTAGAATGAATACCTTTTCTTCTCAAACTCTTTCAAAATATTGGAGAACAGGGAACACTCCTCAATACTTTCTATGAGGTTAACATCACATGGATACCAAAAGCTGATAGAGACATCACCAAGAAGGAAAATTACAGACCAGTATCTCTAATGAACATAGATGCAAATATTCTCAACAAAATATTAGCAAACCGAATCCAACAGTGCATCAAAAAGATCATCTGTCATGACCAAGGGGGACTTACCCCAGATATGCAAGTATGGTTCATCTTTATGTAAATCCGTTAATGTTATACACTGTATCAACAAGAATATCAACAGACACAGAGAAAGCTTTTGACAACATTCAACACCCATTTATGATAAAACCCTTTATAAAATGGTGATAAAAGGTACAAACCTCAACTTAATAAGGCCGAGTGCAACAAGCCCTCAGCCAACATCATAGTCAATAGTGAAAAACTGAAGCATTTCCTGTAAGATCAGGAACAAGGCAAGGCTGTTCACGCTTACCACTGCTATTTAACATCATACTGGAGGTCTTAGCCGGAGCAATTAGGCAAGAAAAGAAATAAAAGGAATCTCCATTGGAAAGTGTAAGGTTTTTCTGGGCTCCTCGAGGAGAAAAGTTCAATCAGACAAAAAGCAGAATAGTCAGGGCTTTATTGGACTTTGCACACCCGGACGAAATTCCCAAGTCCGCAAAACGGGCCTGGGGAAGTCGCGCGCCAGAACAAAGGGGGACCGGCTCTTTAAGCAGAGGAATTTCGCGGGCTTCCCATATCGCGATTGAGGATTGGCCCTGTGAATCCAGGTGTGGGGGGTCGCATCCCTTATTCTGATGTCATCCACCTTTTTCCCGGGCTTGGCCGCCGGGCATGCCTGCTGTCCCTGCCCGCTGTCCCGTCTTTCTGAGCTAACCTAACAGAAAGGAGGAAGTAAAACTCATTATTTGCAGATGACAAGATCATATATATTGGAAACCCTAAAAACTCTGTCAGAAAATTGCAAGGACTAATTAAATACAGTGAAGTAGCAGGCTACAAAACAATGCAGAAAAATATGTCGTATTCTTATACACTAACAACATGGTAGAAGAAAATGAAATCAAGAAAATCACACCATTTAAAATAGAAGTAAAAAGAATCATGTATCTTGGAATATTCTTACCAAAGGAAGTGGAAGATCTGTACAATGAAAACTGCAAGTCTGTCTGAAAAGAAATAGAGGAGTATACAAATAGAAAGACATCCCCTGCTCATGGTTAAGAAGAACCAACGTCATCAAATGGTCATCTTACCTAAAGCAATATACAGGTTTAATGCAATCCCCATTAAAATCCATCGCGCTTATTTCCAGAAAATGGAACCAAAAAAATCTTAAAATTTGTATTGAGCAATAAAAGACCTCTAATAGTCAAAGCTATTTTATAAAAAAAAAAAAAAAGAATGAATCTGGAGCGATTACATTCCAGACATTGAACTATACTACAAAGCCATAGTGATCAAAATAGTGTGGTACTGTAATAATAAGAGAGGCACAGACAAGTGGAATGGAACTGAATCACCAGAGACTGACCCATTCACATATAGTCAGTTAATCTATGACAAAGTAGTCAAAAGCATACGGTGGAGAAAGGAAAGTCTCTTGAGTATGTCTCTTCAATGGTGTTGGGATAACTGGACAGCTACTTGGAAAAGAATGAAGTTAGATCACTCTCTTAACACCATTCACAAAAATTAACTCCAAGTGAACTAGATACTTGGGCACAAGACTGAAAACCATAAAATTCTTACATGACATCAGCCTTAGGGAGGCCTTTGGGGACTCAACTCCAGCATCATGGGAGACAAAAACAAAAATAAACAACTGGGACAACATCAGGCTAAAAAGATTTTTCACAGCAAAAGAAAACATCACTAAAACCAGAAGGTGGCCTACTAATAGGAAAAGATATTTGCCTTTCATATTTCTGACAAGGGTTTAATACCTAAAATATACAAGTAACTGATAAAACAACAAAAATAGGCAATCCAATAAATAAAAAATGGAATAAAGGATAGAAAAATTTTTTCAAAGAGGATATACAGAGGGCCAAGAGGCACATGAAAAGATGTCCCTTCTCCCTGACTATCAGGAAAATGCAAATTAAGACAACAGTGCGTTATCACCTTATGCCAGAGAGACTGACTATTATCTAAAAGTCTGGAAACAACCAATGTTGATGAGAAGGTAGAGAAAAGGGAACACTTTTTACATTGTTGGTAGGAGTGCAAGTTGGTACAACCCCTGTGGAAAAGTGTTGAGATTCCTCAAAAAGTTGACAATGGAAGTCCCATATGATCTGGCCGTCCTACTTCTGGGTATTTACCCAAAAGATACAAAAAATACTCATTTGCAGATATTTATGCACCCCCCTCCCTATTTATTGCAGTCTTATTCACAATATTTAAGAAATGGAAACTACCTAAGTGCCCAACTTCAGATGAATGGATCAAGACGATGTGGTACATATATGCATTGGAATATTACACACCCCTTGCAAGAGATGAAATCCTGTCACTTGAATCAGCATGGAGGCATCTAAAGGGGATTATGCTAAGTGAAATAAGTCTAAAGAATAAAGATAGTTACCAGATAACCTCACTCATGGGTGGAATTGAATAGACAAAACGAAGAGATGAAACAAAACTTACCCTTTGATCTTTGCAACAAGACTGAGGTTACCAATAGGGAATGGAATGTGGGGAGAGAGGGCAAACAAATCATGGCAGAGCCTACTGGACAGTTGTGAAGAATACTTGGTGATGTGGTAGAGAACAGGGTATGGTGACATATATATGAGGTACAGGGAACCTACGTATATGAGCTTATCTTAATGTGTAAAAATAAAAATTCATTAAAAATAAATTAGATCATTAGTGTATAACCATGTCCATAAAGCAAGTGTCAATAAATTTAAAAGGATTCAAATCAATATTCTCTTACCACAATAGACTTAATTAGAAATTAAATTTAAAAATACACAAATATTTGGAGACTAAGCAACACATTTTTTAATAGTCTGTGGATGAAAGAAGATATTAAAAGGGGATTTAGGTGTTTTGAACTGAATGAAAATGAAAACATAGGATATCAAAATGTATGGGATGTCACCATGCAATAGAGGGAGGTTTTGGAACTAAATAGCTATATTTGAAAAGAAGAAAGGTATCAAATCAATGACTTCACTTTCCTTGTAGGAAACCAGGAAATGAACAAAATATACCCAAAAACAGAATAAAGAAAGTAATTATCACAGCAGAAATCAATTAGCAGAAAACAGAAAAATCACTGAAACCAGATACTGGTTTTTGAGAGAGTCAGTAAAGTTGGTAAATATCTTGCCGGATATTTATTGGATCAGATATTATCAGATATTTGAATGGAAGAGAAGAAAAATAGACACAAACAAGTATATGGAATGAGAGAAGTGACATCACTGCAGACTATAGAGTATAAAAGGGAAAATAAGGAAATAACTACATGCCTGTAGATTTGATTACTTAAATGAAATGAATAAATTATAAAACTTACTCAGAAAAACATCGATAAAATTAATAGCCCTAAATCTATTAAAGAAATTGAATCTGTAGTTAAATCTTTCCCACAAAAACAAAATTCCAGGACTAGAATAAGCTTCCTTATTTTTCTAGAAAACATAGTTTGTATCATCAGTATCCATATTGTGGAAGACTTTTCCTATTATATAGGCTAAAACTCAGTCACTTAAGGCTGAACTCAGTTGTGTTTGTTGGGTAGGATTTAAGTTTTTAGAAGTTTCATCTTGTCATTGCCTGGCTGTGATGGTAGGAAGTTCAGTTGCAGGGTGTTGTTTCTGTGACACTGGTTTTTGCTGAGACTTAGGTTCCCATCTAGTCCCTAGCCCTGGAATGATGGAGGGCATGAGATTGTAAAACAGGAAATTATTATTTAGCAATTTCATCCGTTATACTTGAGATAACACATTGTCTTTTCCCAGTGCCCACTTTTCCCTGAAAGACTTTCTGGATCATTTGGTTATACATATTGAGGCTTCTTTCATCTCACTTAGTTTTGTTTCTAGACCATACCATTTATCCTGTAACACCTCATATTTCTTTAGAAGTTCTCTTAACATCATTGAACCTTTCTATTGAATATTGATGATTGCATAGACAACACTTATATTGCTATTTAACTTTCTATTCATTTCTTACATTTGTCCCTCCCCTCAAGAGTTGTAAGCTCCTGGCATGCCTAGATCAGGTATTAAACATCTGATGCTCTTCACAGTGCTTAGTGTTGGTCTGAGTGCATCATCGGTCCTTAGTAAATGTTGACTTACTAAACGAATGCATTTAAACTTCTTGAGTGCAGAGACTATATCTAATATTTCTGTTATATCTCCCGTGATGCTTAACATAGTGTTGAATACTGAGAAGTTCCAAACTGTTAATTGAATTGAATTGAAAATAATTTTATGGTATGAGTTCTACTATCCAAAAAAGCCTAGAAAAATCATGTTTGCTGCAGACTTATCGTTTGAAATGATTTGAATTTGATTAAAATCAGCTGGAAGAATTTTATAGAATATGGAAAATAAAATGAGTGTTACTGCAATATATGCCAAAAATCAGAAGGTGAGAAAGATTAAAAAAAAGACCTGACTATTTGTGATGGCACTTGTTCAAGTGGATATATTAAAATACTGAGTATATGAATGTAATTTATTTTTCTGAGATTATGGGATAAAAGCACATAGAGCAGGTGATCTCTATGCACTTATTTTTAGTAAGGATTTAATGAGTTTCTGCTCTTGCTTTCAAACAAATTCTTATCAACACTGAATATGGGTAAACAATATGTTAGATGCTTTGTGTTCAGAGATGATCTGAGAAAAGGTGTTGCCTGCATTCCCAGATGCATAGTCCTTGATGGAGGTGGGATGGACAGACAAGACAGTGTTGAGTGGCTTTTCGGGCATTGCTAAGATAGATGGCCTCTTACTCAGTCTGAGAGAGTTAAGACAGACTCTACTAGGGAACGATATTTGACCTAGATCTGAAATGGTTACCAGGAATTTTCAGGGTTAAAAAAAGGATGAAGTGAATTCTAGAAAAAGGACATGTGAAGAGGGTCTGTATTTTTTATTTTTTTTAGTGAAAGAAAGGCAGGAAGGGAGAAGAGGAGGAAGCATTTTATTTACTTAGTTGTTTGGTTTAGTTGTCCTCCCCAACCCTCAGCCCCAGGCTGTGAACCTGGGTGTTCAGGCTGTATGTGGATGGCACCCTAGTGTGGACTGAACAGCCACCAGGACGTGCTAAGGGGTTCTGTATTAAGGAAGTACTAATATGTACAGGACCTGCCAATTTGCTCAGTGCCACTGGAACATGTATTTTGGGTAGGGGTAGTATCTAATAATGTGGGTTTGGCCAGGTTGTAAGGACATTCCATTAGCCACTAGCCACTAGCCTGGATTTATTCTAGTAGCACATCAAGGTTTATTCCCGCCATTTTTCAAAATTCTTTTTTAACTTTTATGGTTAAATGTAAATCTTCACTTTTTTCTTCCTTTGTCTCTTCTATCATAACATTTTGTAATATACGGTCCTTGTGAAAAGTATACTACTATGTAGAAAAAAAATCTATACGCTCACAACCCTGGTGCCTAAAATAACTCCTGTTATCAGTTTTATATATTTATACTCCCGTTCCTTTTAAAAAATATACTTAAAAATTGTCACGTGTTTTACTCATGAATAAACTCCTTTTTCCTCTGAACATTTCAGACTTATTTATTTCAAACTCCTTTTCATTATTTTCAGTTTGGAAATATCTTACTGATTTTTGTAGTGATGATAGCTTATGTGATTTGTAACTTTTGTTTATGAAGTCATCTTCAGAGTGTTTTCTTTAGCTCAAGTTTAACGTATACTTGAGATGGTGGAAGTCTTCCTATAGGGCAGTTTTGGAGTCTTCATATATGCCAGGTTTTGGCAGAAGAGTAATGTGAACTCAGTCCCCTTGCTCATCCCTAGGGCATATTTGGGCTTCTCATTTCTTATGGATGTCTTTTTTTCTATTTATAGTCCATGGTCAGGAGATTTCAACTCCTTTCCCTTTAGATGTGAATGTGCTTACTTGATTTCCCACTTCATTTTTGGCACCAGAAGATTTCTTGCTCAGGCTTAGATCCTATTGAAAAAATATGTTTCATCTAACCTTTCTATATGTTTGAAGCAAAAGGGATGGATTTACCTTATCATTTCTATAACATGACTACAAACTTTTTTCTTTGCATAGGTACATACTTTAAACAAAGTTGGGAATATATCATATATAATTTTTTTTAAACCTGATAATATATTGTGGCATTTTTCCATATTCTTTGAGAAAATGATTTGTAGACTCTCCTATAGTTCTATAATACTATACCATATTAATTAGATAAATATTCTATTTTTAGAAAATTAGGTTTAGTTTTTCATATTGTAATGATTAAATGAGCAAATTTATAACGGTAGCTCTCTGCTTATTTCAGACTTTTTTCTGTAGAATAATTCCTCCAAATGGAATTTTTTCATCATTTTTGAGACTTGATTTTGTTATTCCTAAATTGTACTACAGAAAATTTGTTCTTTTTTTTACTTCATCCATTCAGTAGTCTGTATATTTCCTATAACCGTTGTTGCAATTGAGTCTTATCTTTTTTAAATGGCTGCTAATTTTCTAGGCAAAGCAATGCTATTTCATTGTTATTTTAATTTCCATTGGTTCAATGGTGACTTTAAAAAGACATTTTGAGTAGATCAGCAATTTTTCAGGTTAATTTTTTTCTTGAACAGTCATCTGGAGTGTAGGTGATTAAAAAATTGTCTTCTTTATTCTCTCCTAGTCGCCTACTATCATCTTAGGAAGTTGAAACCTTAGTGGAAGTTGTATTTGGTAACAGGATGATGGATGCAAAGGATCCAAATTGTGGAAGCTGAGGAGAGAGTTGAATTGCACAACATAAGGAAAGTGATTGGGGTGGAAGTTGAGGAAGAAAAGAGGATGGGAGGTTGAAGCCCAGAGAGGATTGTTCTGGAGTTTGGACAGGGGTAGAGACTTTCTCCCAAAGTTTTGGGGAAAGATGGTTAATTAAAGGAGAATTTTCAGTTTTACCCAATGGTATACAATGTTTAATTTCTTGTCTACTTCTCTACAAAATTTATGTAAAATATTTCTCATTGAATGCACTATCATTGGCTCTATTTAAGGGGATGATGTTGAAGTTGATGGGCACAGTAAGAGTCAAACACTGGGTAGGGAGAGTCAGAGAAAGCAGAAATGAACCTCCTGAAGTAGCCCTAATAAGACATCAGAGTGCTGCAATAAGCAGTGACAGGTAAAGATGGAAAGGAGAATATGCCAGAATTTGTAGGTAGGAGTTGGTGTTACAGGTTTTGGATGGAAGACGGTAATGGAATTAAGAGCAATTTGAGGCTTACCATTAGGGAGACTACATACATAGAAGATGTCCCAGTTTATTACGACTACCATAGAAGAAAAGATCACTGTTTCTAGGCTTCTCATTAGGGGTATGTGTGCTAGTGCTTTTTTAAAAAATTGATTTCATCAAAGAAACACTGCATTTTAGCATTAGGTTGGAGGTATACATGATAGAAAATTTACCTTTCTATATAATTCAGTAGGTTTGCCACTCTTTTTTCATTCATTATACAATTAATCCCCTTTATTTCATTTGCCTCCACCCCCATCTCTTCGTATACCCTCTGATTTGCTTTTTCCCGCTAAAAATCTATTATTGTTTGAATTATTTCACTTTATTGAAGTCTTGTATTTAATTTAGCTCATTCATTTGCTTTCTATCTCTAATCACCTCATATGAGTGATATCATATGATGTTTGTCTTTTTCCTAACTATCTCGATAATTCTCTCCAAGGCCATCCATATTGTTGCAAATGGCAGAATTCCTCCTTTTGATTACTGTGTAGTGTTCCGTTTTATATATATACATATATATATACCACTTCTTCTTTATCTACTCATATGTTGATGAGTATTTAGGTTGTCTCCAGCTCTTGGCTACAGTGAACAATTCTGTGATGAACTGGGGGTACATATATCTCTGCAAATAAGTGGTGCTGTATTTTTAGGGTGAATGCTCAGTAGAGTAACAACTGGATCACATGGAGTCTCCATTCTCAATTCTTTGAGTAATCTTCATACTGATTTCCAAAATGGTTGTATTATTTTCCATTCCCACCAACAGTGTATGAGAGTTCTCTTTTCTCCACAACCTCTCCAGCACTTGTTTCCTTTCTTTTGGATGATAGCCATTCTCACAGGTATGAGGTGATATCTCATTGCTGTTTTAATTTACATTTGCCTAATGACAAGAGAACTAGAGCATCTTTTCATATACTTGTTGGCCATTTGTATGTCATCTTTGGAGAAGTGTTTTATGGTCATCCACCCATTTTAAAAATTGTATTGTTTGGTTTTTTGTTGTTGAATTTCATGAATTCTTTACATATTTTGGATATTAGCCCCTTATAAGAGGTGTGATGGGCAAATATTTTCTGCCATTTAGTAGGATGTCTTTTTGTTTTGATGTGAGTTTCTTTTGCTGTGCAGAAGCTTTTCAGTTTGATGTAGTCCCATTTGCTTATTTTGGATTTTATTTCCATTGCTATTGGAGTCAAGTTCTCAAAGGTATCTCATAGGTCAATGTCTAGACAAAACACTACTTTTGTCTACATTTTCTTCTCTGTGTTTTATGGTTTCCAGCATTACATCTAGTCTTTGATCCATTTGAGTTAATTTTTATGTATAGTGTTAGGTAGTGGTCTAGTTTCAACCTTTTACATGTGGCTGTCCAGTTCTCCCAGCACCATTTATTAGCGAGACTATCCCCATTGTTTAAGTTTTTGGCTCCTTTGTTGAAAACTAAATGTCCATATATTTGTGGGTTTATTCCTGGACTTTGCATTCTGTTTCATTGATCTGTATTTCTGTTTTTATTCCAATGTCATGCTGTTTTGGTTATTGCCTTGTAGTAGAGTTTGAAATCAGGGAGTATGTTGTTTTTTTTCTCTCAGGATTGTTTTTGTTATTCTAGGTTGCTTATGCTTCCAAATAAATTTCATAATTTTTGTTCTGTATCTGTGAAGAGTGTATTTGGAATTTAATGGGGATAACATTAAATCTGTATATTGTCTCGGGCAGTATGGCCATTTTGACTATGTCAGTTCTTCCAATGCATGAACATGGGATATCTTTTCATTTCCTTGTGTCATCTTCTGTTTCTTTTAACAGTGTCCTATAGTTTTCAGGGCATAGGTCCGTCACTTTTTGATTAAATTTATTCCAAGGCGTTTCATTATTTTTATGCAATTGTAAATGATTTTGCATGAATAACATGGTCTTGGAAATAGAAACATCTCTCTTTCTCACTGATTACAAAAGGATACTAGTATAGCTCAGAGAATAGAGAGGGATCTCTATTGAGCTTCTCAAGTGATCATATTGAGTAACCCTTAAAGCTAACTTCAATTTAATTCAGGAAAATAAGGAATATAATTTGTGCATTGTAGGCATTTTATACCTTTATAACTTATGAATTATGTTATTCAAATGTTCATTGTACTTGTTTACTTTTGAGCAATTAAATTATCAGCAGTAAATATTGCCTTACATAGTTATGCTCTTTTTAATTTCATCCTTTATTTTTAAAACTATGCAACCCATGGCATATAAGCATTAATACCTATGTGCTTAATTTTGGCTATATTTTTCTTCAGTGATTTTTGCATCAAGTTCTCTTTTGATGTAAATACTCTCACGACTTTTCTAGTGTTTTTTTTCTTTAACTATGAGCATGTCATTTTACCCCTCAGTGTAGATGCTGATTCTTTTATCTGAGGAGTATGGACTTGATTTTATAAATGTTATAAATCATTCAACTTCAGCATGTCTCACTTGCTTTATTGAGTTGCTTATGTCTGATAATGAGGTAATAAGTGTGAAGCTGTTTTTGAAAATATGAAAAGCTTGATGAATATAAAGTGCTGTTATTAATTTTTCTAATGCCAAAATTCTGGGAAGAGATCATTTCCAGACCTGATAGGGATTCTGCTTCCTCCACATTCCAGTAATAAAAAGGTACAGATGTGACTATCAATTTGCACTATGAGGACATCTATCTCTTTAAGTAGGCAAACTCTAACCTGTTATGTTCAGATGATAGAATACTTTAGTGTTAGCAAATAGACTGTTAAAAGAATGATAAAAAAATGTAGATTTGTTAAGTAGCTGTACTCTTTAAGAAAGCTGTGGTAATAGTGTGATGGTTGGTTTTGTTTTTGTTTTTGTTTTTTTAAAGAGAGAAAGGGAGGAACGGTGGGGAAGAAGGGGCATTTTTATTTAATTAGGTACTTTTTAATGTTTTGGTTTTTCTCCCCAGCTCCAGGTCGTAAGCCCCATTCTTTGGGCTTTACATGGTCCACACTCCAACCACCTGAGTCACAAGGGCCCACCCCTAGTTGGTAATTCTTAACATGATATCCTTTGCAATTATTTGAAAGTAACATTTATTTCTACTGCTGAGTTTAAACCAATGTGTGCTTTGAAGGTTAAAGTTCAGACTCTGACTTGGAAGGACCTTGAGTAGGACTCATTCTGCTTACTTGGACACAGTGAGCGGTGAATCATTTACACAGACATTTTTAACTACAAATGGAGGAGAGGGGACTATATATTAGGAGCAGTGCCAGGTTATTCCAAAGTACTTGGGTGTGACTCAACAGCTTTCTGTTCTCTGACAGCTCTTTGGCGTTGTGAGTGAAACATTTCATTCTGGTCAGATATAAAGACACTTATAATCTGGGCATTTACTCTCCTAATGTGAAATTTCCTGTGATTAAATAATATATAGAAAATAGGAGCAAGATACTTTTCAGAGAAAAACAAAACTGATGTAAAATGCTTTTTGTCATTCTCTCAAAACTCATTTAAATCCTTCCATCCATTCCCTGAATTTCTAGTAAGACAGATCACACTGTGTCCATGCTTCACCATGCAGTTTTATACTGAGAAAGTCATGCTCTAGGGCAGCTTCTAAGAGAAAAATGTCAAAGGTGTGTAGCTTAAGATGTAGGGGTGGAATGGGATGTATGGAGCCTACCCTGATGAAGGTAATAATGTAATTAAGGATTCAAATTTAGCAGAATTTCTGGATTTGGATTCTAACTCTGCCACTTAGAATGATGCTTTTGTCCTTAATTGCTTTAAATGTAAAATGGGAAATATAATATTGCCAATCTCATAGAGCTGCTGTGAGGATAAGTGAGATAATATATACACTACTTAGAATGGTGCTTAACCTATCATGAGCTCTCATGAATGTTTATTCTTGAGAAAGGGTGGGTTTCCTCCCTTATGCCTTGGTTGAACTGCCTTTGTATAAGAGTGCTTTTTGGGGGATGGAGAGTTAGGAGGAATTTTTATGAGTTTTGTTTATATAACCTGTTAGCGTTCTTGACTGAGTTAGATGAGTTCCATGCTTTCATTTGCTTAGGAGACTGATTAAACCTTTGCCTCTACTTCAAACAAATGTAGTGACTGTGCAGAAGGCAAATTAATGTAGGAAAAAGAGTTCTACAGCTACAGGTGTTGTCTACCTGGTATCCCTGACCACAGGGATAGGTAGGGGGTTTGAGTTTGTCAGTCAGATTCAGCATCCTGGGAATTGGATTGGCACCCACAGATGGTGGTGGTGGTTGAGGTATCTGGGAAGAGGACTCAAAAGCAGCACTTCATAGTTCATCACAGAGAAGCAATCATAAGGTTACTTTGTGTCATTTACCCAGAAAATCAGTTTTAATTCAGCTTCTCAGGATTTGCAGTTATAGCTGATTAACTTTATATTGAATGTATATCTAGAAGAGAATAACTTTTCTTTATCTTTAAACCCCCTATTTGGTCCAGTCAAATAATATATATATTTGTTGAATATTTGTATGAATTTGAACTTCCTTATTAGAGGTGGTATATTGGTACTTTTAAGTATTTAGATGTAGCAAGATCTTGATGGCAACTCTAGCAGCCACTGACTATGCAGGAAGCCAATCCCACATCAAAGCCCAAGTGTACAAGGTCACAGGAATATGATGATTGTAATGTGTCTGACCATGAAGATGGCCATAACCTGTGGAGTGAGGTAGTGCGGAGAAGACGTAGGCATGTCTTCTTTCTTTTCTGCTTTACCAATATATTTCCTTGTTTATACCTGGTGTTTAGATCTGGTGCTTGTAAAAGAGCACCAGAATTTAAAAGATTCATCCAGGGAAGAATTGAGGCTATGTTTTTACTCTTTTATGAAATGCTTAGGAAAAAGTGGACCAAAAATAATCTATATGTTTGTGTATGTATATATATTTGTATATATGTCTGTGTATATGTATATATATCTGTATGTATGTTTATATATATACATATATATATACATATATGTGTGTGTGGATATTTTTCTCTGACCCTGGATCATGGACCCAGGTCTTTGAGCTTGATTTGGCCTACATCTTAGATGCCTTAGTTGCCTAAGCAACAGGGGTGCTTCAACAAAAAATATATTTAAAAGGTAGAAAAAGATGCTAGTGTCTCTACTTATTTGTTGGTGGCACATTTCCCACAGAGCATTGTTTTGCTTGACTCTTCGTTAACCTCATACTATTCCTGCTCTAGGAAGAGAAAGAACAAGATGGTAATTAAATTTTACCAAATTTACTAAACTTTCTTCTATAAAATGGCTATAAAAAGGCTATAAAATGAACATTAAAATAAAATATATTTTTTTCACCCATAAAGAGCAAGCAGTGAAGTTGGGAAGGTGAATTAAAATAGCAAAATATGACAAGGCAACTCATAATCAAGAATAAGTTAATGTGTGTGAATTGAATAATACACAAGAGCCAAGGTAAAAGCAGAGGTGATAAGGTGAGAAGGAGTTAAGACATGTCAGGGAAGTGGCAAGTGGATTCTTCAAAGATGGAAGTCCAATCCGTTGAATCCAGAGTAAGGAGCAAACATTACGTTAATTCGGGCAGTAATGAAATGGTTAATACTTAAAAAATTGGAGCAGAAAGAAGACCCAACATTAACATACTGTTAGTTTTTGTTTTGCTTTTTCAGGAAATTACCAGGCCTCCCCTTAAAAGGTCACATATGAATCAATTTAGAACCAAGTATCACTTCATCCCAGGTGTGTTATACAGCTTACATCTTCGTAATGTGCCTAATTATTGTCTCTCAGATTGTGCAGTCACTTAGGAAATTGTTTTCCTTATTTGAGAATAAATTCAGGCTTTTATAACTGTTAGCTTTTAAAAAATAGTTTGAGGTTAGGCAAATACAGGCTGTTGGCAATTAAATTGATCTCTTTTTAAAAGGTTATCTAGCATAACTGCCCTTGTTGTGCCATGAAAAAGCTGAGCTCATTTATTTCAGTGAGAAGGATGCTCAGGGAGCATTAAACTATATTGTATTCATTTAATAGATTACTCTGTCCAAAGGGCAGCCTGGGCTGGTATGTAGAGTCGGAGACTACTCAAAATCAGTGGTATCCCAAGTCATACTCAGTCAGTAGATATTCCAGTTAATAAAGAAAATCAGAAAACAATTAATAGGCTGCATAGAATATGAATGTTTGATTTTTTACAAAATTAATGGTGTAGCTCCCTGTTGTAAAATGTGGTTAAAAAGGATAGCTGGAAATATTTTCTGGGTTTCCTTCCAATTAGAAATAAAGCTCTTCAGTTAATTTATATTTCTTAGCTATTTATTTTTTCACATAGGAAATTATTCTAGTGGTTTTGTGATCTTTAAACTTTTAATGGAGAACTGAATATAGGAAGGCAAAGACAAAGAGAAGGGTCATGGAGATTTGTGAAAATGGGGAGGAGAACGGGGGCCACCTATGGAAAACTAAGACTCTTAAGGGATATTTAGTGTTCTGGAAATTGATTTTAGTCAGTTCTCAGAAAAACACTAAAGCCTTTTTTTCCCCCATAAAAGTCAGGTATGAAATAAATACCACACTTCCTTATGTTCTTTAAAGCAACTTTACTATTATGGTGATGGCTCTCCAAGTTCAGTATTGTCAAGTCTTTCTCAGATCCTGGGAATCTGCCTCTCAGCCTGTTGTCCTGGGATCTTATGCAGAGCAGTCTTGGACAGAGCTTTTCTCTCCTTGGTTATCAACGCTCAGTTGCTACCTGGAAAGTACCCATTAGTATAGTCCACTGTTAGGTGTCTGCCACACCTTATCTATTTCTAATTTTTCGTACTCTTACTACTCCTAGACAGAAGCTGCTTTTGCTGGCTTCCATAGACTTTGCTCTTCTTCATTGGGATAATCTCTCCCTCTTCGTCTTCCCATCAAGTAGCTTCTCAGAGACATCCTTCTCCTGCTCCCCTATTCCCAGGACTCAGCCCTAAGTAGACCCTAAGAAGATTTTTATTTCTACCCAAAGACTGAAAGAACCACACATTCCAGGCTGAGTGCTTTCTGTGCTGCAAGGATTCCTAAGACAAGAAGTAGTGCTTACTTTAATTTGTGGGTGGGGAGAAAAATAAACACAATAAATTAATATTTCAAGAAATTACTCTGCCACTTATAATAATAATAACTTGATTGTTTAAGATGGAAGTACTTAGAATTTTTTCCCCCAATCCTGAGAGGCCAGGGGGAATTCTCTCTTGTTTAAAAATATTCCTGTGTTATTTTTATTACTTATTACTTTTACCCTGAATTTCTTTTATTTGTGGTTTGTTGTTTCAGATTAAGAAGCGTCCTTTTTAAGGATAAAATGTTTTATGTCATGAATTATTAAAACAAAACATTACTGGAAAATACAGAAGCAATTTAACCAATATCCATGTGCTTAGATTGAACAGATGTAAAAATTTTGCTATAAATACTTCAAATCTATCTTTGTAAAAATAAGTGCTGGATCTAGCTCTAGCTTTAACTGTGTCCTTGCCTCCCTCTCCATAGACAGCCGCAGTTCTGAATTGGACATTCCCATGTAATTTTTAGGTTTTCCTACATGTTATCACAGCATGCATAAATGCAGATTTTTGTAATAATTTATGACAAATGATATACTGTATGCGTTTGTTAGCTTTTTCTACTTACTATGTTTTTGAGAAACAGATGTAGCTCATTTAGTTTGCTGATGTATATTCTGTTGATTAAATAATAATACATTTATTATTCCGCAAAAGTAGGCATTTGTCCTTAAAATAAATGTAATTGGAGTAATTAACACTTCAAGTATATGAAGAGTTTCTCCATCCCTTTCTTTATTTGGACGTTCATTGAACTACATGTAGAATTTAAGAGCTTAGACACTAGAAACAGATTTGATTTTGAATTTCTTATTTTGTTTACCTTTCTTAGGCAACTCAAATTTATATTTTATGGGAATATACACTTCTGATGAGGAGGAAAGATCCATATATAGTGAGCACTTGTGCGTAAGATGGTTTACATAGTTCCTGTCCATAGAAAGCTCTCAGTAACTCTGCCATTATTTTTATATTCATTACACTAGAAGGAGTAAAAGAAGAAGGGAATTTTGGAGAATGAACTAGGGGGAAGGCTGGCTGACCTGGCAACCTCGAGAATACAAAATCTGCAGTGACAGGGGTCAGAACTACTGTGGAAGAGAGAAGACACAATAGCCAAGAATCCAAAAGGTGCCAGTGAAGACAGGTTTGGTTCCTCGGAGTTGGGAGTTGGAGGGTTGGTAGAAAAACCTCAAAATCTGTTCTCAGGGAGGCTCCCAAGCCTTTTTCCCTGAAACTATTCTAAGGTAGGTTAGACTAATTTGGGTAAAGCTTCTAAAGGCTCAAGAAGGTAGAAATTTGAGGGAGGATGAAAGATCAGCTCCAATTTCATCTAATTTGAGAAGTTAATTTTTAGAGAATGCCTCCTTAGCTTTCTAAATATATATATGGTCGTGTAAGGAGAGCAAAAGAAGACTGTAATTGGTGAAAGATTTCACTTAAAATAGTATGGGTTTAAAAAAAAACCAAAGTGGAGGAGGAAGATAGTGTTGGAGTTATTGAAGAAATACAGGGCGCATGTCAAAATCCATGCGAAGATATTTCTAGCTACAGAATTCAGCATAACCTGTTTCATATGTGTTCGAGTACTAGTTAAGTAATGCATTCTTTATTTCTAAAATTACAAAGTGAATTCTATCTAGTAGTTGCATGTTTTAGGTTTTTTTCTGACTGACAAGTTATGGTGCTGATAAGTAGGAATGACAATAATATTGAGATACATACAATACATCTAGCTAGAGTTTTTCCCCTCAACACTTTACAAAACCTTTTAGAGATTGTTTTTAAAGTGCAAATTCCTATTTTACAAATATACAATAAATGTATCATATATAAATTATATTGAGGTTATGTAAATGAATATTTATATGTTAAATTGGCTTAATATCAGATTATATTTGGTAGACTGCATTATAGCATCTTGGCCTTTGGGATGGAATGAGGTGGAGTCAGGTTCTGCCACAGTTTAGCTCTGAGACTGTAGGAGAATTATTCACTTTGAGGCCTTGAAAAAGTTACTCAGTCCTGTGAAAATCTCATTCTCTATTGCCTAAATGGAGAACATGCCTGTCTCATGGAGTAGTGAGGATTAAGTAAGAATGGATGTAAAGAACTTAGAACATTTCATAGCACATTAATCATCTAAGTGTGGAATGATAAGAAAAATAAATATTGGGTTATTAATAGGATCACTGGACTTGTAAGTATTATACATGCTCTTGAATGATAATATTATCTTCTATATATTTTAAAACAGTGATAGTAATTTTTTTATAGCAGAAACATCTTTTCATTGGAAAGCATCATTTACTTGGGATCATGTAAATAAAACAGTCTTGATACACCAAATCAAACAACTGTATTTTCTTAGCTAACAGTTTATGTTGCTCCCAGCATATATATTGTGCTTTTAAAACTGCCTGTTAAGGTTCACCATATGCTGCACTTTTTGTTTTGTTTGGTTTTTAAAAGGAAAGGTGCAGGCAGGAATAAAAGCAAAGACAGGCAGGCAGGAGGAGAAAGGAGAAAGAAACATTTTATTTTTTTTATTCAATTATTTATTCTGCTTCTCCTCTCCCCCAAGCAAACAAAGACAGGCACAGGAATAGAGAGGAGGAAGAAACGTTTTACTCAGTTCATCCTGCATGTTGTCCCCTACTGACCCACACCCGTGCCCAGGTCATGAACTTGCATCACTGGGAAGTGTGTGGACAGCGTCTGGCAGACTCAACCATTAAGCCACCAGGGTGGACCTACTGTGCTGTTTTTGTTTCAGTTCTAACATTATCCTAATGTTGTAAAAACTTTGCAAAAATATTGACACTATGTTTGTAGATAAGGCAATATAGTTTCCATTAATCACTCTACTACTCATGCCTTTATGGAATACTATAACTTATTTTACTATTTTATTTTACTTTGCTTTGTAAGGAAATATAAGTGATCTTATTTAAAATATGACAAATATTCTAGATATTAATCTTATAATTATCAGTATTGAGTAATGTGTACCTTTAGACTACTGGTATTCATTTTATTAAGGTGCAGACAAGAGTGAAGGTGAGAAGGTAGGCAGGCAGGAAGAGAGAGGTGTAAGAAGCACTAAGGACTTGAAGTAACTTTTATATACTTATGAAAACAAAGCTTTGAAAATAAGAAAACATATTGACTGGGTATCTTGCTTTTTCAATAAAGTATATGCTGTTTTACCTGAGTATATGCAAATAAAAAAGTGTTATATAATTAACAAATTATTTACATTTGAACAGGCATGAGCAAAGAATAGAAGGTAGGCATGTTTATCATTTCAAATGCAAGGTCAACACAATGACTTTTTTTGCAACCTTTCTATGGAGTGCAGCTGCTAAATTTGGACCACTATTTTTAAAACTTGATGCAGGGGATAGAAAACAGAATATAGGAAAGGACATGTAAGGTGACCCAAACCACAGGAATTCAGAGCCAGCCATGACAAAATTTGCACTTTGCATACCTGGGTAATTATGCTTAAAAATCCTAAAAGAGACTGTTTTGTCTCTTTCAAAAATAAATGAGTATAGCTGTAAATAGTTTTAAATATAGCAAAACTTTCTAAAAGTGGGAATTCATTTCATTGTGAATATTTAATGCTAAGATGTAAGATACTGAATCTGGTTAGTAAGATGGATTCTATGTACTTCTTTTTCCTACTTCACTGAATTCAGCTCTTCAATTCATTGTTGTTGTTTTTTAAACAGTGTGTAATTAAACAGTGGTCAATGATATAAGTTTTTAAAAACCCAAAATATTTAATTACACATTTAATTAGAACCTGGGCCAAGAATCACTGTAAGACAGAAATTTGTTATTTTGAAAAGACACTAAAAGTTCTAGACAAGTTGGTATGCAGATCTCAAATGGCAACTGAACCACACTCTTAGATGGCTTCACATAGTTTAATATGATTTTTAAATAATCAATGAAAAATTTTATTGAATAATTATTTTTAAATGATGTGGTTCCCTGAAAAATTTGAAATGTCCAGGGAAGATATTGAACCTCACATAATAATAGTGTTTAAAAAAGAATTTCCCACTTAGTTTCCTTACTTGTTATCACATAAAGAACTCACTTTTACTTATTTTCTGAGGAATTTATTAGTGCTCTAATATATAAGAGAAATTCAGCATGATTTATATCCTTTCTTAATTCTGTAATGAGCAGCCAATATACCATCTTGTTAAAACTAAGAGTTACCCTTCTGCATATCAGAAGCCATAAAAATATAAGTAATGTCGCCTTTAGGCATTTATCTTACAGATATTAACATGGGTATGTATGAAGATTTATCTACAAAGATATAGCTTTGTTTATGATTTAAGAAACTGGAAGCAGTGTAAATATTCTGGAACATGGTTTACCTAACAAGTCATGATGTAGTAATATGTGGTCATTAAATATTATGTTGATAAGGAACATGAAAACATACTACGTATTTGTACAAAAGAAACTTATAACAGTATAATTTATCACCCTCCCTCCAAAAAAAGTAGATGTACTTAAGATTAGAAAAGATATACATAAAAAATGATACTAGCTGGTATTACTGGATAATAGGATTGTGGGGAATTTAAATGTTCTCTTTTGGGCATTTGTAACCAATTATTTTCTGTAATAAGTACCACCTGCTTATTTTTCTTACAGCCCAGTTTTGCCTGCTCAGAGTAAGAAGGGCCCCATAGATCTGGAGAAGTCCCCTAACAGGGGAAGGGAAAGGAGCGGGCAGTACTTAAATATTGTAAAGCTGAACATTAAAGCTAAAAGCATCAATCCAGTGATCCGATTCTAACTCACTTTATTCTTTTTATGGATATTTTTTATGTGTTAAATTTTTACTTTCTGACTACATCCTTTATGTTTATAAAAGCTATGCTTTTCTCAAACTCAAAATGCCTATTTTACTGAAAGAGTGGAGGCAAAATGTAAATGAAAATTATAGAGACTATTGAGAAATGTCTGTATCCTGTAGAGTCCTAGAGGTGAAAGACAGGTGTTTATTCCCTTTACTGAATCTCAGTTGCTGTCTGGTCCACCTCTGGTGGGAAAGAGTGTGAGTAGGGGGCCTATTCCTCTTTGTTCCTTGTCAGCCACAGCTCTTGTGATTTCTTTTGGATATTTTACTGCCTTTTACTATGTATTGCTTAAACATTTCCAAAAGGCTGATGTTCTTTTTATAATGTTTCTTTTTCTAGCTATAAAGACCTTCTTGTCCAAGATGGAAAACAGTACCACTACCATTTCTCGGGAGGAGCTGGAAGAACTACAAGAAGCATTTAATAAAATAGGTATGTTTGAGAAAAACTCCCGTGTTACTAGTATGCATTATATTAGACTTCCAGGAATGGAACAATACCTGTTATTGCTTCTACTCCACTTGGATTTATTTCTTTTTTTTTCCTTTTTTCTATCTAGGTTTCACTGGAGTGTTTCTTTCTGAAAGACAAACTAAAACTGATTTGAATTTCTAGGAGAATTGGACTTTGAATTCTTTGGCCATGTCTTTGCAGAGTATAATCCAGGTTAATGAATGATAGTGTAACTGAATATGCTTAATATGATAGCCTTATTACAGAGAAAAAAATTACTTCCTTGTCTATAAACTGAACTCCGGCCTTCATATGTTTGCCACTAATAATAACACTCTCTGACTTCATGAAGAATATTTTCAAATATTGGTATTGTTTTTAAATACCATGTGTCTTATTTTCCTTCTCCTTCATACATAATGTTTAAAAGTGTTGTTTTAAAAAGACCTCATGTCTTCTTTTTCTTTTTTCATTTTTTAAAACCACTCAGTGTTTTGTCTTTATGATATTATCATTTTGACAGCTTTGTGTTTTTCTTCCACCAAATTTCTTCATACTCTGTTGGATCACAATTCTTCTGCATTTTGTTCTTAAAAAACCTGTGGCAAACTGGGTGAATCTCAATGCCATCTTTTGCTCTAGTCCGTACATGCAGGCAAGTGAAAGTTGAAACCAGTGAATAGATGTTGGGATGGTAAGGCCACTAATGTAACCCCTTCCTCTGAAGGTTCCTTCTCCAGTGTAGTAGAGCACTCCATGAAAAACAATCCAATGGTGACCCAGGGAGGAAATGACGCAGTTGGTCATGTGCCTGCATTTCTCACAGACCTAGTGAATAATGACCAAAATTAATGTAATGCAATGCAAAATGACTTTCAAAGGAAGAAGATTTAAGTTTTGAAACTAAAGCTTTCCCTCCAAAATAATAGAATAAAAATGTAGCACTCTCAGGAATCTCATGACTTACAAATCGTTGCTATGAAAGAAAGTGAATTTAAAAGGTCTTCATGTCCGCACTCTCCTCTCTGCACAGCCATTGCCAGAGGAGCGCCAGCTTTCAGAATAAAGACGCCTTGCTGCTGAATTAGGCTCGTAGGGAATGCCTCAATGTTGATTTTTTTCTTTCTTTGGGAAATAGTATATTTGTTACTAAAACATTGTATGAATATGGTATGACTTCTAGAAAAACATTATTAATACTAAATTTTATAGAGTACTATATGCAGTGCTCCAGAGTCTTTTCAAGACAAAAAATAGGCAATTATTCTGCTCACTTAAGCATTGAAACAGGAAGTAATAAAAATGTATCAACCTAGTTCAGTATTTCTGTAATAATTATAGATGTACTTTGGTAGCTGGAATTAAAGTACTACCTAAGGCTTATAAGGTGAATGCATTAGTAATCTATTTTCTTTGTTTAAAAAGTTAGCAATTAGTCTTTGTGGCACATGGACATATAATCTTGCAATATTTGTTTAATGATATTTTGAATAAATAATTCATTGATGGAACAATTCTAACAGCAAGATAATTTGTTCTTTGTAAGAGAATTGCTAACACCAGCAGAATATTTACTTGCTTACTTTACTTACAAGATAAATTGCTGGTCATAAACTCAGTAATCTCTCTGCTAACTTGTACCAAACAACTTTAATCAGAGGGAGAGGCACATGCCCAGCCAACCTTAATAGATTGAATATTTTGGGGATTCTACGGGAAAGTAAGGGATTAAAATATTTGTCTCTGCTTTTAGTTATTTTGAGTATATACTCAGAAGTGGAATTGTTTACTTACATTCTTTCTGTAATGACTGTGCAATTTTATATTCCCACCAGGAATCAGAAGGGTTCCAATTTCCTCACATCTTTGCCAACATTTGTTATTTATTAATCAATTATTAATTTATTCATAATAACCCTCCTCATGAGTGTGAAGTGGTATCTCATGAGTTGTATTTGCAAATAATTCATAATGTTTGAGTATGTGCTCTGTCTTGCTTATTTTTAAATACTCTCCACCACCAAACTGATAAGAAAGAAAACAACCTTGTTTGCTTGTCTTTTTCAGAATCATAGGAAACAATTCTGAACTGCTGATATACTAGTAATGAGGTTTTGTTCCAAATTCAAAGAAAACAATATTATTTACTGTAATATCAGACAATTTAATCTTGTAGCTGACTTTTGAAATTAGAGCAATATTTTTGTAATTAGTAGATTATAGTTTAGAAATTATCTCATGCTGAACAGCAGTTATTATAAAAATGCTTGTGAAAGTTCAAAATAAAAGTTTGTCTTTATCATTCATCCACTTATAGTGATAGCAGCGCTTTTACTGAAAGGGAAAAAATATAGGAAATAAAGCAACTGTTAGCAGATGAACAAAGAAAGGCGACACAAGGTGGGTCCAGGCGACTAACCAAACAAGCCCAAGATCTGTTGGCAACTCTGGGTAGAAGTATTCTGTCTCACTTGTTTTCCTGTGTGGAGAAAGCCCAGGGAAGGGTATCTTCGTGAAAATGTATTTCCAAAAGTTCAAATATAGGTGTGAAATTATTTCTTGAACGCTTAATCTCAAAACAACATCAAGCATGATTCAGCCTACATAATGGTATCATAAATACATAATGAAGAAACACTGAATTATTGACAAATGAAACAGAACTGCCACCAAGTGAAATGTAGACCAGAATGAATGCCTGATGTGTATTTTACATGATGCACATTTTTTATTCAGAATGTGGGGATAGCTGATCCAGTTTATGAGTTCTGTGAAAAAGCAAAAGTCTTGAGTGGGTGACCCTCATGACTGTTACTGCTGTATTTCTTCTAGGTATCTATGGCTACCCCGTGCTTAGTTTTTGTTTTTTTTTTTTAAATATTCATGTGTTAACCCTGAGTTTTTAATCTCTTAGAGTATTGTTCATTCTGTGCACTTAAAATACATATGGTCAGTATGCCCTCATGGCACTTAGTAGCACAATCGCCTCCAAAGGAGGAAGCCACATACCTCTGGTTCAAGTCCCAGGTCTGGGGGGAAAACTACCAGTATGAACAACTAAATTAAAAAAAATGTCCTCCTTCCTTCTTTCTTTTCCTTTCTACCTGTCTGCTTGCCTTCATTCCTGCCTGCACCTTTCCTTTATATATATATATAGCATATAATGTATGTGTGTATGTGCACGTATGGCAGCTCTAAATCTACAAGGATAAAATCTAGCTAAATATAAGTTTTTTGATAAAGTATAAAGAATACCTTGTACAGATCAGGTGTAGGAGAAAAGCTTACTGCTACTTGTGAAACAAACCTGAAAGGTGGTACTGCGACTCTCCCTGTAACTCTACCAGTGACCTTCTTCAACAATGAGTGCAAGTGATATTTGGTAGTTCATAATTTATCTTTACAGATATTGACAATAGTGGGTATGTCAGTGACTATGAACTTCAGGACCTGTTTAAGGAAGCAAGCCTTCCTCTGCCTGGCTACAAAGTGCGTGAGATCGTAGAGAAAATTCTAGTGGTTGCTGATAACAACAAAGATGGGAAAATAAGTTTCGAAGAATTTGTGTCAGTAAGTAATCTAAATCTTCGCCTGGCTACTGATCATTGTGCTTTGAACAGAATTTTGGTAATGTTCTTGCTCTCTCATTGGTTAAATCTGGCTGCAGAGACCAGAGAAAGACTGTTTTCCAAATGATACTGCTGAAGATAACATCAACAATAACAATTTCCACAATAACTCATAGAACAAAGAAAAAATTTCATTCTCAAATTGTTGGTATGGAAGTCAGGTTTAGATACTAATAGTTAATGTCTAGTTAAAATTACAGTTGAGTTCACTGCTTCTTGACTTTTCTTGTGCAGAATATTTTAATATCTTTTTACTTGATTTTGAGAATTGGAATACTTTTTGTACTGAAATATAAAGTATAGAAACTATACCTCCTAGAAACTGGTTATTTCCTGTGATATTTTCAGTTTCAGCAAATGCCATCAGGTACATTTTGATGCTAGATATGATAGCATTGCTTCATTATTAAATTACCCCAGGTCTCAGGGAACTGAACAAGATGATAAATAATATATGACTCAACTAGTGAAGGAAAAATAGTTTTGTACAACTAAATATAAAATAGCATGTATTCCAAATGTTTCAGTCCAAGAGAGACAACTTGGCTAAGTTGCCATTATCAGCTGGCATTTGAAAAAGGGCTGTTAGTTCTATTGATCAATGCTACTATAACTACGTTTTCATCTACAAATATAAACACTATAATTGAATAGATATGAAATATAAGTTGCCTGGTTTTGCATTCTTCATTCATTAAGCAAATATTGGAGTTACTTTCTTGCCAGGAACACTACTAAGCTCTTGTGAATAATGTCATGAACAAAAAGAGATCTGTTTAGTCACTGGTTTCATGTAGTTTACATGTGGGAAAGACAGAGTCACACAGATGGATTAATGGTAACAACTGTGATAATTGCTTGGAGCAGTACAGGATCCATGAGAATTTGTAGTAGAATAGATTGAAGTTGGTGGGGAGGCTGGAGAACCCAGGGTCTCAAGGAAGCTAAAGACTATCCCAGGAATTCTGAAGACTGAGCTGAGATCTGAAGAAAGATGTTAAACAGATAAAAGGGATGGGGTAGGGGAAATGGATAATGTGCCAGACAGACAGAAGTGATGTGTTTTAGGGATGCTAGATACTCTTCGCAATTGAAGAAAAAGTGCTGGAGCTAAGATGGTATGGGTAAGGAATCCTACTAGAGAAGTAATAAGATGGGGTCAGGTTATTCAGGATCTTGTAGGATTTTAGTTTTTATCAGAAGAACAATAGGAATGCAGTGATTTGGGAGGAATGGAGTATGATGTGACCATATTAGATTCACATTTAAAAAAATTTGTTCTAGCTGCTGTGTGGGGAATTAATTGAATTTGTCTAGCCAATCTCTAGAGAGTCCATGGGCAGTCGTTTCTATAAGCCTATATTATATCCTACAAGAGCTGACTTTTATTTACTTTATACATTCATTTGAGATATTCAAATGAAATGTCTTTAAGGCATTTAAAAATCTTTATCATATCGTTATTCTTTAGTTTTCAGTACAAAAAATTTCATGGCAAGTCTAGATAATCATTTCTAATAATGATTTCAGTGTGTTCAATTTAAGCGTAATTATAACAAAATTTCTTTTAGTGGTTGGGGTATAAACAGTGGTGTGTTTTGTATTATTGTTAAAATGACATGAGAATTATATGTGTACATAGTAACAAGTATGAGAATACCTGATTAACATTTATTTTGATGTCATTTCAAATAAGTAAGTCTAACTATCCTTCATGTTTCAAGATTTTGTATGATTATCTGATCAGTTGTATTTGTATCACATTCCAGCTAATGCAAGAGTTAAAAAGCAAAGACATCAGCAAAACATTCCGCAAAATAATTAACAAAAGAGAAGGGATTACAGCTATTGGAGGAACTTCATCTATTTCCAGTGAGGGCACACAACATTCTTATTCAGGTAACCTCCCACTCTGGATTTGATCTTTTAGTCAGTGATTCATTTAACTATTCTGATACTTTATTAAATCGAAAATGCCATTCACTGTTATTCATACCATTGTTTTATGTATCATTGAGGGGAAATCAGATTAATTATAATGTGCCATCCAATATGAAGTACATCTCAGAGATTTCAAAATGAAAAATCCTAGAAACACTAAAGTCAGTGAATTCTTTATTCTGTCAGACAGAGTGCTCACAAAGAGTTTAGAAACCATAGCAGAGTTATTTAAATTTCAGAATTGAATAGTTTTAATCATGGTCTAGGAGTGGAATTTTCATCCTTACTGATGAGATGAGTTTACATTTAGACTTGATCTAGGATTGGTGAAGAGGTCCAGTGCAAGTAGACTTTCCTCTTCCGTTTTCCAGGAGCTAACATTCCTGAGCCTCATCTTTTATCAGGCAACCAAGTGACTAGAGAGCACTACACCTGATTTGCTTGATCTGATATAATCACTGAATGTTGCCTGTTGAGAAACCCAGTATCACAGTAACTCTTATGAAGAAATATCATGCCCCGTGTTAAACTTGTTTCTTAGGCTTAAGGTCTCTAAGAACCTTTGACTAAGTTCCTTTGGTTTATAGTAACAGAATTAGAATTATGCTTTTTAAATTTTTCGAGACTCAAGCCACTTTTTCCTTCTTTCTGCCTTTGCGATTGAATCTGTTAATTATCCTCTTGATTTGCTTCCTTTCTAATTGGATTTTCCTCTGACAATATATTCACACTTCTCTCATCCTTTGTATATTTTTCCTAAAAATTTGCCACTAGGAAGGTATAATGATAAAGACAGTGATCTATGACTGCTAACTTCATTTCTTTTCTTTTCTTTTCTTTTTTTTTTTTTGAGGAAGAAGCATTTTTATTTTATTTCCATTTAGTTGTTTACACTGGCTGTTTCCCAGGGGTATCTGACCCTGTGTCCTTCAGACATGATCGACTCAACTGCTGCACCATCAGGGCTCACCTAACTTCATTTCTGCCTGATGTTCTAATGAAATGGTTTCTACCTCTTTTTGAACCTTTATTTTGAGATTATATATGCTTTTAGCAAAGTGTTATAATCTTAAGAGTTGTAATCTTTAAGTATACAGCTCAATGATTTTTACATGTGAATTTTTACAATGAATTTTTATATGCTGTAGATATGTCCAAGTAGCTGTCAAACAGCCCATCAAAATAGAACATTTCTATCAGTGAGTGGCTCCTTCATGTCTCTAACGATAATTTTGTCTCTCTAGAGGTAACCACCTTTTCTTTTCTCGTGTCTGTCGCCATAGGTTTTTGTTATTTGAGGTGTCAGAGTGCACAAAGTAAAGTGTATAGAATGCACTACTCCTAAATATATCACTTGATGATTTTTTAGAATATAAAAATACCGTGTAACCATTATATAGAAAAAGAAATAGAACTTGTATTGGCTTTTTAAAAAAGAACAGCTTGTTGCACCCTGGTGACTCTGGTGTTAAGTCTGCAATGGCATTGTAGTCTACATGAAGCCACAGGACCTGGGTTCGTGACTTGGGGGTGGTGGAGAGTAACCATCATAAACAACTAAATAAATGTTTCCTCCTCCTCTCTCTTCCTTCCTGCCTGTCTGCCTACTTACCTTCCTCTCTGCCTGCTTCATTCCTCTTAAAAGAGAGAAAAAAGAACAACTTTATTGAGATATAATTGAGACATGAATTTCACCTCTTTAAGTTATGGTAGTAGTTCAAAGTATAGTAAAATTCTCTACTTTTTAGTATATCCACAGTTAGGCAGTCATTATCATTACCTAGTTTTAGAACTTTTTCATTGTCCCAAAGAGAAACCCCATGCTTACTCCTTCCCCCAGCCTCTGGTAACCATTAATCTATGTACTTACTTTGTTTTTTCTTAAGTTAATTTTATCCAAGGAACATTGCATCATAATGTTATATAGGTTTAAGGTGTGTGTTGTAAATCATTTGTAATCTGTGTGTAGGTGTGTTTTTTCTCTGATCCCAGGTCTCAGACATGAGTCCTAGGGATATATGTAGACTATCTCTGGTGGGCTTATCTGCTAGGCCATCAGGGTGTGCCTGCACTTTATAGTTTATAGGTTAGTCTATTCTAGAAATTTCATATAAAGGGATCATGCAGTAGCAGCCTTCCACTTGACAGGCTTCTTCACTGGTATACTATTTTCAATGATCATTCACTTTTTCATCACTTTTCCCCTAATTATTGCTAAATAATACTCAATTCCAAAGAGATTGAACCAATTTACATTCCCACCAACAGTGTAGGTGGTTTCCTTTTTCTCCACACTCCCTCCAACACCTGCTATTTCCAGTATTTTTTGATGGGGAATGTATTCAGTGAATATTTATTTCTTAAATAGACCCTCTGCCACCCAAGTGTGCATGTGTGTGTATGTGTGTGTGTTTGTGTCTGTCCTGTGAGAGTTGGCTTCTGATTCACTCCCCTCAGAAGCAATATACAGGGAAAATTTTAGAATCAAACTGAATATCTGTTATACTCATATAAGCTATATACCTTACTCTTTCTTAATATGTCAGATGAAAAAGTGAAATGAATTTCCCTTTCTCCTTTTCTTAAACCCTTTATTGTTTTGGTAGAGTTTTATAATTGGTGTTTATTATCTTTGAACAGAAATTTAGAAATATGTTTTTGTAGCATGACTTTTGTGAAATGAGGTTTGTCTGCTAAGATTTTCTATTTTCAGAAGAAGAAAAAGTGGCTTTTGTTAATTGGATAAACAAAGCCCTAGAGAATGACCCTGACTGTAAACATCTGATACCCATGAATCCCAGTGATGGCAGTCTTTTCAAATCACTTGCAGATGGCATCCTTCTTTGGTGAGTCAATTATTGGGTTCAGGCCACATTGTTCTTACTGTCTCAATGATAACCAATCAATGAAGACTACAATTCAGCACAACCATTATAGTCGTTGCTGCTGGTAGTGGTGGTGGTATTATTATTTGAAGTAGTTATTAATTACTTATGTAGGTCTTGAGGAATTTTGTACTACATACAAAATTCATTACTATGTGTTTTCCAAAAATTTTTTTCAAATTAATCTCTTATTTTTCTGGTGCCTTTTTCATCATTTTTCTTAGTGATGCCAGGAAACTTTGAGTTTTTCTTCTCATGCATTTTTAAATGTTCACAGGGTTTTCTTTTTTCCCTTCTCAAATAAATGAATGTTAATTATTGACCAGGAGAGGAGCATGAGGAAATGTAAAAGATATATCTCATTGGTGCTTAAATAAAATTTATATTTTCATTTAGCCTTGTCATATCCTTGACTCTTGGCAGTCTGTTTTGCTCACTTGATTGCAAACTCTCTAAGGTCATGTCTTTGTTGTGTGTACTATAATCTCAACATACTTCTTTGTACAAAGAAGGCTTAAGCATTTTTTTTAGTTTATAGTAATACAAAATATTGAGAAAGAAGAAAATAACCATTATAGAGATTCATATCACCTGTAATTAGCTCTGATTTTTTGGGTGCATTTCCTTCCATCTTTTTTCTGTAAAAGAAAAAGTCCTAATTACAAGTACAGGATATTAGTTTTTAGGACATTACATATAAAATATACCTTGAGGCGCACTGCTGAGTCAATTGCCTCCAAAACCTGGTCTGGCGGGGAACAATCAGTGTGAATAATAAAGATAAAAATGAAATATTCTTCCTTCTCTCTCTCTTCCTGCCTGTACTAAAAAATAAATAAATAAATAAATAAATAGGACAAAATGAAATAAAATATACCTTGATTTCAATCTGCAATTCTGATCTCTTCCTCTGCCCTTCAGAGGAAATATAAAATATACTCTGAAGTACAGAGATAAAATATTTATTATTTATTTTAAAAGACCAAATCTCTGTACCTTTATCTTTCTGCAACAGCAGTACTTTTTTTTTTTTTTTTTTTTTAGGAGAAAGGGAGAAGAAGCATTTAAATTTATTTTTCATTTAGTTATTCACATTGGTTTTTCCCCTAGACGCGGGCGGTGAACCTGAGTCCTGGAATGCTTGTGGACTGTACTTCTTGGGAGGTGGCTTACCTTACCACTACTAGTAAATTTTAAGTGTTAACACTACTTTATGTAACTTGACTTCTCGAGACTATATTTATATACAGACTGCCATATAGTGATGATAATTAAATGAAATAAAGACAAGACTCATAAAGAAAATACAGGATTGTTTTAAAAAAATTAGTAGGAATTGCTAATATTACTATTTCACTGAGTGATGGATTTATTTTAGGCTAGCAATATTTATTCAATTTTAAATATTAATAGAAATTATAGTGTTATAAATTAAAGAAATAGATTATTACTTTTCAAGTTGTAACTATTTTGTCTATTTACAAAAATAAACTAAAAGCATTTCAAGGACTGTTAAATTATTCCCATTTTCTCTTTAGCAAAATGATCAACTTATCTGAACCAGATACAATTGATGAAAGAGCCATTAATAAGAAAAAGCTCACCCCTTTCACTATTTCTGTAAGTATTTGTCCTTTGCTAGTTATCATGTTACTGTGCTGTAAATGTTAGGCCTTTATTAATGACTTTTTGGGCCCAGGTAAACCTTGATTGACTTAATTTCAGTTACTATAAAAACTAGGTATAAAATGAAATTCAGCTTATGAATGAAATTAGTGTTCAAAGTGCTTTGGGTGAACTTCTTAAGAGTATTCACTTATATTATAATTAAGAGTTATTTTTGTTAATGGATATTTACTGGTACCAGTGTTCTTGTTTTTTCAAAAAAGAATTCTGCATGTTTTACCATTTCATATAAATTTTAGCTATTCTTTTTGTACTAGGTTGTTCTATAGTCAGCTTCTCATTCAAATCTTGTTAAAGTCTAGAAATTTATAGTCATCATGATTTTTCCCTCAAAATCTCTAGATCAATGGTTGGTTATCAATATTTACCAAGTCCTTACTTACTAGGTACCAGTTATTGTTCAAAACATGCTACATGAATTAGCCCTTTGAATCCTCCCAACAGCCTTACAATAAAAAATGTTATGATTTTACAGATGAGGAAACTGAGGCTGAGAAGTTATTTGGTGTCAGAGCCAAGATATGAGTCCTGTGTTCTTGCTCCAGAGCCTGTCCTTTTAATCATGATGCTGTATTGCCATTCTTGTGTGGTATAATAATAGCAGCCATTTAATGTGAGAGTCATAACTGTAGCTATTATAAGTGAGCTACTGCTCTTTCCTTGATTTCTATCGGCAAATATAATCCTTGTTGCTAAAGTTGTTATCTGTTCTATAAGGAAGCTATGACCTTAGGGAAGTGGTACATGTTTAGTCTTGGTATATCTAAAGGGGACTCCCAATTCCTGTCATCCTTGAGAAGTACAGAATTGAATTTTGACTAATGTGGCTTACTTGTCCCCCTCTTACTAAGAAACCAATAATGTTGAATATCCTCAGCAGAAAATTCCCATTTTTGAAGAATCCCATTTTTTCACTGCAACTTCTGAAATATTGTTTTCTTTCACATCTTGTGTCAAGACATTTCATCTAATATCTATGATGTTGAACATGTTTATATGTATTTTTTTGAATACATGTATCAAACAATTTTTATGGCACCGAGTAGCATTTCTTACTGTTATATGAATTTCTTATTTTACATTAATACACTGCATTAAAGAAAAATTTTTGTAAAACTCTCTATCTGGCCATAGCTAGAGGATGACTCTGAGAGGCTAAGTCTTTTACAGTTTGAATTTTAGAGATAGAATTCTTCCAGTAGAAATAGAAGTAGTAGTCTGTTTCTAGGTTGCTTGAGAGGGTGTAACAATTAATGTAAAATGAGAAAAGCTAGGCTTCTTGGAAGGGGCAAAATGTTACTGTGGATGTGAAATCAATCTCGTTTATTCAGTAATGTTAGAGCTCTGGGAACAGATCTGTTAGAAAACCACTATTTTCCCATGAAATTTTATCCCAAAGACACCTAATTTATTTGTAAAAGGTTGTAAAGCTTGTGATAATATAATTTTTCACCTCATGGTAATAGGTTTACGTGGTACCATCATGTATGAAAAAAGAGAAATATGAAATGATGAAAATGACATACAGTAACTGTGGAAGCAAAGGAAAGGGACAGATAAGTAGTTACGAAAAGGACTGAGTTTTGATCTGGGGACTTTCACATCTCTGTTTCACCCAGTGTGTTACTGAGCTGTATTCTCTGATCATTATGGAAAGAAAAATTAATTATATGGATAAGACTCTGAAAAACAATGTTTCTTTTGGCCACAGTACCATACTGTCAAGACAGATGAAAAGGGTCACTGCCAGATTAACACTAATATTGGAACAGTTTTGAGTCTAATTCTTTACCCTGCTGATGCATTCTGACGAATCAAAATATTTCTTTATGCATTTGGACAATAGAATAGAATAATATTATTGATCAAGTCTAAATTGGCAGCTGCTTCCTTTTGAGAGTTATATTGATATGACTTAAGGTAATTTAAATATATCTGAATATATTAAAAATCTTATAAGTGTTCCATAAAATATTTGAAATGTGCTATTAATATTTTCATACTTATATTTATTTGTAGTGAATTAAGAGTCTAACAATATTGAAGGACTCTCTGAATCTGTTTTCTTTTGAGAGAATTATATTTAAATGAATATTGCTTAAAACTACTATTAAAATAACTTTTTTCCAAATGTTTTAATTACCTCAGACTAAATCCTAGTATATATGGTCATTTATTGGACCCCAGTAAGATAAATGACTTCAGAACATGGCAAGAGAAGCCACTGAAATATTCTCTATGCTTTGTAAACTTCTGTGTAGCTTCTGGTTAAGCAACATAAAACTAAAAATTTAAATAAACTTTGGGAATCAGGAGCCCAAAATTTGGACTAATCTCTTTGCCAATGTAGAAATGAAAGAAGACACTGTGTACCATTTACCAAAAATAAATCAGACACAATTAACAACAAATCCTCTAGTGTTTTTTTATTATTATTTTTGTGTTGAAGCAATATTGTATTATAAATTATGTAAGTTTCACATGTCCATCATTAGAAATCAATATCCGTATACTTTGTTAAATTCACTATTATGGTCAGACCACCTTGAATGTGCCTAATCAAATTGTATCGCTCTTAGTCACCTTTTCTTATCTTTGGTGACTTAGAAGTCTGACTGCATTTTATTGTTTATCACCATTATATAAACACAAAAAGAGGTTCAACAGCAATAGGCCACAGTATCTTCCAAAAGGTGATTGGAGAAAAATCCTCGGTATATATTATGCATTTGAAATTTGAAGAAGGAATTAGAAAAAGCTAAAAAAGCCAATTCAGTGTCTTTTCCAATTTTCTCCCTTATGTTGTCCCAAACTGTTTTTTGTTTTTTTTTGTTTGGTTCTTTTTCATTATTTTTGTATTTCTGGTCATTCACACAGCATTAATAGATGACAATTAAATTAGAAATTATTATTGCTAAGCAATTGTTGTCTTGCATTAAGACTT
Source organism: Solenodon paradoxus (assembly GCA_004363575.1). Classification (NCBI taxonomy): domain Eukaryota; kingdom Metazoa; phylum Chordata; class Mammalia; order Eulipotyphla; family Solenodontidae; genus Solenodon; species Solenodon paradoxus. The sequence goes on from RJWH01001211.1 coordinate 308,679, forward strand.
TAGATTAAAATTAATGGTGTGTTTGGGTAAAAAATATGTTTTAAGAGTGAGAGGGTCTTTTTTAAGGATTATCTTAAAATCTCATCTAACTTCTAAAATGTTGTAAAACTAAAAACTGTATAAAAGACTCATATACCTTTTACCTAGATTCATGTACTGTGAATAGCTTCTTTTTTTATTTGCTTTTGCATTCATTCTCTCCCTCTCCCTCTCCCTCTCCCTCTCCCTCTCCCCTGCATATATTTACTAAGAATGGGGATAGTCTCTTACATTACTACCACATAATTATCAAACTCATAGGTTTCTGTATTTGGAGGCATAAGCTATCTGTTTGTCCCTCATGGTCGATGTTAATTTTTATCATCAGGTCAAGATATTGCCTATTTTCTTCACTAATATAATTATCCTTTTCTTTTTCTCCCTTGCAACTAATAAGCTGTCTGTGGAGAGATACTTGACCATTCAAATATCATGCCACTCAACACACTTTGTCCCTATATTTAGTATTGCACCTTTCCTAACCTAGGTTTTATCATGATGGTTGCAAAATGATATTTTTTCAACTCCAACACTCCTCCACAGTTTCCAGTGAGTCTTTGTCATTCCTTGTCATTCTAATATAACCAAATGCTCTCATCCTGTTTTACATTATCACAAACAGTGCACAAGGATTTTAGTTTTTCATGTCCTCTCTACTTATTTTCTGTTTGTTTTTAATAGTAGATATCCTAATGGGCATGAAATCATCTCTTTTTGGTTTTGATTTACATTTATTTATGTATCTTCTTTAGAGAAATGTCTTTATTTTGCCCATATTTTAATTGGGTTCATTTTTTTGTTGTTAATTGGAGTTACATAAAATGTTTATAGTATATATTATACATAATTACATTGCATGAACAGGAGTTCTATATTGTAGTTATAGAATTTTTTAAATATATTCTGGATGTCAATATCTTATCAGATACTGATTTGCAAATATTTCAGCCATTGAGTGGTGCCTTTTTACTCTATTAATATTGTCTTTTGACACACAAGAGACTTTAATGAACTGATTCCATTTTAGGAGTTACTTTTAAAATTCTTTGGAATTAAAACATAATTGCACATGATTTTTTTAAAGGAAAGGTGCAGGCAGGCAGGCAGGAAGAAAGAGGAAGAAGTGCTTTATTTAGTTGTGCATCTTGGTTTTTTCCCCCAGGTCCCCGGTCTTGAACAAGGGACTTTGGGATGTTTGTGGACTGTATCTCATGTACTAAACTGCTATACCACTAGGGTGCATCTGCACATCATTTTAAAAATAAGGACTGTTGCTAAATAGTGGCTTTATGAAACTAAAATATCATTAGGTCAACACTGTTGACAATATAATATTTAAATAATGTAACTGTATGTAATATGAATAACAATAGTTTCCCCTCTTATTCATTGTGCGTGTATGTGTGTGTGTGTGCAAGCACTATGAAAGCATAAAGAAGTGATTCATTTTGTGAGGCAAGATGATTCAGAGAAATCTTCATAGAAGAGATTTTTTTGGAAGTGATTATATTTGATTTGAGGAATAAGCATTTGATTTGAGGAAGAAGAAGAACACGATAGCCAAAGGAAAAAACATAGGGAAAGGCCCTTCTATCTTGATTGAACTATGGACTGTATATATGCAGTGTTGGGAGATGACGTCTAAGTTAATCAAATGATAAAGGTTTTTGACTGTTATGAAAGTAATTTGGACTTGACCCTTTCCTTTCGCTATATACCTTCAATTATTCTTACCCATTTATCAATGTGCTCAGTAAATATTTATTGAGCATATACTGTGTGCTAAGCAGTGGGGAACATCCATGAGCATATAAAAAAACTCTTTGTCAGAGAGTTCAGATTCTAGTTGAGAGATATATAATAATAAATGTATAAATATGTAATATGTCAGAGACTGATAAGGCATGAATTAGGTAGTGAGTGCCAGCAGAGGTGCTACTTAAGATTTATACTCAGATAATACTTTACAGATGGAAGTGCATTTGAGCAGTCTTAAAGGGACTATGGATATTTGAGGGAAACATATTTTAGCAAAGGGAACAGTAAGTTCAAAGACCCTATACAGCAGGATCAGAGTGAGAGAGAGGATATAGTGGGAATGACATGACATGGAACATTTGAAGGGTATTAAAACTAGGGACACCACTAGGTTTCCGTTTTACTAATATCTCTTACGGCAGATTGTTAAGTCTGAAGATAAGTGTTAGGAAAGAATTGGGAAACTTAAAGGCACTGACAGTTTCTAGAGGTATTTAGAACGTAGATTGAAAAAAATTGGTGACTGGATGTGGAAGACAAGGAAAAACAAGGATTCCGTTAAGATTCCTGACTTAGGAAGAAAGAAGTCAGGATTGAAGAGTCTTCCTCTTAGCCAAGATATGAAATAAATATGGAAGAGCCAGTTTTAATAGGGAATGAGAGGAAGACTGGGGAAACAAGGCAGGAAAGTTCTTCAGTTTGAACATACTGAGTTGGAGGTACTTGTGGAATATCCAGGTGGCCTTAAACAGTAGCAGTACAGGTACAGATCTTAGAGTGGGGGCTGGAGATAAGGATTTGAAAGTTATTAGCCCGTAGAGATGATAGTTACTTAAGTTCTAAAAGTAAAATTTCTGTAGTCCATCGTTTTTTACCTTCAGAACTTGTTTATTTTTCTTTATGGCAATACAGGAAAATTTAAACCTAGCCTTGAATTCTGCCTCAGCTATTGGTTGCACAGTGGTCAACATTGGAGCACAGGATCTCAAAGAAGGAAAACCTCATTTGGTCTTGGGACTCCTCTGGCAGATCATCAAAGTTGGTCTCTTTGCTGATATTGAGATTTCTAGGAATGAAGGTAAGATCATCAAAAATGTTTATTTTCCATTGACATATACTCATTCGAGGAAGAATTTATATTTCATTATTTGCCTCCCAGCTCTGATTGCATTGCTCAGTGAAGGGGAGGAATTAGAGGAACTGATGAAGCTTTCTCCTGAGGAATTATTGCTGCGATGGGTGAACTACCATCTGACCAATGCAGGATGGCGTACCATCAACAACTTCAGCCAAGACATCAAGGTTTATATTTTATTCTCTATTGGACATCAAATGAAGATGTAGACAAAACAGAAAGGGTTCAGATTTCAAAATTAGAAGTTTAATTCACAAGGACATGTTATAGAAAATCAAATTTTGCATTTTTCAGTCCAAGGTAAATCCCTCAATTACAATCACAAAATCTTTATAAATAAACTGTTTTACTGGTTTTTAATAAGAAATGCAACTCACTATGAGAGGAAGAAGATGCTAGCCTTAGCAGAATGAAGTATTCTTTCCCATTTTATATTCCATAAAGTAAATTTTAATGATAATGTCAATGTGCTAATTTGGACTAAGAATTACAGCTTTTTACTGAACTAGAGACCACTTCAACAGTCTTACTCCCACTTTGTGAGTAACCAGCTAACAGAAAGACAAATTATCTAGGGGTACAGGGAATCAGATCTTAAGTTATGTCTGTCAACCAAAGTAGCTTGAAATACTTCCCTGTCTATCAGATGAATTTTGTTAAGGAAACTATAGTATAACATTCAATTTGCCTAAAAAATTTTCCATGCTCACTGCTTAGGACAGGCACTGCCAACTTAGGTCCCTATGATATTTTTCTTCTCTATTCTTTTTTTTACCCAAAAACTAATCATTGTGGACATTAATTCATATTTTCTTTTTAGATATATTGACATCTTTAGGCTGGTTGTTTTTATCATAATGACCTAAATGACTCTCTTTCTTTAAAATTTCATTGTATTTCCCTGCTTTTATTTTTGATATGCTCTTTTAAAAGTTTATTTTTAGAGGTATCTCTGAATTTAACACTGAATTCATTAGATATTTACTAAGCCTCTCCTATAGGGAAATATGCCAGATAAAGGATGCAAAGACCTAGCTCTTGAGAAGCATACCAATTTCACAGGAATATAAACATCTAAAGATGGGTGTTTTAATTACATATTGCTATATAGCAAACCACTCAAAACATAGCTTAAAATAATGATTGTGTCTCATTATTCTGTAGGTTAATGTAACTTGTCTGGGTGCTTTTACTTCAGATGGTTTTGTTGGAATCACTAACTCTGCTGTATTCGGCTATAAGTTGAGCTGTTCTAGAAGTACACAAGATACCAATCACTTGTCTATTTCTTCACTGGTTTTCCATAAGATCTTTCCAGTTGGGTATCTTGGGCCTCCTCCCATATGATAGTCTTAGATAGCTGGACTTCATTTTGGAGATTAACTTCAAGAAGGATGAAGCAAAAGCTCTTAACTTGGGCTTGGAAGCCCTGGAACATCATTTTAATATTCTGTTTGTCAAAGCCAGTCACAAGGTCAATCTGAGTTAAAAGGGAGGGGGAACAGATTCTGCCTTTGGAGGGGAAGAGTTATCTGTAACCACAAAGAATTTTGACAGTAATACATAGAGATAACTTCACTGTATGGCTTAATACAATACAATGTAGTCATGGCTTATTAACAGAGGTAAACATGGGGGGGTTGTTGTGCAGTGTTAAAGAAGGCCCTTAATTCATTCTAGAGAAACCAGGGAACTCTTACAAATAATGATGCTTTACCCTAATCATAACCCATGATGATGTGTAGGAGCATAAGGATATAAAAATGTTGAGGAAGGGTATTCAGGTATAGGGAACAGTGATTCTAAAAGCTCTGGGTTAGAAACAGAAGGGTACATTCAGGGACATGCAAATGATGAATAAAGTTACAAAATTGCTCCATTCTTTGAGATAGAGTAGTTTCTTCAGTTTGAGTTCTTTCCCCCCCTACATTCAGTGATTACTTTATTCATTTTAAAAGTGTTATTTTTATTTCTTTCTTTGAAGGATTCAAGAGCCTATTTTCATCTGCTAAATCAGATTGCACCTAAAGGTGACCGGGATGATGGACCTACCATTGCCATTGACCTTTCAGGTTTTAATGTGAGTAAATTTTTAAAAATTAAAAATGTTTTTCATTTAAAGTATTTTGGTGAAAAATATACACATAGAATTTGCTATTTTAAGCACTTTTAAGTGTACAGTTCAATAGTGTTAAGTATATGTGTACAACCAACACTACTCTCCATCTCTAGAACGTCTTCATCATCCCTCATAATCCCCTTTAATTTACTCATTAAACAATAACTCCCCATTCCCTTCTACCCCAAGTCACTATAGCCACTGTTGTTTCTCTCTCTGTGAAATTGACTGTTGAGTACAGTCAAACTTAAGTGCAGTTCTGTACAGCCAGAATTCACTGGTGGAGTAGTAAGGCCTTCATTAAAGGTTGGCCTTTTGCTCTTCAGAGGTTTTCTTACAGTCTAGACTCCAAATGACTGTCATGACTAATGAAAGGGAATTGCAGAATTCTGACCTTGATTAGGTGTGGAATCAACCCTATATTCACTTTTCCCTGGTGCAACATAACTGGAACTCATCAGGGTGCTTTTGTGACTGTTACCGTGTACTAGGAAAGAGGGAGCAACAGGCTGTTAGCTTTGTTTATTTATTTATTTATTTATTTATTTATTTATTTATTTTTATTGTAGTAATTATTCCACACATTAAAATAATTTCCTGTCTATTGGTTCCCCATTTCTTAAATATATTTCAACACGCCATGCTCTCCATCAAATCACCAAGTGTTCTTCCTCATTGTCCAATTGGCTCCACTACCTCTCCTCCACCCCACATTGCCTTTTGGTAACCTCAGTTCTGCTGCAAATGTTTCAGGGTTGGCTATGTTTCATGTGTTCCTTTGTTTTGTCTATTCACATTCCACCTATGAGTGAGGTCATCTGGTATCTTATCTTTCTTTTGACTTGTTTCACTTAGCATAATCCCCTCTAGTTCCATCCATGTTGATTCAAATGACAGGGTTTCATTTCTTCTAATGGCTGTGTAGTATTCCATTGTATTCCAGTGTACCACATCTTCTTGATCCAGTCATCTGATGTTGAGCACTCAGGTAATTTTTAGTTCTTAGCTATTGTGAATAGGGCTGCAGGAAACATGAAGATACATACGTCTCTGCGGATGGGTGCTTTTATATCTTTTGGGTAGATGCCCAGGAGTGGAATGGCAGGATCATATGGGATTTCCAACTTCAGTTTTTTGAAGAATCTCCAGACTGTTCTCCATAGGGGTTATACCAATTTGCACTTCTACAACAGTGCAAAAGTGTTCCCTTTTCTCTATATCCTCACCAGCATTTGTTGTTTCCAGACTTTTGGATAATAGCCAGTCTTTCAGGTGTAAGGTGATACCTCACTGTTGTTTTAATTTGCATTTCCCTGATAGCCATTAAGTAGGAACTAATTTCATGTGCCTGTTGGCCATCTGTATATCCTCTTCAGAAAAGTGTCTCTCCAATTCTTCCTCCCATTTTTTGATTGGATTGCCTGTTGTCGGAAATATCGAATGCAAATTATCTTCTCTTTGTTTGTAGGTTTCCTTTTGGTTTTGGTGATGTTTTCTAGGTTGTGAAGACACTCCTTAGTTTGATATAGTCCCAGTTTATTTTTCTTTATATTTCCCTTGATAGTGGAGTTGACTCCCACGAAAGCTTCTCTATGACCAATGTCATGGAAAGTCTTTCATATGTTCTGAGAACTTGATGGTTTCTGGTCTTATGTCCAAGTCTCTAATCCATTTTGAGTTAATTTTTGTGAGTGGTGTCAGAGTGGTCTAGCTTCATTCTTTTGAATGTGGCTGTCCAGTTTTCTCAACACCATTTGTTGAAGAGACTTAACCTTTATCCATCAAATGCTTTTGGCTCATTTGTTGTAGGTTAACTAACTGGATGTGAGTGGGTCAGTTTCTGGTGATTCAGTTCTAGTCCACTGATATATGGCTATGTTATTATTCCAGTACCATACCTTTTGATCAGTATTGCTTTGTAATACAGTTCAAAGTCTGTAGGTGTAGTCCCTCCAGATTAGTTTTTTCTAATGATTGCTTTGGCTGTTCGGGGTCTTTTGTTGTTCCATACAAATATTAAGATTTTTTTGTTCTATTTCCTGGAAATAAGCCCATAGGATTTTAATGGGAATTGCATTAAACCTATATATTTCTTGAATAAGATGGCCATTTTAATGATATTGTTTCTTCCCAGCCACGAGCAGGGTATGTCTTTCCATTTCTTTGTGTTCTCCTCTGTTTCTTTCAAGAAGGACTTGCAGTTTTCATTATGTATATCTTTTACTTCCTTTGTTAGGTATGTGCCCAGGTATTTCATTCATTTAATTTCTATTTTAAATGGTGTGATTTTTGTGATTTCATTTTCTTCTAGATTGTTGTTTGCATATAAAAATGCAACATATATTTGTGCATTCATTTTGTAGCCTGCCACTTTTATTCACTGGTGAATTCTAGAAGTTTTTTGATAGAGTTTTTCAGTTTTCAATATGTGTAATCATGTCATCTGCAAATAAAGAGAGGTTTACTTCCTCCTTTCCAATTTGGATTTTTTTAATTTCCATTTCTTTCCTAATTGCTCTGGCTAAGACCTCCAGTACAATATTAAATAGCAGTGGTGAAAGTGGACAACCATGCCTTATTCCTTGCCTAAGAGGAAATGCTTTTAGTTTTTTGCTATTAACTATGATGTTGGCTGTGGGTTTTTCATATATGGCCTTTATTATGTTGAGGTATTCCCATTTTATAGAGGGTTTTTATTGCAAATGGGTTTTAGATCTTGTTAAAACCTTTCTCTGCATCTGTTGATATGATCATGTTGTTTGTGTCATTGCTCTTGTTGATATGGTGTGTGACTTTAATAGATTTATGTATGTTGAACCATCCTTGCATCCCTGGGATTAGTCCCACTTGGTCATGATGGATGATCTTTCTGTCGCATTTTTAAATTCATTTTGCTAGTATTTTGTTGAGAATTTTCGCATCTATGTTCATTAGAGTTATTGGCCTGTAATTTTCTTTTTTGGTGACATCTTTGTCGGCTTTTGGCATCAGTGTATGGCTATTAACTTTTAAGATTGCTGAACAATTGACTATCAGCTCTGTCTACCTATCAGCGCTAGCCACACACAAGATGGCAATTCCTAGCATTTGTGGTGTAGAAAGGACAAATACTGATCCTGACTCATTGAACACATTTTTTAGGAATCCTTTTCTTTTAGCATAAATTGTAAATACTAGGGATAGTTCCATCTACACATTAAAACCTTGTCAGACTATGTTTTGTATGAAAAATTTTCAAATATTTAAAGTATAATACCCATAATATTTAGTTTTAAAATAAGCCCAAGTCATTACTAATTAATTATATTTTGCATTATTGTAATGAAATATCTAAGAAAGGTAGTATTGTAAAACTGCAAAATTTGCAAATTATTTGTCTCAGGAAATTAGGAACGTATTCCAGACATACTCAAAAGTATATAGACTTAGTGTACTGAACTACCATGCATTCATCCTCCAGTCTCAAAACTGTCAGTTCATCCTTTTCATTTGTCACCTACTCATTTCCTTCTTCTCCTGTATTATTTTGAAGCAAATCCTAGACATCATATAATCTCATCAATATTTCAATATGTACATATAAAATATTTTTTAAAAACTACAAATGTAGACATTATACCTTACGATGTCTAAAAAATAGCAATCTATATATACTTACATATAAAAATATGTAGTCAGTGTAGAAATTTTTAGTTGCCTCATAATTGTCTAATTTTCTTTTGTAGTTTATTGAAATTAAGATCTAATTAATGTCTACCCAATGTGATTTGTTGATATGTACTACCTTAGGGACTTTCTCATTGCTGTTTAATAGCCTTGAACCTATTGCTTTTTCTGACTTCATTTGTATTTCTACTTTTTTGTAACTCTAGTACACATAATTAGATAGTTGAAAATCCTTGGCCACGATATCCTTTTTTTTTTTTTTTTTTTTATGTTGCAGGCAAGAATGAAGGTGAGTAGGCAGACAGGCAGAAGGACAGAGGCGTAAAGCATTTTTATTTTATTTCCATTTTCACTTGTTCACACTGATTGTTTTTCCCCCTGAATCTGGGACTCGATCCCAAGGGTATATGTGGCCTTCATCCTTCAGAGACAATTGACCTAACCAGCACTCCACCATGGTATACCGTTGATAATACTTCTTGTCATGGGTTCATGCATGTCCTTTTTATTTAAAACTTCTGTTTGTAGTTGTTTTGAAATTGTAACTATTCTGTATGAACCTTCAATCCATCAGGAAAGCTAAGACCTTGGCATTAATTTACATTTATTTCTGCAGTTCTCTATCCCATCTCCCTGTGACATCAATGTGGTAACCGAACATCTTGAATCTTATCTCCATTGTTCTTTGGCTTTTATTTTTATATAGTTTTTCGGACCAAATATATTCTATACAAAATTAAAATTTTAATTTTACTTTTTAACTTCATATAAAATTTATCATGCTGTACTTAGTACTTATTTTGAGCATATTCTAATGCTGAGTCACTTATGTATTATAACATTTGATTTTTTTTCCAAGTTTTGTGATTGTGAGTAGTGTAGCTCCTTTGGATATTATTATTTTTAACATGTACACCAAATTGTTTTTCATTGTGAAGAGTCTGCTGGAAGTGTCATACATAATAGAATGGGTGAGGCAATTAAACCTTTTAGCCAGAAACACTCAAATATATATGGCTTTGAAGAAGTTACTTATAATCTTAACCTGCAGGAGCTTACTGATACAATTATTGGAGAATTTTGTTGATTATTCTAACAACGAGTGTGAAATATTACTTTGATCCCAGCAAGAAAACTCAGAGACTTAGTCTTAACTGACTTCAAAGAAGTGGATAGCTATAGTAAAGGAAAAACTGAAATAGTGGCAGACTTAATGTATTATATATAGATATGAGTTTACTATGATGCAAACCTTTAACCTCTATAATTTTATGATGCAATGTTCCATCAATAAAATTAATTTAAATTAAAAAAAGAAATAGGAATGTTGGTTTGGAATTCATATAATCTGACCTTATTTTGAATTATAATTCAATATTTTTTTAGAAGTATCATTGTTTACAAATATGTGTACCAACAAAAAATTATGCCAGTCAAAAGTTTAACCTTGACTGTTTTGTTTTATTTCATTGCTTAGGAGAAAAATGACCTGAAGCGTGCTGGATTCATGCTGCAAGAAGCAGATAAACTGGGATGCAGACAGTTTGTTACTCCTGCAGATGTGGTTTCAGGCAATCCTAAACTTAATCTAGCTTTTGTCGCTAATCTGTTTAATACATATCCATGCCTACTCAAGCCTAATAATAATAACATCGATATGAATTTATTAGAAGGTATGTTCTTTCTGCCTTTAGTTGATTGACTGTGTGTATCTTTTTCTGGTACTATTATACTTTATTGTTAGAGGTGGGGGTACAATTTACTGTATGTAGGCATGTGGATCTACTTAAAGTTCAAATTAAAGAAAGTGGTTGTTGGTTTTGGTTAAAAGAGAATGCTGAGGTAAATCTTATCTGTCATTTCTCCATAAGAGTTTAGTGAATACTATCATCATACATTGAAAATACTCTCTTAAATGACCACATAACATAACTCCACCACCAATATGGACAATTAATTATCTATTGAAAAAATAATTATTTGTAGCTTTTTTTCCCTCCTTTGAAAGCTACTCCTCATTGTCATCTTTTTAATGTTTTTGGTGTACATGAAAAAATTACAATATTTATTACTTGTCTTGTTGCATGTGGGCTATTGTTATCTGTCTCATAATTTATAATACTTTCCTATTTTGCTTCGTGAAATGCAGATTTGACCCCTCCTAATGTAGGTACTGTATTTAGAACTTTTCTATACTTTCTACATATATTCATTCTGAATGGATTTTTTTATTATACCATTTATTCTTTCTATCTGAGTTGATTTTATTTTTTGCATTGCTCATGCTGTGTTTTTTCTATCTTAATATGCCTAAAGAATGAATGATGACAAACAAATGTAATTAGAATTGCAGAGGGAGGTTTTGATTATATAAACTCTTCACTTAATTTTCCTTCAATAATGATGGAATAGTATAGTTGTAAACACATTAGAAATCAATTTGACAATTGGATTTCATGATTTTATATAAAACCTTTATCCCTCTCCTGTGAATAAACAAACAATTCTTTATCACAAGTACTATTTGAAAGGATTCTTTTAGGTTCTGTAAAATAGGATATTTTGTATTATTTAGCTATATTACATTTACTGAATGTCATTGGAGCTTACAATATATGAAATATCATGATTAAAAAATTGCTATATGTAGCGAATGTTTCTTTCCTCAGTGCAATTCTTTCTCCTTCTTTCTATTTCCTACCCTCTCTTCTCTCATTCTCACACTTTCAGTGATATTACTATCAGAACTAAAACTAATTGGTGGCAGTTGTCAGGTAAAGGGACAAATCCTAAAATAGTCTCCCTAGTTGCTGTGGTTTGGACAAGGTAGGGATTATTCTTAGTGGGGAGAATTTGATGTTCCTTCTCTTACATCACCCCTTTTTTCCTATCCTCTCCAGTGAGACAGAATGAGAAACTGGTTTTCATGACCTTTTTCTCTTTGACTGCCACAACTAAAGTGCCAGTGTCCTTGTTGCTTAAAATGACAGCTTTTAATTAATGAAAGAAGTTACCAGTTTAACAAATATGGTCTTTAAGCAATATGATTCATTCAATTTACTCTTCCTGAGGTACAGTTAAATTAAAACAGAGACTATATTCTCTACATTTATATATAACTGAAGGGAAGATAGATGAAAATGTAGGTTTTCAGCAGAGGAATTTAGGGAGAGGGATTAGAACTTTAAAAAATTAAAGAAAAAGATGACTGCAGAGTTTTTTTAACAGTCTGGAAAATTTCAAAATCCTGTGTCTTGCAGTAGAAGGCATTGTTTAGAGTGGCATATTAAAAAATGATCTGCTTTTTATAGTCACTGAATTCTTGCTAGATATCTTTTCCAACTTGCTCGCTCTTCTGTTTGTCACATTTGAATTCTTTTGTTAGTGTTCAGCATGCTTTTGGAATTTTTCAGTGTGAATAGGATTGCTAAATATTTCCATTAGTATTCATATATAAATACAGTGTGGGAAATATTTATCAATATTCTTTATTTAGAACATATGTATGTCCTGATACAGCTGCCAAAAAAATATTTAGCTGTCATTGGAATTTTTTCCTGTGTAAATTTGTATTTTTATAGGTCCTTATGAAATTTGAAGCTTGACCTGTCACATCCTGAATTCATATATTAGTATGTCCTCATTGGCAAAATATTTTATATGTATGGAATAAAAGAATTAAAATCCAAGTTAAATATTTAATCTTTATGTTTAAATTGAGCCAAATATTTGGGCTAAGTGTAGGAAGATCATCTCAAAATTCATTTGTGATGACAGAAAATAGAGATCACAGGATTAGAAAGACTATTCAAATTATAGATCTGCCATTTAATATCTGAGTGACTTCTGTAAGCCTTGGTTTTCACATGTATAAAACAAGACTAATTATTTTGACGAGTTACAAAGCAAGGTATGGCTTTTCACAAAAGGAAGAGTTTAGCATACAGTATATGCTCAAAAATAGATCAGTAAGAGGAAAGCACTTAATATATCAGCATATTTAGTGAGTGCTAAATGTATATTAGTTTCTTTTCTTTCTTTAAGATACTTTTTTTGAAACCTTTATCAAATGCAGATGTCAGTTTGGCCCTGCAAATGAGAAGGTTTTATAGTTCTTTCTTTCTTGTAAATGGGTGATTAAGATTTTATTTCTAAGATTGCTTCAGTTGTCTGCAATTCAGACACTTCCAATCTGATATACATATGTTTTTGTAATGCTTTCTCATGGCTCTTGCACCAATGCATAATGCTTCTGGCTTTGAGCACTTATTCACCAAGGAATTTGAACTGGTATTAAATAAATGCTCACTTATAAAATCTATTTTACTTATATATATTAAAAATTAGATAACAATTATGTAGTTAATTGAAAACAATAGGAATAAGGATCTCTGAAGCTTATATAGTTTCAGAACCTAATCAAAATACAAGTTTAATGTCATTTTAAATATTCATGATACCATCAGGTTCAGCAAAATTTGGATATTATTTTAATTAAAAATTGAACTATTGTTGTATTAGCAATGTTTGTAATTTAAACATAATTTGGATATTCCTAAATGGAAACAATGTTAATGTTATCTAGAAATTAGAGGAAAATCTATAAAAATAAGATTATAATAGAGGAAATAACTAAAAGGTTAAACTAAGCCACATGCATCAAATTGATCATAGTATGTTTATATTTATTTCTGTTTGAGGAAAACTCAAGGTATTTAATCTGCACTTTTTAATAATTCCTAAAACAAGGAAAGCATTGTCTCTAGGAATATTTAGTTTAGCTAGGTTCTTTTTAAAAAAGATTCTCATACAGGTTATTTAATATAAAGTGGTAGTGACAGATAACATAGACCTTTTGTATAGACCAGAGGGTTTTGTAGACAAAACTTAACAAGAAATTATACATCTATATAATTACACAGAGCAAGAATGAAAGCAGATTCTGGAAAAGCTGTTAGGTAATGGCATTGAAAAGCTACCTGAAAATACAATTGAAAGATTATTTCCTAAACAGTTGGCACAAAACCCAGAATCCTTTAGATCTTTCAAGGTTTTGTTTTCTAACCTGGGTGGATAGGTTTATACTATCTGTGGCACTTAATATGAATATGACTGCTGGGAGGCTTTATGGGAATGTGCCCCTGGAGCTCAGATGGTTATAGATGTATTTGCTATATTGTCCTGAGAATCCCATGTGAGCCAGAATCTAGAGAGTGACCTGAATTTGCCTGTGGCTTAGAAGTGATGAGAGGTGTAAATATTTGTTTTTCAGGAGTCTGATGATGAGATATAGGGTAGACCATTGTATTATCCCCTAACTTTTCTGAAAAACAAACTATAATATTACAGTAACATAGAGCTATTTGCTCTCCAGAGGATGACTAGAAGGTAGACATGGCAAAGAGTGCCCATCTCTCTCTCTGCCCACTTTGTGGCCCACCATTGTCCATGTTTTCTTAATAGTGGTATAAACAATGCAGTGAAGGGAATGCCGAAGGAGATTAAGTCATCACAGGTTAAATAAAAGTGCTTGTAGGAATTTCCCTTTGAGGTGATCTTTGAGATCTAGAACTTAATATGATGAAACGTGTCTTCTTCTTGGCACCCTGTGTGGGTGCTGTGTCCCTTCGGTATTTTCAATCATAACAGCTGAATAATCTTGTTGTAGAAGTTATAGCCCCATTGCCTCTTTTTATATTACCTGTAATCCCCTCTTCCCTTCGTTGTTGTTAGGTATAATTAAATTGTATTTATGTCCAGAAACTTTCCTGTGTAAAACCATAATCTGAACAAATTTAGAAATATTGCATTGAAAACTGTAGAGCTTCTATTTCTGTTTAATGTGTGGTTACCTTGACTCCTCATGGTTCTTGTTTTGTTAATTTTTAGCCAGTTTCTTTTTCATATAATAAATACAGTTGTGACCAAATAATTTTACCTATTACTTTTCTAGACAGAGAAGCTCATAGTTTAGTAGTTCACAGACATTGAGTAAGTGACTCTAGATGAAGAAATTTAGTATAAATGGAGGCTTTTTAGACAGGGGAGGGTAGGGAAGGGCTTTGACAACAAGAGATTTTTTTTCTCCCTCCTAAAAAGATTGTGCTATCACAGGAAACATGACAAAGTGTTGTGTGGCCAGTTTGTATTTACCACATGGTTTAAAATATACTTCCTGATTTCTTTTGTACTGAATCATCAGTATCAACTTGTGTCTACTCTAGGAGAGAGCAAAGAAGAGAGAACATTTAGAAACTGGATGAATTCCTTGGGAGTCAACCCATACATCAATCATTTGTACAGGTAAGTATCTTACTGTGTTTCAGTTTATGGCCAGGGTCTAACTTTTTTAAGATCCAAACCGTAAGTATGTTTATATGAGAACATTTGCTGTAAGTCACAAGAATTTTAACCTATGTTTAGAGTTTCAGAATGCCAGGGTTTGGCAGTACAATGAATTTTAAAAGAAAAGTGAAATATTATTTTTAAAGTAAAAATATCATATTAGTTGTGATTTTTTTAAGAGAAGAAAGTAGCATTTTTATTTATTTATTTATTTTTATCCCAGGCCTCCCTACTCCATCCCTTCACCTTTAAATGGTCCACATGCCAGTGTCTCAGCCACCTAAGCCACAAGGGCATGCACTGGTTGTAATTTTTGATGATGAATTTGATAAAATAATTCATCTTATGCTTTTATAATTATAGACTAGGAAATGAATAAATCATTACAATTTAGATTAGAACTAATATTTTATATTCTTCTCATTATATCAACATTTTTCATTATAACTCACATTATTTTTGCCAAAAACATTTTTTATAATTTGTTATGTGTATGTTTCCTAATTTATAGAAATAACTTGATTTCCCTGATTAGTTGTAAGTTAGCCTATTCTTTCCTATTTAAAAATGTCATCAGAGGTGCATACTGGTGGCTTAGCAGATTAAACTGGTTACAGTCCATATATAGTAAGTAGAGAACTTCCGTCTTCCTGCCTGCCTACCTACTTGCCTTCATTCCTGCCTGTACCTTCCCTTTAAAAAAAAAGTTCATCACATCATTAACATTGGTAGGGCTAAGAAAATATTTTCCTGAATCACTTCCTCTGCTCTGTGATAGTGCTTAACAATGTGTCGTCCTAGGTGTGGATGAAAGAAAACTTGGCTTCTCTATTATTATAAAACCTGCCAACCTGCCTTGGAAAAAATTGCAAAGAGTTCCATTTCAGCTAATTGTATATTTTTTAGGTATAGATACCATTAACTGAATCCGTTAATTTAAATAACAAGGAAATTCCTTAATGAACATTAACTAAACTGCAGTTTAAATATGAACTGAAAATTAATGCCAAAAAGACCAAGTTCACTGAGGATCTCTAAAGCGATAATTTCTGCTTATTGGTGTATATTCAAAACATTCTGTAAGCTCTAAAATCATTATTGCTTTATTATGGTATCTGACTTTGATGTGATACTCATGTTTGATAACATGAGTAGCAGACAATTTTAAAGAACTTAAAAATAATGGAGGTAAGGACGGATTAGACCTTTATGGATTAATCTGAAGAATGTCTACAATATAAAACTGAGAGAAGTCTAGTATGATCCCATTTTTATTTAAAGACTGAGTGTTTTTCAGTAATCTGGACAGATGCACGCCAAGCACTTTGCAACATGGGTAGCAGCATGGGTAGTGTAGCTTTTATTTTTAATCTTAGTAACTTAAATATCGTTTCTTTATTTTAGTTTTTGTTTTTTAATGAATGAGCTTGTGTATTCTTTTTAATTAATCAGTAAATTAAACCTAGGGGACTAAGATTTCTTGAGACTTAAACTGTAATTCCTCATAAATGTCAAGTGTTAATATTCTTTACGGTCAACAGAGGAGAAGTGAATTGACCAGATATTTTAGTTAGAGATTATTTGTCATCACATAGACTTTGAAAGGCTTCTAAGCATATGTAATTTGGGGGTGGGGGAGTGGGGAGAAGTTATAACATTCCCTTTTCTAGGAAAGGAGAATTCAGAGAATTCTCACATTCTCTTAAAGAGAACCATTGAATATAGAAAAACGATAGCTTGAGGCCTAGTTGACTCTAGAGCCAAGTGTGCATGAATTTGTGTTTGAATCATATTCCTAAACTCACCCTTAAATGTTTTTAGCTCCCTCATCTACAGTATATCCAATCCAAACCAACACATTAGAATAACTTAGATTGTTTTTAATTAAAGTTCCTTTCCACTAAGTAAGTTATCAAATGTATTTTAAGAACTATTAGTCCTAGATTTTTTTCTGTGGCAACTTGGTTCTTTGAATGCATCTTGAATTCTCTTGAATTCATTCAGCTCTCTGGGACTCAGTTATGTTATTTGCAAAACATGAGCAACAGTGCTATGCTACAAAGAAATAGCAATTCATTTAAAGTAAAAAAGAAAAATTCATGAGACAAGTGGAATTCCAGGACCTATACAAATATTTTAGTGATTTTCAAATAAAATATTCTCCATGTGATAGATAACCTAACAGAGCCTTACTTATCTTCATAGTAAACTTTCTCCCTCCATCATTTAGCACAGGACCAAATACATTTCACTCCCATATTGTATGTACTTAGAGCAAAGTATAACTCAGTGAACAAGCTGGTGAGGAAGGAAAGCTACATAATACATCACAAAGATAGCAATTTAAAAATAAATTGCTATTGCTTTGTTCCCTTAGAATAAATTTTAGAGTTGAAAACAAATTTAACAAATAACAGTTTGAGTTTCAGAGAATACATTCTTTTCTGAATCCAAAGTCATAGTATTCTTACTTCAGAAACTACTCGCTCATAAATTCTCTTAACCTTCATTATTTAACATGAAGAGGCATATACTGATAGCTCTGATTTACATATTTTTTAATTTATTTTTATTTTAGTAATTATTCTACACATTAAAATATTTTCCTATGTATAGGTTTCCCATTACTTACATATATTTCAGTACACCATGCCCTCCACCAAATCACCAAATGTTCTGCCCCATTTCCTTTTGGTAACCTCAGTTGTGTTGCAAATGTTTCAGGGTTCCTTTGTTTTGTCAATTCATATTCCACCTATAAGTGAGGTCATCTGGTATCTATCTTTTTTCTTTTGACTTGTTTCACTTAGCATAATCCTCTCTAGTTCCATCCATGTTGATTCAAATGACAGGGTTTCATTTCTTCTAATGGCTGTGTAGTATTCCATTGTATTCCAGTGTACCACATCTTCTTGATCCAGTCATCTGATGTTGAGCACTTAGGTAATTTTTAGTTTTTAGCTATTGTGAATAGGGCTGCAGGAAACATGAAGATACATACGTCTCTGCGGATGGGTGCTTTTGTATGTTTTGGGTAGATGCTCAGGAGTGGAATGGCAGGATCATATGGGATTTCCATCTTCAGTTTTTTGAAGAATCTCCAGACTGTTCTCCATAGGGGTTATACCAATTTGCACTTCTACCAACAGTGCAAAAGTGTTCCCTTTTCTCTATATCTTCACCAGCATTTGTTGTTTCCAGACTTTTGGATAATAGCCAGTCTTTCAGGTGTAAGGTGATACCTCACTGTTGTTTTAATTTGCATTTCCCTGATAGCCAGTAAGTAAGAACTCATGTGCCTGTTGACCATCTGTATATCCTCTTCAGAAAAGTGTCTCTCCAATTCTTCCTCCCATTTTTTGATTGGATTGCCTATTCTTCTGTTGTTGAGTTTTATGAGTTCTTTGTATATTTTAGATATTAAGCCTTTGATTTACATATATTTTTAAGTTTTAGAAATCATAATACATAATTAAGCAATATATGAATTCATTCTCACTTTACAGTTTTTAGGAAGTATGTATGTGAAATAAAATAGAATATGAAAATTATTTCTTATCTTTGCCCAAACTTCTTTTTTCTGTCCAGAGGTAATTGCTTTTAGCAGTTCATAAAATATATAGGTATTTAATCTTAATTTAAAAATTAAATTGAATAAGTAAAAAAACTATACAACATTCTTCCACTTACATTTTAAAACAATGTCTTGTAAAGCTTTTCATGTCATTACATAAATTATCTATCTTATTATGAAATATGGTGGCCAAGGAGTTCATAGTATAGTTTATTCAACAGCCCCCTACTGTCAGGCATTTGTTTCCAATTTTATAGATACTGTGGAAGTGAATGTCCTTATACATGTGTTTGTGAACATTTATGAAAAAAAATTTTCAGCAATTTCCTGGATTGGAAATTCTATGTCAAATAATATGTACTGTCATTTTTTTAAGTTTTAAGTGATCCTATTGTATTTAATATCATATCCTGCATATTTAATAAAATTTCCTCCTCCATCTTTTCTTTCCTATTTTAGTGACCTTGCAGATGCTTTAGTGATCTTTCAGCTCTATGAAATGATCCGAGTGCCAGTCAACTGGAGCCATGTCAACAAACCTCCTTATCCTTCTCTTGGAGGGAATATGAAGAAGGTGAATGAAATATTTGGATATATTTTTATTGTTCTCATATAAAACAGAAATTTAGAATTTCATAAACTACTACCCCACTATCCTTTTACCAGTTTGCTTAATTTGGATAGATGAAGACAGTACTCCGAGTGAGACACTTCATATAACCACTTTTGTCTTTAGCAAACTGTAGATTCATCATAAATGAATTACTTACTTTATAATTGCAAGATCTTGACCAAATCTTTACTGGTTATTCATTAATATATTTCAACAGGTTGATTGCCTACCACCTGTCTAGTACAATACAGGATATTTAAATAGTAAAAGGTAGAGTTGGTCCTCAGGAAATCCTAAAGAAATTAGGGAGATTATATATATGCAAATAGCAACAATATAGTACTATAAACAAAAGTGAAATATTATGAGTCCTAAGAAAGAAAATGTCATAGTTATCATGAAAGGCTTCATGTAGGATATGGTACCTGAGACACAGAATTTTGTTATAAGGATATTAGAAAGAGGATGGAGATTAGTAGAAAGGGTAGTGATAAGGACAATGTAAAATGTACTTCTTGGCAGTGGGGTAAATAATATTACTAACAAGAAGAGTCTGAGAGGAAAAAGTGAGTAGGAACACTGAGAATTGAACTGGAGCCAGATGTCAAGAGCCTTGATGTCAGATTAAAAATTTTGAGTTTTAAACTATAATGGGAAGCCATTAGATGTTTTTGAGAAAGGCAGTGGCTTGATTATGGATGATAGAATATCTGGCTAATGAATATACAGAAAAATGCATGTTTCCCAGTATTCTCCTTCTTCATAAAGGAAATTTGTAGTGTCTGTGGTATTCATATTGTTTTGTAGAATTGCCTCTTTAATATTCAACTTTGATTTTGTTTTTGCCTTTCCTTTTTGTGTCAGGAACATATGCTTTCTAGGGTAAAAGTATATGGCTTTGAAATTTTTATTCTTTCATTTAATTTGATCCTTTTATTTTAAATGGTTACTGGATGCAAAGACCAAATATTAAGAAGATACTAAGTTTTTGAAAATTTGCTATAACTGGAAGGTAATTCATTAGAATTTAAATATGTCTCCTTTTGTGTATACATGAGCATATATATAGGAAGTGGGATTTGAAAAGTAATCCTTAAGTTCCATTGCAAGAAGAAGCAGGCATAAATCATCAAGAACATTTTCCAGGGATATTGAGGGGAGGAGTTATCTGAAAATATATGAAGTTTATTATAAAGCTAAAGTAACAAAATCGTTTAATACATATGTAATTATAGACTGGAGTAGCATTGAAAACTACCCTAAACTATTGAACATAATATGCAGCAATGTACTTGTTAAATTCAGTAGAAAAAAAGACTTACCCAAAAAATAATGCCAGAACTATTAACTATTTTGTTAGGAAAAAAGTAAATTCACCAAATAAATTCTGGATACTTCAAAGTTCAAGATTTTTGAATGATTAAATATCATAAGTAACCGTTTAAGAAAGTAGAAGTGAATAATTATGTTCTCTAGGAATGAGAAAGAACTTACAAAGGTACTATTGATAAAGTAGATTACTTACAAATTTAAAATTTCTAAATACAGAACATACCATAAACAAAATTGAAAAGCAAACAAAACAGTAAATTTGAAAACATTTACAACAAATATGACAAATGGTTAATATCTTTAACATATAAATAGTCCATACAGATCAATTATCAATTAGTATTACTAAAATTATAATGACAAATGGGAAAGTAATAGTATTGAATACATAGAAAAAGAAATAATAGTGGATCATATACATATGAAAACTTTATATCCAAAATAAAGAAATTCAATTTAAAATAAGTAATTGTATTGCCCTGCATCCAATGTTTGAGAAGTATTCATTTAACTTTTCTAGAATCAGTTCATTATTCATGTTAGTAATCTTCAAAAAATCCTTTGAACTAATAATTTTACTTGTATCTATTTTGATGAAATCAGAAAGTCAGACAAGAATTTGACCATCACAGCAATATTTGTAGAGCAAAAAAATTAAAACAACTTTGTTATTGAAAAGTATTAGTAAATTATGATATGCCCTTTAGATGATGTAAGATGTACATTTAAATCATATTTTGAGTATTTTGGTAATATCACTATGAAAATGATAAAAGAAAAATTGTGTTTATGCATATGAATTTAATTTGTTTATAATACACACATTCTTTTTTAAATATCAAGTTTTTGTTTGTTTATAAAGCTATACACATTTTGGGATAGGGAAACTACTTCAGTCTGTGAGTATTACACACTGCACCCATCACCAGAGTTCTAGTGTTCTTTACTACCACAGTGGTCTCTCTTTTCCTCATTCCCCCATCCAACCCCACTAGCAGCCACTTTCTTGTGCCCTCCGAATTTTGCTGCAGCTTATCTGTTCATTTCATTATATACCACATATAAGTGAAGTCATTCTCTATTTCTCTTTATCTCTCTGACTTCTTTTGTTTAACATGATCCCCTCCAGTTCCATCCAGATCATTGCAAAGGGCACAATTTTGTCTTTTTAAGTAGCTGCATAAAATTCCACTGAGTATATATTCCACAGATTCTTTATCTAGTCATCTGTTGATGGGCATTTAGGTGGTTTCCATGTCTTGGCTATTGTGAACTATGTTGCTATGAAAATAAAGGTGCAGATATTTTTTTCTGATTAGTGGTTTTGTAATATCTGGGTATATGTCTAGGAGTGGGATTGCTGGCTCAAATAGTAATTGCATCTTTATTTTTTTGAGGAATCTCTATACTGTTTTCCAGAAAGGTAACATGAATTTTCATTCCCACCAAAAGTTTAGGAAGATTTCTTTTTCTGCACACCCCATCATACATTTGTTGTTTCTAGTCTTTTCAATATAGATCATTCTCACTGGTGTGAGGTAGCATCTCATAGTGGTTTTTATTTGCATTTCTCTGATGACTGATGTAGAGAATTTTTTTCACGTGTGTCATCTGTGTGTCGTCTTTGGATTGGTATCTGTTCAGTTCTTCTGCCCAATTTTTTGAGTGGATTTTTTGTTAAGATTTATGTACTCTTTATATATTTTATAAATTAAACTCTTATTTGATTATGTGGGCTACCTTTTTATTTTAGTAGTGATTGCTTTCACTATGCAGGTGCTTTTTAGTTTAGTGTAGTCCCAGTTATTTAGTTTTACTCTGGTGTCTTTGCTGTAGCTGTTCCTTCCTCAAAGACTTGAGGTTGAGTTCACAGAGTATTTTTTTGCACATTTTCTTCTAAGTGTTCCATGGTTTCAGGTCTTGTATCAAGTCTTTGATATATTTTGAGGTAACTTGTGTGTATGATGATAATGAGGAATTTTTTTTCTTTTTTCTTTTGTATCTCTCCTATTTTCCCAGCATCATTTGTTGAATAGACTTTCCTTTATCATAGTATACTTTTGCCTCCTTTGTTGAAAATTAATTGTATAGGTGTGGCTTTATTTCTGGGCTTTCAGTTTTATTCCACTTATCTGTGTATCTGTTTTTGTTCCAGTACTATGTTTTGATGGTGATCACTCTGTAGTTTAGTTGGAAGTCAAGGAAGTATGTACGATTCTGTCCACTGTTTTTTTTTATTTTCCTCAGGACAGCATTGTCTATTTGAGTCCTTTTGTGTTTCCATATAAATGTCAGTATTATTTACTCAATTTCCTTGAAAAATGGCCCTAGAATTTTGACAGGAATTGCATTAAATCTATCTATATTGTTTTGGATAGGATGGGCATTTTGATAAAGTTCTTCCAGTTCATGAATTTGGAAGTTTCTTCTATCTCTTTGTGTCTTCTGTTTCTTTTATTCAAGTCTTTTACTTTTCATTGTAGACATCTTTCACCTCCTTTTTTAGGTTTATTCCCAGGTATTTGATCTTTTTTGGTGCTATTAAGAATGAGATTTCTTAATTTCTTTTTTCTTTACTTCATTGTTTGTATATAGGAATGCTACTGATGAACTGAACTGTGTTGACTTTATATCCTACCATTTTGCTATACTCATTTATTGTTTCCAGCAGTTGTGGGTGGAATCTTTACAGTTTTCTAGGTACAATATTATGTCATCTGCAAATAATGGTAGTTTTATTTCTTCTTTTCCAATTTGAATCCCTTTAATGTGTTTTGCCTCATTGTTCTATAGCCGTGACTTCTGTGACTGTACTGAGCAGTAGAGGTGAGACCAGACAACCTTTTCTTATTCCAGGTCTTAACAGAGGCTTTGAGTTTTCACCATTAGGTATGATGCGGGCTATGGGTATCGACTCTTACCAGATGCTTTTATTGCATCTATTGATATGATCATGTGATTTTTTTCATTTTCTCTTTTTTGATGTGTATTACAATTGATTGATTTGAGAATGCTGAGTCCTCCTTGCATCCCGGTATAAATCCCACTCGATTGCTATATATAATTTTTTAGTGTGCTGTTTGTTGAATTTGGCTTGCCAGGATTGTGGTGAGGATGTTTGCATCTATAATCATCACTGATGTTGATCTATAATTTTCTTTTTTGGTGCTGTCTTTGTATATTTTTAAATCAAGCCTCATATTGACCTCATTGAATGAATTTGGGAGTTTTCCCTCTTCAGTTTTGTGGAAGAATTTAAGGAGGATGGGAATTAACTCTTCTTTGAATGTTTGGTAGAATATGTTAGAGATGCCATCTGGACCTATACTCTTGTTTTTTAAAAAATTATTGCTTCAATTTCTGTGCTTGTGATTGGTCTTTTCCAGTTGTCTGTGTCATCCTGGTTTAGTTTTGGAGGTTATAGAATTCTAGAAATCTGTATATTTCTTAATGATTGATAAATTTGTTGGCATATAATTGCTTGTAGTAGTCTCTCATGATCCTTCGTATTTCTGTGATGCCAGTTGTAATCTTACCTCTTTCATTTCTGATTTTTATTAGGGTTTGCCGTTTCTCTTTGTAAGTCTAGCCAGAAGGTTGAGCAATTTTGCTTATTTTTTCAAAGAACCAGCTCCTGGATTCATTAATCTTTTGGATGATCTTTTTGTTTTCAATTTCATTTATTTTTTACCTAATTTTTAGTATTTCTTTTCTTCTGCTAATTTTTGGTTTTGATTGTACTTCACCTTCTAGTTGCGTCAGGTGTGTAATTAGGTCTTTAATTTGGGCTGTCTTTTTTTTTTTTAAGGGGAGGTACAGGCAGGAGTGAAGGTAGAAGAGACAGGCAGGCAGGAAGATGCACTTTAGTTTTTCATCTTGATTGTTCCCTCTAGTCCCCAGTTGTGAACTTGGGTTGCTGGGATATATGTGCTGTGTCAGCCACCACAGTGAAACCTCTCTTACTGGTTTTGGTTTTGGGTTATTATTTTAAGAATTTTATTACACTGACTTTGTTTACAAATTTAAATAAACTCTTATGTGTATTTCCCCATGTGTGCAATGTCTCATTCCCTTGCCCTCCACCAAATCACCAAGTGCTCTTCACCATTGCCCAGTGGGCTCTGCCACCACTTGCTCCCCTGCCTCCACTCCCCCCACCCTGGTCTCTCTTGATTTTTGATGTGTGCTCATATGACTATAAACTCAGAACTGCTGTTGCCATATCCCATATGTTCTGGTAACAAATCTCCATTTTCATTTGTTTCTAGATAAGTCCTAATTCCATTGATGATCTCTGAATTGTTCAGAAGCATGTTGTTCAAATCCCCATCTTTGTGGTTCTTGATTTATTTTTTATTCTGGTTAATTTCTAATTTCAGCCCCTTATGATCAGAGAAGATGTTTTCTATAATTTTAATCCTGTTAAAACTTGTTTTATGTCACAGGATATAGTCTTTCCTTGAGAATGTTCTATGTATATGTGAGAATAATGTATATTCTTTTTTGTTGCAGTAGAACTATATATACATAAAGACACATATGTGTATATATGCTAGGTCCATATTTTTATTTAGGGTTCTTATTTCTGTGTTGATTTTTTTTTTTTTTTATTTTCTGCCTAGATGATTTATCTATTGATGTAAGTGGAGTACTGAAGTACCTTACATTAGTGTGTTACTGTCAATGTCTGCCTTTTTCTCTGTCAGTATTTGCTTATGTATTTAGATGTCCGACACTGGGTGCATATATGTTAGTGGTGGTTACTTCTTCTTGATGAATTATCCTCTTGACCATAATGTAGTGACCATTCTTGCTTCATGATACCCTTTTTAGGGAGAATTTTATCTTAATATTGATTATTTTATGATCACTTCTTTTCTGAGGTCTTCCAGGTGCCTATGGGTAGTTTGCATGCCTCCTGCATCTCAGTCAGCTTTTTCGTAACTATTATTTGGAACTCTTTTTTTCTGTTGCGTTGTCCCAATCCAAGTCAATGGAGTTCTTCTCTGGGGAGGACCTGACATCTTCCTGTCTTTGAACTATTTGCCTTTTTGAGGGGGCAGTGGGGGCAGTGACTTAGATTTTTGGCATGACTTTCTTCTCTGTCTTGAATTTAGCACTGTGGTTTTCCTTTTCTATTACTTTAAGATTTCTTTCTGATGATATGTTGGGTCCTGGTGTGGCTGGTACCAGCTACTTAGCTTTAGCGGGGCCAGTTCTGCTCTCTAAAATACTCTTGTGGTGGGTCAGGAATGCTGTTTCAGTGTTGTCCACTGGCTTTTGTCTTGTTGGGAGGGGCACTGATAAGAAACTTTCCAAGGACCAAGTTCACAGGCAGCCTATGTGAGTTGTGTCTTGCCCTGAGGCAGTAGGAAGTTTTTAGTTGTTTCTCAGGGAATGGGTCTCTCTCACCACTGTTATCTAGAGCAGGGAGACTCTCAGACTTGTCCGGTTTGCTCTTCTGAGTACAGTGACAAACTTCTTGTGATGATGGGTGTAGGGCTCACCCTCTCTGCAGTTCCCCAGCCAGGAGCAAGTTCAGTGTCAGCCCCTGTGAACTCTGTGGCTCACCAGACAGATGGTGATTACTCACCCCAGCTCTCTAGCATAGGGGCTCACAGTTAAGTGCCCCGTGCTCTGCTGAGTACAGAGACTACACATACTTACACTCTAAAGATGAATGTATACTTATAGAATTTTGGAAAATTATTTTAGGAGACACAAAGAAAATACATTATAATAATAAAAATAATGAAATGAATAGCATATTTGCCAGAGATTTCTATTCATATTTTTTAATATTTCTAGTGGTTGGTTCTAGTGGTTCTAGTAGTTCTAGCCCACACTTTTTAAGGAAAGGTTCAGGCAGGAGTTAAGGCAATCAGGCAGGCAGAAAGAGAGAGAAAGAAGAGTTTTTTTTATTTAGTCCTTCATCTTGGCTTTTTTCTATCCCTTCCCCACAACCCGGCCTCTATGAATCCAGGTCATTGAGATGTATATGAACTGTGCTTGATGAGAGGCCGAAGTCCTAATTGTAGGATGTGCTGCACCTACATTATTATTTTTTTTTTTTTCTTAATGTAGTTGTTCACAATGGTTGCTTCCCCCCTAGGCCTGTGACTAGGTGGCTTGTGCTTCTCTGGAGGCAATTGACTGCTGCTCCACCAGGCTGTACCTTTTCCATCCATTTATTTTAAATGTTTCTTCTTCTTGAAGTACATCCTTTAGTGAGGGTATGAGGCAAACGTTGAAGTCATTATGATTTTGAAGACTTTTTTTGTCCTCTATTTGAATGATTAGGCAGGTCCACAGTTATGGCTGAGTTGTTTTCTCTAGGTATTTTGAAAGTAATATCCACTGTCTTCTATCTGCTCTGATGTTGGAAGGTCTTTCTCTGTATTGGGGTGGATTCTTTCTGGACAGTCTTCCTTTAGTTCCTGTTGGATCTGTTTCAATTTTATTCATTATGTTTGATATTTGGGGTGGAAAATAAACTGCACATTTGATTTAAAAACAGGAACTGCACTGTAATAAGGAAGGAGGGAGAGAAGGAAAGAGGGAGGGGAGAATGGAAGGAGGGGGAACTCTTACCACACCCCAGATCTTAAACACATGACCCCGCAGGTATTCTCTGCACCTTACTCAGTTAGGGCCTTGGGTCCAGCAGGGAAGACAGGCCCTGTGACACAGATGAGGGGAAGGTGGACCTTGGGGTCATGAGACTTTGAAGGGCTAGTTGAGGCACACCTTGGAGTAGCAGTTGGGTCCGCTGCCTCCGCCTATACATAGTTCACCCGGGTTCACAGGGGAACAACCAAGATGAACAACAGAAATAAAGTTAATAAAATACTCCTTCCTCCTCTCTCCCCTTGCCTGCTCACCTTCATTTCTGCCTGCACTTACCCCCACCACAAAATAAATAAATAAATAAAAAGACTGAAAGAGGTCATAGTGTTTGCCCAGAAAAATTTTTAGAATCTGTCTTGGTGGTGCAATTTCTTCCCCCCAACTACTGACATGCAATACTACTGTTATATAGAGAGGAACTGATTTCTTTCTCTTCCTGTGGACATACCATCACAAACGTTCATGTGTTCAGAGATGCTTTGTTCCAGTGATTCTATTATTCTCCTTCATAATAAGAGGGAGATAGAGCTGATGGGAGGTGGGAGGGGGCCCCCTGCATTGTGTATTTAGTAGCCAGTTTAGAACATAAGTCCTTCTCAGTTAAATTTGTTTAATACATTTCAGTTGCCTGATTTCTTCTTATAAATCAAACATCCTATCCAGATGGCAAACCTAATGTTTTCTTGTATGTTTCAAGACGGTTCATAAACTTAAGATTTCAATTTGAAAGTAAGTACGTGTTTCAAATTACATGTATAAGGCTGTCCCTAAATGAGTTATAGTCTTTAACACGTTTCAGGTATATAAATACCCAATATGTCCAGGTTACTTATGAATCCAGAAATCTAAGTCTATGGTTTGGCTTGGCTTTTTCAGTTTTTCTATACTAAACTCAAACTTTGGCTGGATAAGGAGATGAATACTCTTTAAGAAAAATTTGTCCTATTTAACTGAGTTCATCTGTCATCAGAGATTTTTGCTGTTTTTTTCCTGAACTTTTTAACGGGACAACAAATCCCACCAATTTTCATCATGCCAACAATTCTTTCACCCCAAGGAGTATATTCTTGTAGCTTTTCTCTGAACTCAAGTCCAAACATTGCTTATTTCTGCTTGCTCAGAGAAGCCTACAGTTCCCATACAGGAGAATCAGTTCTCAAAGTACACTTAATTTTTTTTTACAGTAAAGTACATCTACATTTTTAATCTTACTTGATTTGCCAATAATTCTTCTCATGAGAGAACATTTCATAAAATTTTGTTAACTAATTTCATGTAAGTTTTTTAAATTTGGGGTGGAAAATGTAACTGAAACACAGAAATTGAACCCTCTCATTCCACCTGGAATTTTTTATGTTAAATTACATGATGTCACAGATTAATCATGTGCAGAATGCTTCTTTTCAATAAAAATCAGCTGTTTAGAGATTTAAACTTAAGGCCTGAAATACATTCACAGGGTTTAAAAAATGGAGACTTTCATCAAAGCATCTTAGGGACCTATTTTTTACTGACTTTTTGGACATTCATCAGCAGATATCACTTTGCTTCATTTTTAAAGTTCATAAATCTGCACTGCTTAATCTTTCTTTTTTATTTCTTTTCACTTGGACCCTGTATCCCATTGCATAACTTTTCTCATTTTCCAAAGGACCCATGCCTTATTTTTTGCCCAAAGCATTTGAAGTGCTTGATAATCGATTTTCCCATTATCCCTCAGAGACTATGCTCTCCATTTTTCTCTTGTTTTCTTCAATGTTCATTCTTACCTTTCACAGGTTCTTCATGTTTTAAGCCAGTAGCTCTAGCAATTTTCAAGACTCAGTTCTTGGCCCAGTGTACTTAACTTTCTATACTTACATCTTCAAGGCACAGATCCAGTTTTAGAATTTTAAGTACTACTGTAAACATAACTTGCCTCTAGTTGCTTATTCTTTCTTTAGTTCAGTACCTCTCCAGGTCTTGAGTGCTTTGCAAAATTGAACATATCTTTTCCCTTTGCTAGAATCCATTTTCAGTGTTTCTTTCTTATCATCACTCCCCTCAGGAACTTTGGTCAAACTAACTCTAAAACAGATGGCTTTTCATTGAAGCACATTTTATAAGTAAGTGATTATTATAATTTACTTGGAAATTCTGTTGAAATGAGTGTCAGTGGAAAACATGCTGTTATTTTACTCTCCTGTTCACACTGTTACATAGAGCTCTGATGTTGTTTTCTATAAATGAGGTAATTAGGTATCTTCCATTTTTTCAGTTCCATACAATTTTCTAACATATTTCTGTTAGACAAACTCAATCTACAAAATGAGTACTAGGAAAAAGAATTTTGGAATATATTTCCTCGTATTTAAAACCATCAGTACACATCAAAGGTTTTATTTAAGCTAAGGTAACCAGGCACATGTTACAGCAGTTTCAAAGGATCTTTTTGCATTTTTTTTTTTTTTTTTTGTAACAAACCAACATTTGGGAATCGAATTTTTTTTTTAAAGAACAACACAATTATTTGTTTAAATTCTTTTATTTTCTCAACTTTCCTGGAAATATTTTCTTATACTTGAAAAAAGTGTATCTGTTTATTTCAATTTAAATTGTTTTATTGTGAAGCCTAACTAACATGGGAAAGAAAACCAGGAGAAACTTGTTATAGTATTTTTAACTATACATTTATTTTATTTGCATAGTTGGTAAGCACTTTACTGCCAGTGATGTTATAAGATTATGAGAACTTAAAACCTCAATGGAGGAGAAAAAGACTCAACTACATAAGAACATACACATCTACTTAGATCTATATCTATCCAGCCATCCTCAGATAAGAAGTATAGTACTAGGTGATTGGAGATAATTAAACCTTCACAGAGGTCAGAGAAAGGATTTAACTGGACATATCACTGTGAAGAAGTAATTAATTATTGGTAAATTTACTTGATATTCATCAGATTCTTTTATGTAGAGAGGGAGGGTACTGTGCTGGGTTCTGGGATGGATGTGGGTAGAATATGATATAAATTTGTACTGTTTATAGTTTTTTCCCTTTAAAAGGAACTTACGCTATGGCTGGCAAAAAAACAAAACAAAACATAAAATGCTTAGTATAAGTAAAAGATGGTCTACAAGAATTATAGAGTGGCAATTATTGGGAATTAAAACAAGGGCTAGATCATTATCAGCTGGTATAAGTTAAGCTCTTGTTGAAGAAAGTGGGCTAAATTTCAGAGGATGAGTAAGATCTGGATAAAGAATATTGAAGATAGTGTTAATTTTTTCTTTACTTTAAAAGAAAGGTATATGTAGAAATGAAGGTGAGTAGGCAGGCAGGCTGGAAGACAGAGACGAAAGAAGCATTATTATTTATTCCTTGTTTTATTTATACATCTTGGTTGTTCCCCCCAGCCCTGGGACATGAACCTGAGTCCTTGGGATGTACTTAGACTGCTGTCAGCCAGAGGCGGGTGACCTAACCTCTACTTCAGCATATGTCAAAGTTAAACTCTTAAGGAAATACTTTCTCTTTTAGTCATTGAATTTAAATTTAGAAAAATAATACTCTCTCTCTTAATAGAATTCAAGAAACTTAGATTTTAATAAAAGATTTGCCACTAATAGACTGTAATCTTAGATAGTCAAGATTTTTAGGTTAAGAAGGGATATTAAAACTTTCTAACCAATTGTTTATCTAGGTTAATGCCTCAGTGCTTTGATAGCTTCAAATAAAAAGTGGGAATCATTATTTTCTTAATTTCACTGTATAATTATTATGACATGAAATTCTGTCATAGAAATTTAAGATATTATAATTACATTTCAGGTGATTAAACTAGACTGGCATATTCAACAGATTTTTTTTTTTAATTTCACTAATTATTTATAGATTGAAAACTGTAACTATGCAGTGGAACTTGGGAAGAGTACGGCCAAATTCTCTTTGGTCGGCATTGCTGGGCAGGACCTAAATGAAGGGAATTCAACACTTACTCTGGCTTTAGTATGGCAGCTGATGAGAAGGTAAAGGCGTGTATGTTTATAGCAACACTGTCAGTTTCCTTTAATAAGTTACTTGAATTAAATTTTAAGCTATATTTGAAGAACAAACAAAATACACAATCCAAAATGTATTTTAAATTATTTACTGTTAATATGTATATTATGCTTTATTTTTTTTAAAAAAACTTTCATTAATGCCTGTTAAAAACTACTTTTTATAGAGTTATTTTAATTTTTTAAATATTATTTAGTAGTTTTTTTTCTAAATTACTGACTTTTTAACTTTGGAAGGAAACCAAGCTAAATACCAGGGTAAAATTAGAAATATTTATTAGAAATGATGTTTATCTAAATACATTATGAGAGCAATTTTTTACCACTTTCAGTCTAAAATATGTATCTTTTCTATTATAGGTACACATTGAATGTATTATCAGATCTTGGAGAAGGTGAAAAAGTAAATGATGAAATTATTATTAAATGGGTCAATCAGACTCTTAAAAGCGCAAATAAAAATACTTCTATTTCCAGCTTCAAGGTAATCCAAAGCTGTTTTAAAACCTATTTTTGGTAACAAATTAAGTTTAGGAAGTAATTTTTATTGGGGCCTACATTGATTTAGGTTTAGAATTATATTAATGTTATATCTCAAAACACACGGTTTATAAACTTAGGCATATTAATTATTTGGCATGTGTAAACCACATTCAGCTTGGATTCTTATATTTTTGTTTCATTGTCTTATTAATATAAACACAGGTTAATATTGTCAGACTTTGGTAATCTTAACAAAATAGATCAAAAAATCCAATTGTGAAATGAAAGAGATAAAAAGCCATTGTTTATATAGGACCTATAATGTTTTGTGCTCCCTAGCAGCAATCTCAGAATTGTATTGACATCATTTCCAAGGCATAGCAGAGCCAACCAAATCGATTCAAGTGGGAATTGTGAAAACTGGTAGGAAAAAAATATCTTGTCACCTGGCTTCATAATGGCACCTAACACTCACTTCCTAGCATTTGTGATAATTCATAAAGCACTCAAAATGTAATCTGCACATACATACCTACTAATTTTCATGCAGTTCCATTGTGTTTTGCTTTTGCATGCAAGCTGATGTTAGCTACAAATAAGCATGTCTGCTTTTACATATTCATTCAGTGAGCTTTGTGTCTGTGATTATATTGTATGTGAAAAACCAGCAATCTGTATTCTTTAGTGAAATAAAAGTACAAACAGATGAAACCCTAAGCTACCCTAAGATTTACCTATCTTTATTCTTTCATTTTACATTAATGTTTAACATTATAGAACAAGAGAAATATCAGAAATCAATAATTCAATCCTCTCATCTTTATCAAAAACCAAGCCCCAAAGCGATTTTAACGGGACAGCTGGATGTTGGCAGAGATGTTGCTTAAATCCCAGTTCGTGTATTTTTTCCATCTTGAAAGGAACTAATAACGTTGAGGTTTTGTTATTTTAAAAAAAGTCTTATCTATATGTATTTTAGATAAAATACAACTTTAAAAAGTAAAAAAGGAGATATGTAAAATTCTCTAATCGACAGTTACTCTTTAAAATGATTATACTGAAATTCTATCCAGTCTACATTATAAAAGTAAGCATATATAAAATTATATTAAATACGATAAGAAATGTTTAGAATCAAATTAATACATATTTATTGAGTTCTTTATATTAAGTTCTGTAATATTTCTAGGTAAAGAAAGAAATAGGATATAATAAATTAATTTGTCCTTCAGAGTATTCTCTATTTATTGGAAAGACAAAATTTGTATAACTGAGTATTACAGAGTAAATGATAAAATCCAAAGAAGTAATACAGGAGATATTATGAGTTACAAATCTAATTAATCAGTTCCTGATGAATGGTTAGTGAACAGCAAGTAGATGGAGAAAGTTGGATTGATTTGAGCATCATAGATGGAGGAGGGATTTAATTTGTGGAGAACAAAAAGGGATAGCAAGCTGAAAGGAGTGCTGTGAATAAAGGCAAGGCTTAAATTATTATGAAAAAAATTGGCTAGTGAGGATGGTCCCTAAGGGTGCAATAGCTTGGGTCAAAATTATAGAGAAATTTGGCCTTACTAAAGGGTATTGATTAGGAGTAATTTAGACGAGTTACTAATTTAGGTCTGAATATGGTGAGCAGGATGAGTTGATGGAAAAATAGCATAAATATAAGGACAGTGCACAGAAACTGAGGCAAAATTCAAATTAAGAAGTGGTAAGAATCTGAATGGAGTTGGGGGTAGGCACTAAGAATATTAAGAATGCAAAGTTACTTGCTGTTGCAAAGGAGCAGGTATGATTTGGCTTCTTGATTTTGGGAAGCAAGAGAGAAATGGAGGGTAAAGGGGTTGGGGAAAGATGGAAGAAGAGAAAGAGAAAGGGGAAAGAGGGACTGAGGGAGTCAGAATTTTTGATGTTTTGATCCTGTGTAATTAGGAAAGATTTGATAACACTAACAGAAATGGGGATGTCATGAGGTGCGGATAGTTTCTGGAAAAGGTAATAATTTAATTTTAAGCTTGTTGAATTTGATGTAATTTTCAGGAAATAAGTTGGATGAAAGGAAATATTAAAACTGGGTATACAGTTTTTGTGATTATTTGAATAGAAATGACAATTGAAAGGGAAGTACATAAACCTTTTAAGGGAGAGAACGCATAGAGAAAAGCAGAGTTGGAAAGTATGGTTTTACTAAGAACTGAAGCAGCAGAAACATTGTGAAAGTGCTTGGCCTTTAGTAGGTTCCTTTAGTAAAAATTTTACAGAGAATAGAAATGGTTAAGAAATGTGGCACTAAATGCTAAAAAAATTGTTGGGCTGGGAAGTTCTTCCAAATATAAAAGGCATTATATTTAAAAGTTATAAGAAGTGATGTTACTAAGAAACTATTAATCACAATCAAGGCTGTGCTAGACCCAGACATTTTAGAAAAGACAAATTTACTCTTTTTAGTAGCAAAATAATCTTCCTTCACTAAGGAACTAAGAACATTATATCATCCAATAATAAAATCATAATTACCATGTAGTGAGTCCTGTGTATCATATGTTAAACACTTTACATTTGTTTTCATTCTCTCAATTATATAAGCAAAAAAAATTGAGCATGACAGAAATTAAATAAGTTGTCCACAACCATACAATTATTAAACTGAATTTCACAGCCAGATCTAACTGCAGGATGAAAGCCAAGCTATGGAGTTGTATGGTCTTGGGTTTAACTTCAGATCAGCCACTTACTAGCTTTTTGACATACAGATTATTCATTCCATACAAATCCAAAGCTTATCCTGTGCTAGTTGCTTTGCTAGTTACTATAGCTACATAATACCCTCAGAGAGCTCACTAGTTACTGCAGGAAAGCAAATAAAACAATAGTCACAGTATGGGATTTCAGCAATACCATAGAAATCATTTAAGGGGAGTAGGGAACACATGAGAAGAGCATGTATTTACAGAAACCGTAGCAGTTTATAGTAACAAGCCCAACATTTTTGTTGAATAAAACTGAATGTACTTTTGGCTCACCATTTTGTACTGACTTGAGCTTGACCAAGTTATTATTTTTTTCTATGCTTCTGTTTTCTCATATTCAAAATGGAGGTCCTTGTGTAAAAAGGATCATTTATATGGTGGACAGAAATAGACTGTTGGTAGTAAATTTCTTGTATTATATACAGCTGTTGATATATGTTGGTACATACCTTAAACATATATAATGTTATGATGTGATGTTCCTTCAATAACATTAAAAAAGAGAAAATTGGACAAAAGATACTTAAATAAACACAAATTAATTAATTAATTAAATGGAGGTAGTAGTACTTACCTTCTGGGTTTGATATCAAACTAAATAAGTTAACACAGGTAAAGAGCCCAATAGTAATGTATGTTCCCAGTCCCATTCACAGATAACCTCACACATTAATTTGAATGTGTGGGTAAATTTGTGCTTTAAACAAGCATCCTAGGTGATATACATGTAAGTGGTATGAAGACTACATCTTGAGAAACAGTTGTTAGAATTTTTCAGAAATAGAGAAAATATAAAAAATAAAATAGAAGCAGATGTAGATTACCAACATTAGATATACTTAAGGACCCTAACTACTTTTACCTCCCAAATTTTACTGCCTCCCAAAAATCTTTTTCATAAAATGGATATTCCTGATAGTGAGGAATATAGTTTTCAAAAATAATATAGTGACTCAAGTGGCTTCAAACTGTTTTATCAGACATTTATTAAGAATTTATATTTGATGAAATGAATTTCAGTATCCTAAAAAGCAAATGGCAGTATAATAAAAAAGACAAAAAACTTAAGTTTAAAATTTTTACACTTGACTAGGAACTGTACTAAATGTTTTCACCAATACTATCTTAAGATTTCCAAGAATCCTGTGACATTCCAAACATTTTAGTGGTTAGAAAAGGCACAATAATAAAAATTCAGAGATAGACTAAACTTCAGGGTTGTTTGAGCCAGTATTGAAGAACATCATTGAGGACTCACGCTTTGTCATCTGAAGTGCCAACTTCACCCTAAAGCTGGTTGCTGGTTTTCCAGAGCTCTTCCTGAATAGTAGTAGGGCTTCACATTACATTAAATTAGGTCCAAATTAAATCACTGCAGTAATGAGAGGGGATTACTTTATTTGGCTTATACTTTGGTTTTCCAACCTCTTTTTGTTTGTTCCTCTAAGGAGTTTTCCCAGACATTTTTTTCCCAAACACTCCTCCTCCATGTAATTTTAATGACATAGATATTACTGTGTCTGGCTATGCACTGTATGCTTTATACATAAAAAGACTAAGTTTTTCACCTCATTGCCATTTAGAATGCATGGCCTAGACTAATTCAGAACCACCCCTAGAGCTGTGTATGGGGTCACTTTTCCTTGAAGAAAATGTCCATGTGAGGAAGTAATGGGTCCAGAGCAAATATATGAATTCTATTAGAATAGAAAAAGTAGTCGGACAGAAGTGGGTTTTGGGTAGGCAAGCAGTAGTGACCATTATTCAAGCCAAGAAACAGAACAAATAATTTGTTCAAGTACTGGTAAATTATAAAATCAACTCAGATCATACTTCTGACTCTAATTGCAATGCTCTACCCTTTAGAGCTTAGTAGTTTATTTTGACTTCTTATTAGAATTTGCAAACTATTAATTTAAAATTCATCTCCTATTCCTTTTTAAAAGTTGTTTATTTTTTATGAACTAGATACTTTAGAAATTGTCACATCCAAAACCTTATTTAGATATGGTGACAACTCTACACTATAATCTCTGTAAAGATTGAAGAAAAAGCTTATTTTCAATAGTTCGTGATGTGTTCTGGTTGCAGAGAAACTGAATGGTAGTATAATAAAAATTTATAAATTGCTTTCAGTTAAAATAGTCATGACCTTGTACTGATATTTATGTAAATTCAAAGTAAGATCTTTATGAATATTAATCTATTCTTTATTTTCTAGGACAAATCTATTAGCACTAGTTTACCTGTCCTAGATTTAATAGATGCCATCGCACCAAATGCAGTTCGTCAAGAAATGATCAAGCGGGAAGATTTTTCTGATGAGGATAAGCTGAACAACGCTAAGTAAGCCTTTATGGTTTATATTAGAACATAGTGACTCACTAATTCTTTTAAGTCCTTATAGGTCCTGAAAATTCATTGTTAAGTACAATTTGTATGAGGACTATGATTTAAAGACTCATAAATTTAACCTTCTGGTAAAATTAATCTTACAAAATATTTCACTCTTGTTAAAATATGTTAAATAAAAATGCAGTAGTTAACAAATACCAAGATATTTTTCTTGTCTTTTCAAGATATGCCATTTCAGTTGCTCGAAAGATTGGTGCCCGGATATATGCCTTACCTGATGACCTCGTAGAAGTGAAACCAAAGATGGTTATGACGGTGTTTGCATGCTTAATGGGAAAAGGACTGAACAGAATAAAATAATGAAATATGCAATAAGATTTTCTGCCACATTAAACACATTGAATGCCTCAGTTTACAGAATTCTACAGTGTAGTGGATATAAAACCAGAGATTATTTGTATGCTCAAAATAGTTACATAATGCATTAATGAATTCAAGTTCCTATTCATACTAACTAGAGTTTGTCAATCTTTTTGCATAACACAATTTACCAATCAGTACTGATAATAGAAAATGTTCATTGTTAAGATATTTCACGATTAAATTATTTTCCTTTCCTCAAATTCTCATTAAAACAAGACTAATTCATTCTTCACAGTTCATAAAAATCAGTACAAATGTTTTTGCACATCTTTCTGTGAAATGTGTTTTGATTTTGTGTTTTGATTTTGATCATAAATGTATTCAGAGTCATAATCCAGTTTTATCTTCTTATTTTTTTCCCTCCAACTATGTGAAGTGTCTAAATCTTTTCACTTTTCTGTAAAAGTATTGTCACTTTTTTATATATGAGAACTAGCTCCTAAGTTCCAAAGTTCAGTCTCTCATATAAGTAGCAGGAGATTTATACTTAAAACTTAAATTTAACTGGACTGATATTTTACATATGGCAGTTTAGAAATACAGCTTTAAATATGACATGCAGAATATATATGTTGGTAGAATTTTTAAAGAAATATATGTGTGTGTATATATATGTATATGTATACACACATACACACATACATATATATATATACATATATATTGTACCTGATTTACCCAGGTTTTCTTAAGTGGTATGTATAATTGGTCAGTCAGTCAACCTTTAAGTATTTATTGTGCTTCCATTATGTGTGTAACACTTTTCAGTTTGTAGATATCTGGTACATGAAGATTTCTTTTAGAAATACTTATTTTGGATGTGCATATAGATATTTTTTAGTTGACTTTCCCCAAATACTTGTATTCAAACACTGGGTAGAACATCTCAAGACATGTTTAACACTGTTAGCTTCATATTATGATATCATTATATATCACATATGCTAACTTTGGTCTGTTGAAGCCCTGATTAGTTTAGAATATGCCCACTCAAAATCTTTAGAAAGTAACATAAAGCTAACATTCAACAGTTTTCACATGCTTTTTTCTACAACCTCATACAAATAGGCAGTGTTTGGGTTAATGCTTACACTACTTGTGAAAAGTTAAAGCTAAAGCTATTTTTGTCTGAACTTTTAGCAATAGACCGATGCTATTGCTAACAATTGAATTCATAAATCACCTTCCTCCATCTTCCACTGTTAGTGCCAGTGAGCAATATTGCTGTGCAACGAAAGTGCTGTCACACTCTCTCAGTGTAAATGAGTAGTGTAAATCCCCTTTCTACCACTGATTAAAACATACATGTTGGTAAGAGAATGGGACTGGTCATGTGTTTAGCACAGAATTTTTTAAGTGGAATTTTGAAATATATTCTTCTATAAAATAAATTTCTTTCCTTTTATATTTTGCTAATTGTTTCCTTATATTAAAATTAAGATATGGTCTTGCTTGCTTGTTTTAAATCATGTTTTCCTTTTGATTTTTTCACTATTATATTTACTAAGTTATCTAATATACATGAAATTTGGCACTTTAAATGTTCTTTTCTCAAAAAGTATATTTAATAAAAATTCTGTTATGTACAAGTGTGTCAATATTGATTTCATTTAAAGAAAAATACAATTTTGAAAATTAATCTATCCTAAGCTTATTATCTAGAAAACAATTATTAAATGAATTAGTAAAACATTTGTATTAGATTATTTTTTAGAGAGTCAAGGTGGTTCTTTACTTAATATGAAGAATTTTAGTAAAGACCAACTCCGTGATTACTCAAATTTAATTTGTGCTGAAATAATCTGAGTGAGTCAATTCATAAATTTGCCTTTTATGATCCAAGTTGATGCTAGATACTAGGAATTCAGTTGAGAAAAAGTTTCCTGACTTCATGAGTCTCATATTCTAGTGAAGAGAAGTGGACAATAAACAGGAATTTTAGATGGTGATAAATACAAGAGAAGAAATAAAATAGGTAATATGATAAAGACTGACTTGGGAACTAGGGTAAAGATTAGTTTGGATGGTCAGTAAAGGTCTCAGGATTTGAGATTTAGACTTATTTATGAATGAAGAGCCCCTTGGTAGTAAGTTCAGCAGAGGCAACAAATTGCAAGGGCTCTGAGGCAGGAAGAGTCTAGATATTTTAGCAACAGAAAAGGCAAATGTAAATGTGGCCCAGGATACTGACAGTATGGAGATGTGGATAGGCTCCTTTTTACTAGATGTGAATATGGATTTTCTTTTCTCCAGTTGGAGTTGTGATTTCTCTTTTGTAACTGCAGTTTGTTGAGTTGCTTTTGAAACAAGGAACTAGCCTGTGGCAGTGAAACGGAAACCTTGGCACCTAGAATGCTAGGTTACCCGCCCAATGAGGCGAGCCTTGGTGGGAGGCTTTCTGTTAATCTGCTGAGATCCAGGAAGAAGTTATATGTCAAACAGCTGCTATGTAAACAATTATTGTAAACAACTTCCTTGTGTGATAACCGCTTGTTAGGCCTCCGTAAATTGCTTACACATGTACCCAGGCACACCTGGAAAAACCAAGCTATAAATATCCTGCGCTATTTGGGTAGGCGGCTGCTCGATTTGGGTGTGGTGCTCTCCCCCTTGCAGCTGCCAACTAATAAATTCCTCTTAAATTCTAACTCTGGTGTGTCTCTCTTATGTCATTGGTTACTTCGTAACACTGAGTAATGTTGTTTCTGAATGTTGCATGCCACTGTTCATCATAACTTGTATCATTAGTCTCTATTTCACAGACAACAAAGTAAATAGATCATATAGGGGTTGATAAAATATCCCAATCTTTGCTGGATAAAGAGTGTACCAGAGAAGCATGAGAAAATATTCTGCATCTGAAATAAAAAGATTTCTGAAGGCCAGTATGCTGTAGCAGGACAGCTATCATAGAAGGAGGAAAAATTATCTAATACTTTAGAATGTCTCCCAGGATAACCTAAAGTAGATTGGAATTTTCCTGAATCTAATACATAAATCCCACCCCAGTGGGACTTCTATGTATAATAAATCACTTAAACCCAGAAGCTTGAAAAGGTTTAAGATTAAAGTGGATTCCATAGTTCTGAGACATCTGAAATTTTTTCTTAAGAATTATTTATTTAGAGGAAGGAAGCATGCAGGAATGAAGGCAAGTAGGTAGGCAGGCTGGGAGAGGAGAAAGAAACTTCTATCTATCCATTTAGTTGTTCATGTTAATGTCCACTTTCCTCTAATCAGGAACCACAGACTTAATCACTGAGCCAGCAGGGCAGGACAACCACCAGAATTTTTACCTTCAAACACTCTAGAATTTTTGAATGGGTCAGGGTTGAAAGGTTTTTTCTCTGGGCTCCGCCAAGGAAAGAACGCCAATCAAACAAAAAGTCGAATAGCCAGGGCTTTATTCGGGTTTGCGCACCCGGGAGAGGTTCTCCAGTCTGCAGAATGGGGGCCAGGGAAGTCGCGCCTGAACAAAGGGAAGCCCTGCTCTTAAGCAGAAATTTCTCGGGCTTCATACGTCGCAGTTGGGGATTGGTCCTGTGATTCCAAGTGTGGGCTTGAATCCCTTAGTCTGACGTCAGCCACCTTTTTTCCCCGGGTATGGCCGCCGTTTTGTCCCTCTGGGCCAGCCTAACAAGGGTTACCGTTAATCTGCTACTGACTAAATTTTTACTGTCCTCGAATTTACTATGAGCCATTTTGACCACCAAAGACACAAACTTGGAACTGTATTAAACATTCTAGAATGGGGGTTTATGATCTAATAGGGACAAGAAAGAAAAGGCTAAAATGATTCACTAAATCAACTATTTTGCAGTAAACACATGTTTATTTTGCAGTAAACAAACAATTTGAAACGTGGTAATCTTACTCTTTACCTAGTACCTCAGAGAAGATCTTAAAAGGACTTTGAAGAAAAAGATTTTAGGAAATTTGGGAGTTAGGGTTGGCAGGGACAAGGATGGAATAAATCAACCTGAACAGAATAGGATTTTTCTCAAACTCTTAAATTTATGTATTAAAAATTACACATAAACATAAAGCACATGAAGGCACAATTTAGGTTTCTGTACAGTGGGACGTGAGATGCAACAGTATTCTTTAAGACAGAAATTTCAATTTTTTGTCCCTTAGCTTTTAAAGGTGCAAGCATCTGCTTTAAATAAAGCTTGATTTTGAAAAAAATTCAAGTAAATATCACTTACTGAGTTTCAGTTAGCTTTCATCTAACACTCATCTTTTAAAATCATAAATATGAATATGAGGATGAACTAAAACCACTGGGAGGACAGTGATGTAAAAAGATCATAAAGATGTGCTTATTCATTAGTAGCATGTCCATATACTTGAATTAAATGCGCACAAACGTATAACATCAGCAATATTACACCAATTCTGGATCACAAACGAGTTGTTAAAAATTAGTCTTTAGAAATGAGGGTAGCTAGCCCAATATAAGTACACATAAGACAAATACCTGTCCGGCTGTGAGGTAAGGGCCTTGTACTTTAGGCAAAGGACACTGGAATATGAAATAATTTGAAAATTCCACAAGGGTTTCCGACTAAGCCTTAAATCGTCAGAGGCTCAATTATCATGCTGCTGCATACTTACTAAAGGAGTAGTTGGAGACCGCAGAGGAAATGAACACAAAACCTTAACCTGCGGACCCAGAGGGTTGATAGAGCTGGTCGTGCTTTACTTGTGGCTCAAAAATCTCCACCAGGAGCAAGGGGCGGGGCACTAGTAGCCCCGCCTTCACCAATTCCCCGCCCACATCCGAGTCGGCTTTTGCCACAGGCCCCGCCTCCGTGCCGTAGCTCTAACGGAACGGAAGATGACGTGAGGAGAGTCGCGAACATCTCGGGGCTCAGCTGGGACAGCGGTTCTCGGCTCTGAAGCTGGACGCTCGGAGCTGCTCTCCCACGGATCTCCCGTCCTTACTCAGGCCGGGCCGCCCACCGCGCGGCCCCTGCGGTTCCTGGCACGGCCCCGCGCTCGGCTGCCGCCCTGGCGCGCGCCACTCTGTCATCCCCGGACGGACACGGACCGGCTCGGCCCGCACGCCGGCGGCTGGGGAGGGGGCGCTGGCCCCGGGGCCGCGCATGCGCTGCCACCAACCTGGGGCTGTCAGTGGAGGGCGAGTGCTGGCTCCGAGGGGAGACGACGCCCTCTGAAGCCAACGGGCCGCGCGCCGAGGCGGCCTTAGGAACCACGCATCCCTTTTCTAGCTCTGGGGCGGGCCTGGGGTCGGGGTCGGGGCTGCTGGGGTCCCCGCCCTCGTCTCCTGGCCTACCCCCTTCATGGGCCGCGATGATGGCGGCCCTGTACCCGAGCACGGACCTCTCGGGCACCTCCTCCTCCTCCCTGCCTTCCTCCCCATCCTCTTCTACGTCGCCGAACGAGGTGATGGCGCTGAAGGATGTGCGGGAGGTGAAGGAGGAAAACACCTTGAACGAGAAGCTTTTCTTGCTGGCGTGCGACAAGGGTGAGAGTTAGGCCCCTTTCTCCGCTTCTGGATGTCCTTGCCCTCCACACCTTTCATCCTTTCCCAGCCTCAACTTGAGGCACTCACGAGCCAAGCTGTTCACCTTGCGCCGGCTGCCTTTGCCCTGTGAGTGCCGAGCTGGCGCGAGAGCTGCGGGGTGCCCACTCCGGGCGCCGCACCTGACGGATCCGGGTTCTGGCAGTGGCCTCCCTTCTCCCTTCGTGGGGTTGGGTGGTTGAGTAGCGTCGTGGGGACCCGGACATTTGGGAGTTAGCCCCACCTCTGTTCCTCACCACGAGAATGACTTGGTTTCTCTGTAGGGCTTCATTTCTTTCTGGAAGCCCAGACAGTTTGTCTTCTTTCGGACTTTTTAATCCAGAAATTCCATGACCTTGCTTAAGGTTCCTTGTGTTTCTAGGTTCTGACCGGTTAGTTTTCCTTTTTAAATTCTTGTATTAGTTAGCTTCAGCCATGCAAGTGCTATGGTGTTCAATGATTTGAATGAGATTCAGTGTCATTATCCTAGGTGGAGATGCGTGAAATAAGGACAGGACTGAAGAAATTCTGCCTTTTCCCCAAGTTTCTCCAAATTTATGCAAACAAGCTTTTTGTTAGAGGGAAGGTTTATTGTTCTAAAGCGTTCTTTGAGAAATAAAGGTAGTTCAGAAGAATTACAGGACAAAAATATGTAGATATATAGTGTTTTCCTCTTTATTTTAAATGTAGAAATTACTTTTATGGCCATAATAAAACTTTCTTCATTTAAGCATACTTTCTAGTGACGCTTATAAAATAAAAGGCATGGGAAGTTAATTGCCCCAAGAGTGCTTTTATTTCTTACATGTAAAAAAAGTGCTGTAAAAGTTCACCTTTTGATCTATTCAGTTTATCTTTCAATGACCATTCTCACTTAGGAAAACTTTAGAGTCATGAAGATTTCCAAAACATAAAACGAAAGAGCAACTTATTCTGTGAACAGATTTAACTACAGGATTTTTGTTTGTATATGGGAGTATGTTTTTAATCAATGGCAGGGCAAACGTGACTGCCATTGATG
This sequence comes from Solenodon paradoxus, assembly GCA_004363575.1. Lineage (NCBI taxonomy): Eukaryota > Metazoa > Chordata > Mammalia > Eulipotyphla > Solenodontidae > Solenodon > Solenodon paradoxus. The sequence continues at coordinate 352,496 of RJWH01001211.1, forward strand.
AAGTCTGGGACCCCCAAGTAAAATTCTCAGAAAGTACACTCATGTTCTTTTTAGACACAGAACACTGCAATTCAGAGAAAAGGGTTAATTGAAACAAATACTGTCTATTGATGTGTTGTTTAATGACATTTTAAGCAGTTATTCTTAACACTCATGTCTTTTACCTCTCATTGACTGTGTAGTAATAGATAACTTTCATTTGTAGGCACCTATAGTTTAGGCCTGCTGGCTGGAGAAAGTTAATATGTTTATTTTGGGATTATCTAAAATATAGCTCATGTTAATTTACTTCTTTTAAAATCCTTTTGAATAGATGGTATCTTTTAGCGTATTTTCACAAGCTAAATATGTGTAGTAGTCCTTTTAATTTTCTGATGATCAAGTAATCAGTTCTTGTGCAGAAAAAGAAAATGGTGAAAGGGATTCTGTATGGATTCAGTCCCAGCCAGCTCTCCATGAAGAGCTTTTTCAGGAAATTCAATTTGCATTTAATGAGTCAGGAGGACCATCTTGAAGTTTCAGCATGAAGTCAGGGGAAGGATGAAGAGAGCTGAATTTCACCTTTATCCTTAGATGTATTCTAGACTAGTCTTGTGTCCCCTTTGTATTTATGGTTTGCTGCATTGTTGGGAGGGTGCTTTGCTGCCTGAATTTCACTTAAACTTTACTTTCGAACCAAGATGCTTTTAAAATGTACATTTTAAAACGTGGGAGAAGTAATGTTAAGCTGCTATTTTAATAATACTTTAATACGTTAATGGGACTTTCTTTTTTAAATTATTTGAGATTTTGAAATGTGGGGTTGAGGAGAATGGCACTTGGAAGATAAATACAGAGTATTAAGTGTTGCTGAGAAGTTTTATGTTGACAAGGAGCACCTAATGTAAAGAGGTTGTGCTATGAGGAAAGTGAGGTAAGAAGGGTACTCCAGATAAAGTTCTACAAGGGTTTCATAAATTGTTATTAGGTGTCACATTTAAGTATTTTGTACAGGAGAGTTTTTCTGCTTGCAAATGTTGTCTGTCATAGGGTATATTCAGTTATTTTAACAAAAAAGAGTCTTAAATCACAAAAATCTTGGGATAGTTTATAACAGAATAATCCTTTAGCTGCTAGCTGCTTCATAGTATACTATACTACTGGCATTTCTTTGTAGTGATTCCACAAGTTTGCTCTTTTCTGTAAAACATCCTCTAAATGTATTTTTTCAAATTATTTGTTATGACATTAGAAAGGTGCTTTATTGAGAAATAACTCACTATAATCCTATCCTTTAAGAGCTCTCTTGTGTGATTTTAAGGAACAGTAAGGGTGAAAAAACTGTGTTTGTGCCTCATAGATCTGTTTGAGAGGAGGATACAAATGCTCAGTTTAACTTAATTGACTGGTGATTTGGAAGATGAGCTGGTCTTAGTATTGAGGAAACCTTTGTAATCCAAGTCAAATCCCTTTACCTTGTATACTGTAAAATTGGGGAAAGGGTATTAAAATATTTTATTTTTTGAATATTGTTTCAACCTAAGAGTAATTCCTCTTTTTTCCTGCTACTGCTAGCTATAAATATCTTTTTTATAACTGACTATCTAAAAAAATTTTTTAAAGAGAAGGAAGGGAAAGGGAGGGAGAGGAGAAAGAAGCATTTTTGCTTATGTATCTGCTTTATTTTGGTCCCCCTCCCTCCTCTCCACAAACCAGGGTCCTTGTGCTTTGTCTGGTCCATACCCTATCCTGAGCCACAAAGGTATGCCCTGCCTTCATCAAATTATTTAATGATAGTGAGAAATTTAAGATTTCATATGAGCAATTTAATATGCATTGAACAGTTCGAAAGCTATCACTAAGAGGTGGTAAGTCATGACTTTTAAGTGCCTAAATAAATTATTAGGATTAAAATAATTCTAATAGCAAATCAATATAGTTGAGATTCAGTAGAATTTTTTTGGATGCCAAAGTTTTGTGACCTATAAAGTGGTGATCAGTACTGTTGTTAATAGCTTCTATTAATTTAAAAATGAATTTATTTTCTGGTTATATTTATTGTACCATCAGTCATTCTTTTATATTTGTTATAGCTTAATTTATATTAATTTATATTAGCCAATAATATACTTGAGCATTTTTATAAACATGTATTCAAATATATGTGAGATTAAATTTAAGGAATGCACTAACTCCTTAGGAAACTATTATAAATTAAGAAATCATTATAAATTAAAAATTTATATAACTTGTAGCATTGGTGTGATTTAGATTTTAAGTCATATAAGGCTCTAATCACAAAATAAGTTCCTGCTCTTAGAGGAAATGCTTTCCATTTTTTGTCGTTGACTATAATGTTGGCCATGGGTTTGTCGCATATAATCTTCATTGTGTTGACTTATGTACCTTCTATCCCCATTTTATGCAGGATTTTTATCATAAATTGGTGTTGGATCTTGTCAAAAGCTTTCTCTGTGTCTGTTAATATGATCATGTGATTTTTCTCCTTGCTCTTTTTGATATGGTGTATTACATTAATAGATTTATGTGTGCTGCAGCATCCTTGTATCCCTGGGATAAATCCCTCTGTTAACGATGAATGATTCTTTTGATGCATTGTTAAATAACGTTTGCTAATATTTTGTTGAGAATTTTTATATCTATGTTCATTAGAGTTATTGGGTCTGTAATTTTCTTTCTTGGTGACTTCTCTATCAGCTTTTGGTATCAATGTGGTGTTAGCCTCATAGAAAGTGTTTGGAAGTGTTCCCTATTCTTCAATATTTTGGAAGAGTTTCAGAAGAATAGGTATGAACTCTTCTCTGAAGGTTTGGTAAAACTCATTAGAAAAGCCATCTGGTCCTGTGTTTTTATTTTTAGGGAGACTTTTGATTACCTTTCGATCTCCTTCCCTGTGATTGTTCTTTCAGGTTTTTGAATTCTTCTAGGTGTAGTCTTCGTAGATTGTATTATTCTAAAAATCTGTCCACTGTGATGTTTTTTATTTCTGTGGTATCTGTTATAACTTCTCCCCTTTCATTTCTGATCCTATTTATGAGAATTTTCTTTCTTTTTTTTCTTTGTGAGTCTAGCCATGGTGTGATGATTTTCTTTATTTTTTCAAAGAACCAACTTTTGGTTTCATTGACTCTAGATTCTTTTGTTTTTCTATTTCATTTACTTCTGCTTGACTTTTTATTATCTCCTTTCTTATATTGATTTTTGTCTTTAATTGTTCTTTCTTTAGTTTTTTTAAGTGTAGAGTTAAATTTTTTTTTGAGATTTTTCTCATTTCTTGAGGTAGGCATGAATTGCAATGAACTTCTCTCTTAGTACTTATTTTGCGGCATCCCATAGATTCTCGTAACTCGTGTCTTCATTTTCATTTGTGTCAAGTATTTTTCAAGTTTGTCTTTGATTTCGTCTTTAATTCAAGGGTCATTCAGAAGCATATTGTTTAATCTCTAGTTAATTTGGAGTTTTCCAGCTTTCTTTTTGTGGGTGATTTCTAGATTTAAGCCATTGTGGTCAGAGAATATGCTTAGTATGATTTCAGTCTTCTAAATATGTTGAGTCATGTTCTGTGTCCCAGTATCTAATCTATCCTTGAGAATGTTCCATATGCACATGAAAAGAACATGATATCTGTAATCATTGAATGAAGAGTTCTGTATATGCGTATTAGACCTAACTATTCCAAATGGTCATTCAGTCCTTCTGTTTCCCTGTTAATTTTATGCTTGGTTGATCTGTTCATTGTTTTAAGTAGGATTGTGAAGCCTCCTGCCATTATTGTGCTGTTGTCAATGTCTCTCATCAGTTCTAATAATACTTAATATATTTTGATGCTCTTTTCATTTGGTGCATATATGCTAATAAGCATTATGTCTTCTTGCTGTATTGACCTTTTAATTATTATATAATGTCCATCTCTGTGTTTTGTTATGCTCTTTGGATGGAAGTCTGTTTTATCCAATATAGGTATTGTTGTTCCTGCTATTTTGTGGTTGTCATTAAACTGTAGAATTGTCTTCCAACCATTGACTTTGAGATTTTGTTTATGTTTTCAAGAAGGTGAGTTTCTGGAATGTAGCAGATGTTGGGTTATGCTCTTTTTTTAAAAAAAAAAATCAATTTGGCCACTCTATGTCATTTGATAGGTGAGTTCAGTCTATTAACTTTCAGGATGATTATTGATATGTAACTATTTATTGCCATTTTGTAATTTGTCTTCCATATATTGTTCCAGACAGTGTCATTGTTCTTCTCTTTCTCTTTTTAGTGGGGTGTAGTTATGTTTTGATTGGTTTTCCTTTTCTTTTTCCATGAAAATGTATTTTGAAGTCACCCTGAGATTGGCATTAAGAATTCCATGTTTATTTGTTATTTTTATTTAAAAGAAGATTAATCTTGCACTCATTGTAGTCATCCTCATTTTTATTCTGCCGGCTTTTTAAATTTAGCTTTGTGGCCGTTTTTTACATGGTGTTTCTTTACACTTTAGAGAACATCCTTTAGTATTTTTTTATAGAACTGGTTTTCTGGCGATGAACTCATTTAACTTTTCCTTATCTGAAAAACTTTTTCATCATTCCTTCAGTTCTGAGTATTAATCTCACAGGTTTTAGTGTTCTAGATTGAAATCCTTTTCTTTTAGCACACTGAATATATCATGCCATTCCCTTCTGATCTATAGAGTTTCAGTTGAGAAATCTTTTGTTGGTCTTATGGAGAATCCTTTGTTTCTCCTTCTCTAGCTGCTTCTAGGATTTTTCTTTATCTGTATTTTTGACATTTTGATGACAATGTGTCTCAGTGTAGGTCTATTTGAGTTTCTTTTGTTTAGAACTCTGAACTTCCTGGGTCTGGATGCTTCATTCTTTCTTCATGTTAGGGAAATTCCCAGCTGTTATTTCTTCAAATACTGTTTCTGTCCCCTTCCTCTCTCTTTTCTTTATGGGACCTCTCTGATGCTAATGTTGTCTCTTTTGATGTTATCCCATGGTCTCTCAAATGCTGTCTTCATTTCTTTGCATTCGTTTATCTCTTTGCTGTTTGCTTCAGTGCATTCCTCTGCCCGTTTTTCTAGTTCACTGAGTCTTTTGTAGGCTTCATCCATCCTATTCTTACGTTCCTCTATTGAGTTCTTCAGTTCAACTATCATATTCTTCATTTCTTTGATATCTTGCTTTACTTCTCTCTTTTTTGTTGTTATCTTTTTTCTGTCTATTGTTTGCTTGTTTCCATGAGTATGTTTATCATTGTTGCTCTAAATTAATCCTCAGGTAGTTTACATAGTCTGAGTATTCAGATTTTTCCGAGGCTTTAACTTGATCCATCATTTTGTGTTTATTTCTCTATGTCTTCACTCGGGCATTCTATTTTTTTTCCTCTGGGCTCAGTTTCCCTGCAGTGATGGCATTGTGTAGGATACTGACGTGTACCAGGGAAGACTGGATCTTGATTTGACCACAGAATTCTTGAGTTCTTTGGTATCACCACTGGCTATATTTGTTAAAGTTCTCAGGTAGACCCTGAGGCCCAAGGGTTGGAGTTTGTTTGGCAGATACAGAGCTTTCACCCATCATCCCAGCTCTGAGCAGTTAGGACCACCTTGTCATTGACCAACAATCAGCAATCAGGCTACAGTTCCTCTTCCACCACGGCATGACGCTAGTGGGTAGCATGAATTTCTCCCTTCTGGAATACTCTCTTCTTCCTTTAAGCTTGGGGGTGGGATTTCCAGTGTGGTGGATCCTCCTATCTGCCTTTTGGTTATGGTGGTGCTGTGCGCATCATCGACTCCTGCTCAGTTCCTCCTGCTCAGTTTCCACCCTGTACCAATATCCTCTCTTCTGGCTCTCTGTTCCAGTCATACTAGGTGGGTTCTCTGATGCTTTCTCAACTCCTGGGAGGTCCAGTTCTTTCTTTGACTCTAGCCCCTCCACCACTGCCTGAATCCTAAATCTGTGGTGTAGCTCTGAACCCTGATATTTTTGCCTCCCTTTTGTGATTGTGATTGCTGCTGTTATTTCTGTAGCTTCTAGGTCTGCTTTTCCTCAATGTTCGTGTCTGGAAAATAGATGTATTCCTAGTTCTATGGGGCAAATGAGACTCAATTCTGCTGGGTTGCCATCTTGACTATGTTCCCATCTTTTTTTTGTAAGTCCTATAAAAGACCTATTAAGAATGGATTTTAGATTTCAAATGTTTTGGAAAAGAATTGAAATAATATTATTGTATAGTGTGAAAGTTACATTAAATTCAAACTTCGGTATCCATAAATAAGATTTTGTTGGAACATATTTTTACTGGAACATATCAGAACTCTTTTGTTTACATATAGTATGTGACCACTTTTGTACTGCAACAGCAGAACTGAATTTTGCTATTATTATGGCATGGCCTGTAATGCCCAAAATCACGAATATGATTTCTCACCCGTTACAGGAGAAACGTTTTGACCCCTGTACTAGCATGTAGGGAGTTATATTAGTAAAGAAGTTATTGGAGAATCCAGGAGATAATGTCTTGGATGGGGGTATAACATCACATATGGATACAAGTAGATAAGCACTGGAAGATATTTTGAAGAGAGGATGAGAAGACTGGCTTTTGAATTAGTATGCTGGTGAAATTGATTGAAAAAAGTTTTTTTCCTTTACTGAAAAAAGACAATCATTGGACAAAAAAGTAAAACTATGTTTTATCTCATTCTATATGTTGTATTTTAAAAGACAAAAAATATATGTCACTCTTAAAAGCACTTTAATATTAAATTAAAAACATTTATATATTTATCACAAGAAGGCATTTTGAATTATCATGCTTGCTCTGTAACTAGGTGCTTACTATGTATTTTGCATTTTCTAGTCTCTTTTTATATAATTCTCATCCTAAATTTTATGACTATTGTGAGCTTTTTGAAGACAGTACATTGTTTTAAATGACTTGCAGATATAAACTTAGGGAGAATACTTAGAAACCAGTCTAAATTTCATATGGGTTATGTGACTCTAGCATGTACTTTTTCACTTTACCTGAGTGTTTCATCTAAGATAGGGAACTTTTTATTATTTTTATGTTTAAAAATTATTTGATTTTGTTTTAAGTGTTTTTCTCTCTTATATAGCTCCCTTACTGTAATGTATATAATACTCTTTGAAACTTTAAAACTGGAGTATATGACATTTCCTATACAATTATTTATTTATTTATGGGAAGGTACAGGTAGGAATGAAGGCTAGCGGAGGCATACTGGCAGGAAGAGAGGGGAAGAAGTGCTTTTATTTATTTGTTTTATTGAATTGTTCATCCTGGTTATTCCCCCGGTCCTGGGATAGGAACCTAGGTCTTTGAAATGTATGTAAACTGCCCTGGCTGGAGGCCACAGACTAAATTGCTGCTCCACCAAGATGCACCAAGAAACATTTATTTGTTTTATTTAGTTGTTCATCTCAGTTGTTCTCTCGACCCCTTGTCTTAAGCCTGGGTCCTTGGGATGTATGTGGACTACGTCCTATGGCTTTATCCACTAGGCCATCATGGTGCATAGTGTATAATTGAGTTACTTTTAAACAGTAATCTAATCTTTTAAACATGTAGTTTTTGTCCATTTGCTATACTGACATAAAATTTTATGGAATTATATTTTTATAGTTCTTTATACTTTTCTAACCATCATAATGTATAAGTAAATGTGTGTATGTATTTGAGATATAAATCTTAAATCCTATAAGTTTCTTCTATCTTATTTTTCTAGCTTCCAGTCTGTGCTTATGGATATTCTCTATTGCTTTATATGTTTTCTAAAAGCTTGCTCCTTATAATCAATCAGTTATGAATTTTAAACTAACAACTTTTATTTGAAACCGCACACTGACTTTTTTTATGCTTTTATGTTTGCAGCTGATGTTTATATTTATTTATCAGGGTATAAGTTTTCAACAAGGAAATGTTCACATTTTCTTTGATCATTTCCATATTAAAAAAACTGAGTTTAAGTTGTTCATCTTTTAAATCAACAAGCAAAGTTTTTCTTTATATTCTTTAATATTTGACATGTCATGGATATTTAATTATGTTTGTATATTGTTATTTAGGTGACTATTATATGGTTAAAAAGATTTTGGAGGAAAACAGTTCAGGTGACTTGAACATAAATTGCGTAGATGTGCTTGGGAGAAATGCTGTTACCATAACTATTGAAAATGAAAACTTGGATATACTTCAGCTTCTTTTGGACTACGGTTGTCAGGTACAAGGCTAGATAAATTTTATCCAGTAGCTTCTAAGTACTATTAGTTACAGCATGTTTCTAATTTTTCCTCGTTCCTTCCCTTCTTTCTCCCTCCCCCCACCTTGTCTTTCTTTCACTTTTTATTTAGTTTTGAGCCATTGAAAAATTTAAAACAAAACCAAAAAGCCTTTTTAAAATATTCCATTTTGATTTGATTTATCTTTTTCTCCCTAAGTTTTGCTTTTCTCCCATTATATGTTTTACAGCATCTAACAGGTAATTATTATGACTTATTAAAGGCAGTTTTGTATTACAAATATTATTGTTATTATTATTTATACTATATCCAAAAATAGTGTGTTTGGAAGTGTCAGGGAAATGGATTTTTCTACCACCCATAATATAATTTGCAGGCATAAGTGCTCCTGATTCAAAAAACAATTTTGCATTTGACTTTGATTTTTCCTATGTTTTATTACATTTTCCTTTTTGTCTGAAATTTAATATTTGCTTTTAACTAAAGGTGAATAGCTTTTTAAACTGGAAAATATTAGCCTTTCCATTTGTCTTCTCAGCAGATCAGGTAGAAAGAAACTTGTGTTTAAGTCTTGAAAGAGTTCAGTCAAAAGATTTTAAGAGAAAACTAATGATATTTTTCTTTTTTGTTTGTTTGTTTGGCCTATGATAGAACTTAGAACATGAAAATGGACCCTTTTGGTTTTTTCTTTCATATAATAGGATTGTGTGCTTTGTTGTAGCTTTGAATTAACAAAACTTTGTTTAAGTAGGTTTTATATATATGCCCAGATGTATTTATATAGGTATTACAAACTATAGTACTTATTGTCTGTATGGCCATAGAGAATTTTTTTTAATTGCTTTCTCATCGGTCTCAGCTATCCAGAGCACTACTGAGAACCAGAACGTACTAAGTAAAAAATACCTCTAAGCAGCCAGGGTTGATACCATGAAGTTCCCAGTGAAGTTTAAGAACTTTAGTCATAGGAGTGTTTCTGGAGCCCTCTATCAAAGTCTGCTTTTTTCTTACTTTAGATTCCACTTTAATAAACTTAGTTTTCTAATCCATGGAAAAGTAGAGGGACATTAGAAGGGACACTAGGGCTGCAATGGAATAAAATAAGACATAAATCCTCTGACTGTTTAATGAAGAAGTCAGCAGCATTATATATCTGATAATCTCTGAAGAAGTTATATGTTAGAATGGTAATTCGTTTTATAACAATGACCCAGTGTCAATAAGGAAAAGTTAAATTATATTCAGTACCTATAGTTTTTGAAGAAAGAATACACACACACACACACACACACACACACACACGCAGTACTTCTGAAAACAAACTTCCATCGAAATAATTTCAGAGGTAAGCACGTTAAGGTATAAGCTTCAGTTACTTAGAGAATAAAGTTGTAAGGAAACTCAGTCCCTGAGAGTCCTGGGTAAATTAAGTATTATGGTATAATAATTTTTTTTTGGTGTTTTATACATATTATTTGATGTCTGTAATAATTTTGCAATATACATGTTTCAAATATTTAATTACATTTGAACATCATAATCAGTGTACATAGATGTTACATTTTATAGATCAGAAAACTGAGGCTCATAGACTTAACTGAATTGCCCTAAGTTCTAAATTACTAAAGGCAAAGCTAAGATTTGAACCAGATCTTCTGACTGCAAATCCCATGCTCTTTCTAGTCCACTGTGTTCTATCTCAGTTACCTGTGTCTTATCGTTTAGTAAATGTCCAAGGCCTTCAGTTGAGTGTGATTGTAGAAAAAGAAGTAAAATCATGAACTCTACACTACAGGTCATTAAAACTTATTGGTCAATGAAAGTACACATGAATTACAAACCTGTAATCCTAAAGCATATTTGTTAAGTGCTGAGTAGTAATCATAGTTGACCTTTGTATATTTTTTTGAAGTTGCAGAATGCTTTCATTGTTTTATCTTGTGTTATATTAGTGACTCTCAACTGGACAATTTTATCCTGGATAAGAAATTTGGCAAACTCTAGAGACACTTTAGGTTATACAAATGAGGCTTGGGGTTACTACTGGCATTTGGTGGGTGGAGGCTAGGGTTGCTACTAAAAACCCTGCAGTGTGCAGGACTGCCCTCCATAGAAAAAACTTATCTGACCTCACATGTTAATAGCCCCACTGTTGAGAAACTGTTTTATACTGAAGCTTGTGGTCTATAATAGATGTTTTAGTATTGTAGCAAAGAGATGACTGTAGATTGGAGTTAGCAATAAAGTTTTCATGAAGAGTGTCAGTTAAACTCAACTCTGAAATATTAATAATTGCTAATATTTATTTAGTGCTACTGCATACCAGGAACCTTAAATAAATTTACTTACTCATCTTCAAAACAGCCCTATGAGATGGGTACTGTTATTATCCCCATTTTTACAGAGGAGAAAACCAAAATACAGAACTTGCCCAAAGTCTCTCCATGAACGGCAGACCTGGAATTTGAACCCAGCTTCTGGATCCAGAGTTCATATTCATACTCTTACCTACTACCCAGAACTACTCTCAAAAATACTAGATAAGTATGAAACAGAGGATGTGGACTAATAACGTAAGCAAAGTTACAAGCAATGTAAATTCTTGAGACAGTGCATTGACTTAACCTTTTTGAATAAAATAGTTTGGAGAATAGTGGGAAATGTTTGGAAATACAACTAAAGCAAAACTGATAAAAAGGATCTGAATGCCAGGCTAAGAAATTTGGATTTTATATGATAGATAGTGAGGTCATTAAATGATTTTTGAGGAAGGATATGATCTGTCCACTGGTATTTTAGAAAAATTACTCTAGTGGCTATGTCTAGTATAGATTAGAAAATGCAAAATGGGTCAGCACTTTTATGGTACATATCCACATATTAAGGGGATAAAGCCTGAATTGGAATACACTTTACCCTCCTCCGTATCCATGTGTTTGCATCTGTGGGTTCAACCAACCGTGGGTCAAAAATGCGTATTATGTAGTTAGGTCTACTGTGGTTCCATCTGTGCTGAGCAGACTTTGTTTCATCATCATTATTCCCTAATACAGTATAACAGCTATTTACATAAAGTTTACAATGTATTAGGTATTATGAGTAATCTAGAGGTGGTTTAAAGTATACATAAGATTATGGAGGTTATATGCCATTTTATAAGGGACTTGAACATCTGTGCCCTTTGGTATCCACAGGGGTCTTGGATCCAATCTGCTGTGTTTAAGAACAGATAACTGTAGAATGGTGTGGTCAGATATAAGACATATTAAAAGGAAGTATTGATGGAATTTAGTGAGCATTTAAATTTGAAAGGAGGATTTTGAAGGAGTTCAAAATGTTTTGGATGGATGAAAGAAAACAGTGAAGAAAAAGGCTTGGAGCAGAGATAAGTGAATTCTGGTATAAGTTTTATTTATTTTGAGAATATCAGGCAGTCTCCAGTGGACAGTTATAGATGAAGGTTACATCACTAGGGAGAAGTCAGACTGGAGAGATACATTAAGAAGTCATAGAGATAAAATACCACCAGTGTTTCAAGAGTGGGTGAAGCCACAGCTAAGAGCAAATGACTGGTGCTTAATCTTTCTTACAGAAGCATCATTAATAAGGCATATTAGAAAGAAAGACTTTCATTAAAGGAGTTAGGATAGTGCAGCATTGTGAAGACAAAAGAACAGTTTCTATGTATTGCTTAGAAATCAAGGAAAAGAGGAGGTAGGTAAGGCCATGGACTTTGGAATTCTGCTACTAGGAGAATCAGAAATGAAATGATTTGAAGAATTTGACAAAGTGAAAAGAAAAAGACTTGATTGGTAAGAGAAAGATAGGATCAATCAATTAAACAAAGAGTGAGGAAGGATTTAATGTCTTGGGACATGGGGGCTAGGACTGGGATTTCTGTGAATGAAGGATTATGATCCTGTAGAAGACAGGGGAACATTAAATAGAATACCATAGTGGAAAAGTTAGATCGAGAAAGGATGTAAGTAACTTCTTACTCTGAGCTTACAGAAAAGAGTATGAGAATTGTTGAAAAGACAGATTCTGAGGTGAAAAGGAACATAGCAACCTCTTACATACATGATATATAATAGATTTTCACAAAGACTAGTCAAATATTTTCAAGAAACAATGAGGACATTTTGTATACTTTATAGGCATTTAAAAATAATTTAAGATTTTTTTTTCTTCAGAACTGTCTGATTTATCATATAGCATCATTTGTGCAAAATATGTCAATGGTAACTTCTTATTTATGTGACTTTTTAATATAAATAAATAATATACCTGAAGCTTATCCTTTTAAGCATAGAAAGGTTTAGCATGAATTTTTCTTTATTCTTTACTAGTATATCTGAATGTAATTTAACTTTACAATAATTAAATAGGAATCACTGAGAATATAATTCTTTTACTTTGCCTCATACAGTCTGAAACTATTAGAATGTCTGTCTTTATATGAAATAACTTCCGGTTGCTATGGATTGCCAGTGATTTTGCTATACCGATATTTAAACTTTCGATAATTTTTTCATCCTTTTGTTCTACATTGTTGGTCTTAATCCAGGTATTCCCTTAGTCAGTAAAGATCTGAAGGAGACTTGGGAAAGTAGGTATCTATCATTTAAAAATAAACTCTATGTCAGTGTGCTTGAAGTAATCCTTTCTGGGTAATAATGCCCATAAAATGAGTTTGTGAGTACTCAGCATGGTTTTTAATAGGAAAGTTGCAGCAGTGTTTCACATGGTTGAAGTTGCCTGGTGTTTGATTTTGAAAGCAGTGGCATTATTATAGTTAGCTTTATAAATTAAAAGTAGAAATCATCAATTGAATGTTTAATAGTAATGAACACATGGTTCTTTTTGTTTGCTTCACATGACCAAGTGTGGTAAAAACTGATGAGATATGTTTGTAAAACAGAATAATAATACTATATAAAGAATAAACTTACAGCCCTAAAAGTTTTAAGGGATAAAATAATGAATTAAATTCTCATCAAGGTAGGGAATTTTTCCTGTGAGAATACATGGTGGATTTTAGTGGTTGAATGTGGCCTCTAACACTTCCTTGGAAGCTCTTAGGACTGTTTTTAGACATCCACATAAAGTCTGCCATTTTTAGGTGTATTTTTAACATCTGGATAAAATGGATGAAAACTTTATTTTTTCAGCTACAAAGAACATTCAATATATGATATAGGTTCATTTTCAGAAGAGAAAACGCTGATTTAAATAACATTAAAGATTAAAAGACATACAGATAGAAAATTATTAGAGCATTTTCTTATATTAAATCATTATTTACTCCCACGTTTTCCTTCTGCCTTTGTAGTTTTCTTAAAAAAAAAAAAATCCCAAAAATTGATGCCATATTTGCCAAGTGTAATAATGGGATTATGGACTTTGTTACAAAGAGTTGAAAAGTACCCATTTCCTCAGCTTTTATTTACTTTTTTCTCCTGTTAAGGTGAGTCTTCAAAATGACTATGCTTTGGAGTAAAACTATAGTTACTTCTCCCTGTTTTCTCTAAGTCCAGTTTATGGTTTTCACTTGATATGCTGATATTAATTTCAAGTTTGTATCATTTTAACCACTCATGTATGTTTTAAAGTTGAGATTAGATGATCCCCTATCCCCATTTACATACTATCTATTGTTCCCTTTCCTTCCAGTTGCACTGATGATGATTTTTATTAGACTGAAAGCAATCCTTTACCTGCAGAAATAGTTCTTGAAATGTTAAGATTCATTTGGCTCAAAATCCAAGAGTAAAGATCTTGAAAAACATTTACATTTTTTTCAACTTTAGATGCTGCATGTATTGGCACTGTTCCATTAATAAACCCCACTATCAAGCATTCATTATTTTACCAGCTTGTATAGTGAAATTAGGACAGTAAAGTGTGTGTTGTGGAACACAGAAGTACTGCTGAGATAGGCAGATTTTCAATTTTGACAGATTAAATATTTGAAAATTCAGTATCACTGTACATAATACAGTTTAAATTTTAAAAGATTTACGAATTACTAAACATAAATAGTTTGGCTTTTTATCCTCAATTTTCATTTTTAATCTTTTTTTTTTAAAGTCCACAGATGCACTTTTGGTGGCAATCGACTCTGAAGTAGTGGGAGCTGTTGATATACTACTTAATCATCGACCAAAACGATCATCAAGACCAACTATAGTAGTTAGTACTCTTAAATATTACTTTGGATTTTTAAGCCAAAATAGATCTTCTGCCCCTTTGCTATTTTTTCCTTCCTCCAAATTTATTTTGCTTTAAGCAAATTTTTTTTTTCACTTTGTGAAATCTTGTTTTAAAGTAAGTAGATACAGGAATTATAGTGCTTTCAGAAAACCTTTTTTGTTGTTGTTTAGTGGTATTTCCATGATTTTGTCAATAATTTTAGTTTAGAACAATCTGTAGGCTAAGTTGAAAGTACAGATTTATTTCCAGATAAACTTAAGAATTAAATATAAACAATGAAATCATAAAACTGAAAGAAAATGTAGATAAATATTTAATTGATAGTGAATGGAAGGACTAAGCATAAAAGTAATGAACACAAATTATTGTGGCATATCCTTTGGCTATATAGAAGTAAAATTTATATGACTCAGATATAAGGCAAAATTTTGAAAGCAGAGGGATAACTAGCTAAAGGCATTTTTAGCATATATTACAAATTCAAAATCTTAATCAAATTGATGAGAAATACCAAAGCGAAGAAAGCATATGAAAAAAAAATCTCAAAATAAAATTAAAAGATTAAGTCTTGTTGATACTCAAATACAATGAGATCATCATTTTTCTTATTAAGTTAGCAAAGATAAAAAATAATCATTAATGGCAGAGAGTAATAAAGTCTCAACAATCTCCCACTGATAGGGAAGATACTTTAGAAGTTTGGTAGAATATATCGTAAATGGGAAAGATGTTCATATTTAGTGTAATGTTTTCTGCTCTAAGAATGTATCAAGGAAATAGTCAGAAATGTTGACAAAAGTGTTACTTGCAACCTCATTTGTAGCAGTGGAAAAAAACCAATATGATCCAGTCTAAGCATCCCAAAATAGAAGATTGGAAATGGAAATAATTACATATATATATTAGAATGGAGTCTTAAAATAACATTTAGGAACAATAGTGAACTGTCCATGTAGTAGGATCCAAGATTAAAAATACAATACAAAAGGAACTGTATAAATTTATAACAAAATGTTACTTAATACATCTATTGCCAAATTAAGGATTTTTTTCTTACTCTTTTTCTTTATTGTGTTTTTACTTAGGAATATTATCACTATAAATTCTAATTTAAGAAATATTGTATATCCAAAAATTATAATTATAGTATTTGTTATGGCAAAGATATAGTTAAATAAGCAGTTTAAAAACTGCTGATAAGCTGACTATATGTAGGAGAAAATAATGTTTTAAGAGTTACAAATTGCTATAGATTATCTACCATTATCTGAGAATTGTAAGAAACTCCACTAAATTGTAAAGTTTATCATGTATTAGCTGAAATATTTTACTTTTGTTTAGTCTCTCAAAAAGTTTGTGTTTAAGAGTGACTTTCTCCAGAGAATAGTACCACATAGAATATAACTGACAGTAAGAAACTAGCAACAGAGAAAAAAAGCCTTTCTTGTCTTTTAAGTCATTTTCATGAGAGGAAGGGTGGTGTCTAATATGCTAGGGTGTTGGAGCAACTGATGGGTATTTTGTCACTTTCTCTGTTACCAATGACAATTCATTCTTAAGATTTAAAAGGCCCTGGCAGTTTGTATATACTGAGTGAAAGAACACTTTCTACTCTATCTCTAACAAAAAGGTTATCCAACCTTTGTTTAAATAATTTCAGTGACAGGAAGATAACATTTTAACAAGCCTTTTATTTCTAGAAAGACAGTGTCAAATATTTTTATATACTTTCTTTAACCATGTCAGTGAATTCATTCTGCATTCTGGATAAATCAGAATTATCTTTTGATAAATTTTAAATTTCAAATGTAGGGTTTTTTTTACTAGTACCTAGATTATATTATGAATTTTAATCTGTATATCTAATAGTGTTTTTCATGTAGTCAGCTATGTTTCATAAGAAAAATGAGGATATTTTCTCTTAAAGTATTAAATATAATTTTCTCCTCTATAACCAGCTATAGGAGAAAGGGCTAAATTTTTCGGTTTCTCTGTAACGTTTAAATCATTAATTTGAAGTGTGCAATAAATGTGAAATACATAAATAAACTTCATAAAAGAGGGAAAAATAAATATATCAAAATATTAAAAACTACCAGTAATCACAGGAAATTGAATTAATATTTTATAATAGTATTTTTCACTCATAAATTGGGACTGATCATGTATGATGAGTAAACCTTTTGTGTAAAATGAGTAAGTTCTATATTATTGGTAATACAGGACTTTGATAATATGTATCAAGAACTTTAAAAATGTTTATGGCCTTTAGACCTATAATCCCATTTCAGGGGTTCTGTGTTAATGAGATAATGCTAAATTCTGAAAAAACTATATTCATAAAGATATTTTGTGATAGTGTTATTTTAATTAGTAAAATTTAATATCTTGAACTTATGTTTAAGGCTATGAACTTTCTTAAATTGAATGCATGATTCTGTATATGAATTTTTATGAAAAATTCCAATCAATAGGTTTATAAAGTTATTAAAAGGCCCTTGATCTTCAAAATACTTCAGACCATTTTTTAAAATCATTAGTGCCAAATCAGGATGTTCTTGAAAGGGGTGTGGCGGAGAGAGAAGTAAAAGGAAATACTATGAAGTGTTCTTTTGGTAGTAGGAATGTGAATATTTTTATAATGTTTGTGTACTGCTTTTACAATGTTACTAAAATCTACCAAAGAACAGCTGTGAACCTGATGAGCTAATGCTATGGAATCAAACAGCTCTCAGGATAACTTCCTCTGTGAAAAAGTGAGAAATATTGGAAAGACTATGCAGTAATAATAAAATAGTCAACATTTTAATTTAACCCTGATTCTTTATTTACTAATGTTTCTTTTTCCTCATGTCGTGTCATCATCTGGCCTTTGAGTCCATGTAGTGAAAGGAGCTCTGGCTCCAGACTAATACAGACCTAGCTTCTGATCTGAACTTTGCCAACTTTATTGTATAACTCGGGCATATTAACTTCTCTGAGCCTCAGTTTCTTCATAGGGATTATAATTGTTCAATTTTGTAGACTACTGTAGGTATCAAATGAGATGATAAACAAAGTACCTGACAGTTCCAGGACTTATTAAATAGAGGCTGATTGTTAGTGTTTTTGTGCATCTGTAACAGGAAGTATAGTATAGGTAATGACTGGGAATATGTAGAGAATTTTAGAAAGTTAAGTGTGCTTCCTATTTATCCCTTTCATATACCTTCATTGCTATTAATTTGGAAAGGTTTGCTGAAGAGGTAGAATTTTTAGTTTTTCTCATACATTTTTATTCTGCCTACTTTTAGAATTTCTGTTTTTCCATTATATTGTTTTTCTAAAAATCTTATTTATCCTTGTCATGCATGTGTTCACAATTTTGTGAAAATTAAACAATTTTTCCTAAAGTTTTTCTCTAGATATCCTCTTTTCTTTGATAGAACAGAATTCTAATTTTAGCCTGTTTCCTATTGAAGTCTGTCATGCTATATTGCATTTAAGTTTTAAAAAATGTAATCTTGGTAAAATGTTGATCATATTCCTTAAAATAACTTTATGTTCTTTGTGTCATCCAATTTTTTCCCATTTCATTCTTCAGATAATAGTGGGTTTTTTTGCCATTGTAAATATTAACTTTTGGGCATTTGTATAAATGTTTTTCAGAAACTAATGGAGCGAATTCAGAATCCTGAGTATTCAACAACTATGGATGTTGCACCTGTCATTTTAGCTGCTCATCGTAACAACTATGAAATTCTTACAATGCTATTAAAACAGGATGTATCTCTGCCCAAACCCCATGCAGTTGGCTGTGAATGCGCATTGTGTTCTGCAAAAAACAAAAAGGACAGCCTTCGGCATTCCAGGTTGGAAAATTAAGATTTTAATAAATAGATATATGATGCAGTACGGTAGATATCAATGAAGTTTTTTGTTGTTCTTTATATCCTTTAAGAACTATAGTACCGAGGTGACTTATGAATGCCAATCTTCTGATTCCTTTGCTTAATACAATGAATATTGCATTTTGAAGAAATATTTGCTAAATGATGAATAATTAGGAAAATCAAAGTATAAGTAAGGCTTTTCTCATACTTCTGCTAGTGGGGGAGGGGGCATTATTTTCTTTCAAGAAACAGAGTTTATTAACTGAAGAGAATTTCCAACTAGTAAGAAGAGGTAGAGAAACTTCCTATCTTATAAAAATTATTTACTGTCAATTTTTTGCTTCTTATGCCTCTTACTTCCCCTTTCATACAATATTCGAGAGCTTTTCTCTTCCCATTTTCCCTGGTTAAAAATATTAAGAACTGAGGAGTGAATAAACATGAACATGAGCAAGATCACACTATTGGGCATGTTGAGTAAGTTGTTTCTGGGCTAAACTTGAGAATAGATTTTTTTGGCATAATCCTTTTCATATATACTATCTATATAATAATCAGATATAGTTGAAATTTTGTCAAGTATAATATTTTACTATGAAAAATGTGGTCTGGAAATCCCAGACAGCTGTTGACAAACTTAAAATTAAGGATTGTTTTATAGTATATAAATGATCTTTAAAACTGCAAAGCATTTACCCTTAACTCCTTCCTCACGTCATTTTAGGTGGATTGACAGTCACAAATCCGTAAGGTGGAAAAGCTCTTCTGAGGATTAGTTTAATATTTATTTGTAGAGGCTAAACTGGGAATTTAAAATTTTTTTAAGTCTATTTTATAGTGAGGTATATGTTTCTCTTAGATTTGGTTGATATGATGACTGCATTAGTTAACCTTTTAGCTTTAAAATGCATGGTATGTAAAATAACAACTAGGAATGATCTTTAAGGCTTTTTTTAGTTTTAATCCTTTATTAATACTAAACATAAGTATTTTCAAATAATTTGCTTGCTAAAAATGTTTATAGTTGAGGCAGTTGTGGGTAGGGCATTGGTGCTGGAGAGTACACTTTAACATGGCTTAGTTTGAGGTAGGGAAAAGGCTAGTACTCATTATTTTTAGAGACGCTCTATCTGGCATTCCACCTCTAAAATATGAATAAGAATGAAAAGGTGGAAGGCACTTTATGCAGACAGTATGCATTGTATGATTCTGGTTTATTTAGCAACCTGCAAATGGTTTGGTGCGTTTTTGGAAAGTTTGAGAGAGTTTATTGTTGATGTTTGATAAAAGTTATATCAAATGTCACAAAGTTAAAGCAAATGACTAAAGTCATTTCCAGAAATTGCTAAATAGAACTGAAGAAAAAGAGACAAACTGTGTAAAAATATGTTTGTTTAAAGGTTTCAGTGAAATAGAAGAGCCAATGTACTGGCAATAATAAATTGAGGCAATTTGTATTTATAAGATATTGGTTTTTAAATTTCAGAGATGATGCAGTACCAGGTGACAATAAGATCAAGGGGCAATAATTTTAAATGGGATAGGGAAAAGTTGTGGACCATTGTAGTTTTGAATAATATTTTCAGTAGTGTAATTGCTATAATAGGATTTTAGTCTCAATATTTGATGCATTGTGAAATTTCAATTGGTAACTTTAAGGATGATATGAAATCTTTCTTATCTATTAAAGGAAAATAAAAAATTTGAATTTGACAAACATTGGAATTGGGAGAGAGAGCCTGGTTTAATTTGCATTTTTCTCATGTCTTAAGAGAGCAACCATGTTATATATTAATTTGACACAATTTCCAAATCTTCTTTGATGAAATATCCAAATTTTCTGCCCATTTTAAAATTGGATCGTCTGCTTATTATTATTGAATTGTAAAATTTATTCATATGTTTGGACCAATTCCTTTATCAGACATATTTTTGTGCATGATTTCTCCCAGAGTGTGATGTCTTTTTATTTTTTACCATGGTATCTTTTGAAGGTAAAACCTTAGAATTTTGATGAGGTCCAACTTGTTATTTATTTTTCTATCATGGATTGTATTTTGGTTTCATACCTATATTCGCTTAAAGCAAAGTCACAAAGATTTTCTCCTAGAACTTTTGTAGCTATTAAGATTTACATTTAAGTCTAAGATCTATTTTGAATACATTTTTGTGTATGCATGATATAAAAGTCTAAATTATTTTTCTGTTTTTTATCTATAGCCAACCATTTGTTGTTCCAGCATCATTTACTGAAAGGACTAGTTTCCCCAATTGAATTTTCTTTAATTTACACCTTTGAAAATCATCTGGGCATAAATGTGTGGTCTTTTTTCTATACCCTGTTCTGTTCCACTGCTTCATATCCATCCTTTATACCAAATGTACTCTGTCTTAATTGTTACGTAAGTTCTTCTTTTATTTTAAAACATATTTTGGGCTACTCTATGTCCCTTGCATTTGAAAATAAAAATTCAAATTTTTTTACAAAAATTAGGCAAAAATGTTTGCTAGAATATTTGAGATTGCATTGAATCAATTTGGGTATAATTGTAATTTTAATAATATTAAATCTTTCAAGCTATAAGCATGGGTTACGTCTTTATTAGATCTCCTTAATTTCCGCAATGTTTTGTAGTCTTTAGTGTACAAGTGTTGTGCTTCTTTTTAACAATTTATTCCAGAGTATTTGTTTTATAGTATTATACATGAATTTTTTTTCTTAGTCTCACACAAAGAACAGGCCAGGATAGGTGATTGCTCCTAATTTTTGAAGCTCAGAGATATGTTTAAAGCCCAAGATCATGGAACTACTATAGTCTTTCTCCTTAAAAAATATATAAATATTGAAGTAACATTACATTATAAGTGTCAGGTATGCATCATTATAAATAAACATTTGTATATGTACCATGTAAAATCCACTTCTATCTTTCATCATTCTATTAACTGTTTTACCCTGTCTACTCATGCTCCTTCCTCCTTCCCTCTGGTAACCACTAATTCAATCTTAATAGTCTAAACATTTATTTTTGTTTTGTTTAGCTTACTTTTTTTGTTTATGTGCCACATATTAGTGAAATCACTTGTTATCTTTTTTCAGTATTATTTCACTAAGCATACTACCCTCTACATCCATTCATTTTGATGTAAATGGTAGGATTTATCTTTTTTCTTTTTATATCCAAGTTAACATTCCTGTGTGTGTGTGTGTGTGTGTGTGTGTGTGTGTGTGTGTGTGCCACATCTTTTTGTTGTTATTCTTGAGGTAATTTTTATTTGCAACACAAGTTTTAGATGTACAGTTTTACTCATCAAATATAAAACACACTATGCTCATCACCACATTTCGCCATTGAATCCCTACTACCCTTTTCTCTGGCAACCTCAGTTCTGTTTTCATTGTGTAAGGGATAGATTTTTTAAGGGGAAGGAAGGAGTCAGGAGTGGACAAGCAAGCAGGTAGGGAGGGAGGAAGAGAGAGGGGAGGAAGAAGCATTTTTATTTATTTATTCAGTTGTTTAGTTGTTTCCCTAAGACCTTGGTCACAGACCCAGATTCTTGGGCTGTAGGTGGAGTACACCAACCAAAGATTTAATCACTGAGCCACCTATGCATGCCTAAGGAATAGTTTTTGTTCTGTTTTATCTGTTAGTTTGCTTCATTTCTCTATATTCCATAGGCAAGTACAATCATCCACCATTTGTCTTTTCTTCTGACTTACTTTACTTAGCATAGTCCCCTCTAGTTCTATCCATGTGACATGGCAAAATTTCATCTTATTTTTAATAGCTGAGTAGCATTCCATTGTGTATATGTATACCATATCTTTATCCACTAATCTGTCAATGGGCACTTAGGTTATTTCTAGTTCTTGACTATTGTAAATACTGCTGCAAATGAATGTAAGATGCATATATATCCTTTTTTCAGTTTAATTACATGTATCTTCCTAAATTTTTTTCATATTCTTCAGATAGATACTTAGAAGTAGAATTGCAGAATATTATTGTAGTTCTGTATTTAACTTTTTTAGGAACTCCATACTCATTTCCACATGGATTCACCAATTTACATTTCCACTAATGATGTACAAGAGTCCCCTTCTGTCCACACCTTTGTCAACACTTACTGTTAACTAATTGTTTTGATATAGGCCATCTCACAGGTGTGAGGTGATAACTCATTGTTATTTTGATTTGCATTTTCTTAATACCAAGAGATGTGCAATATCTTTTCATGTGTCTGTTGGTCATCTTTATATCTTCTGCCCATTTTTTTAATTGGAGTCTTCTTTTGTTGTTTAGTTTTATAAGTTCCTTATATGTTTTGCACCTAACCTCTTGTCAGATGTATGATTTGCAAATATCAGCTCCCATTCAGTTGGCCGTCATTCCATTCTGATATTGGCTTCTTTTACAATGCAAAAGCTTTTTAGTTTCATGTTGTCCCTTATGGTTTTGTTTTTGTTTTCCTTGCCATTGGAGTTGAGTCAAAGACATTTCTAAGGCTGACGTTAAAAAGCTTATTAAGTTTTCTTCTTGGTATTTTATAGTTTCCAGTCTTCCATCCAGTTATCTTATTCATTCTGAATCAATTTTTGTATGCTGCTAGAGAATGTCTACTATACTTTTACATGTGGCGATATAATTTTTCCAATACCATTTATTGAAGAGATTTTTTATTCTCCATTGTTTCCTCTTGGCTCCTGTGTTATAAATTAGTTGTCCGTATATGTTTATTTCTGTACTCTCAGTTCTGTTCCATTTATCTTTGTGTCTGTTTTTATTATAATGCCATTCTATTTTGATTACTGTTGATTTATGGCATGGTTCGAAGCTAAGGTGTGTGAGATCTTTGTTTTATTTTGTTATCTTTTCTTTTTTCTTTGGAAGGTTTTTGCTACTTTGGATCTTTTGTAGTTCCAAATAAATTTTAGGTTTTTTTGTTCTATTTCTGTGAAGAATGTCATTGACATTTTGCTAGGCATTGCATTAAATCTATATATTAATATAGTCATTTTAACATTGAATACTTCCAATCCATGATCACAGAATATTTATTCATTTGGCTGAGTCTTTTATTTTTCTCAACAATATCTTATAGTGCAAAGGTCTTCCTCCTTTGGTTAAATTTATTCCAGAGTATTTCATTCTTTTTGATGTAGTTGTAAACGAGATTGTTTTCATGATTTCTCTTTCTGATATTTTGTTATTTGCATATAGAAATGCAAAAGAATTTTGTTTATTTATTTTGTAGCCTGCCACTTTATTGCAATTATTTTCTGAATTTCATTTTAGTTTGCTCATAGGCTAGAGCCTTCAGTGTGATGTTGAACAGATATAGTAAGAGTAGACACCGTTGTCTTCTAAGTGTTTTATCTGTGTCCTTTATAAGTAGGAAGAAATTCTATTTCTAGTTCTTGGGGTATTTTTAATGAATTGATTTTGGATTTTGGGGAAATATTTTATTGTATTTATAAAGACAATTATATGATATTTATTTTGATACATTATATTAATTGATATCAGATGTCAAACTAACCTTGCATTCGTAGATGAACCTCACTTATTATATAATAAATTCATCTATGTGTTACTAAATTTGATTCGTTAATATGTTAAATATTTTTGTGTCTGTGTATGAGAGCTACTGTTCTATAGTATCTCTCTTTTTTTGTCCTCTCTTTGATATCAGGGTAACACTGGTCTAATAAAATGAATTTTGAAATAATCTCACCTCTTTTCTGAAAGGGTATGTTTAGTAATTTTTCCTTAAATATTTAATAGAATTTATTTACAAAACCACCTGGATCTAGGTATTTCTTTGTAAAATGACTGTTAATTATTATGATGTTAGTTTTCTTCTGCTTGTTTTGACTCTATTTTTATAATTCGTGATATTCTAGGAATATGTTCGTTTCTCTCTGTTGTCTGATTTGGCTTGAAGTTGTTCATAATCCTTTATAATGCTTATAATTTCTGCAGGGTTCTCTTCTAATTATTTTTTCCCCACTTTTATTTGCATTTATTTTATGGTGAATTATTCATGGTCCATAATATTTTTTTCAGTTTATTCTGGGATATATTTTTCTTCTATGTAACCTCCTCTGATTTAGGAACATTCTACTCTTTTTTAGCAAGGATTACTTCATTGTGGCAAAGGGAGCTTATGTAAGAGTTAATTCAACCATGAGCTCTCTAAGTTCTGTGCCACATCTTGGGGACTTTGTTCACCTCATTGTGCTCAATGACCACAATATCCACATCTAAACCTTTAAGTTCAGCATTGCTTTCTGCATTTTTAAGCATGCGCTGTAAAAATTCAGCATTTTTTGGGAGGGCACTGACTCTGCATCCAGCCCCGCTCTTTGGCTTGGGCAAACCTACCAACACCACCATTTTAACAATGGAATACACACACTGCTACTGTAAAAGGACATCCTTCAGTTACTTGATGTTTTTTTGAGATATGCATAGCTAATTTGGCCTTGGCAGTTTCATGAGTGTTCTTAAAATAAACATGAAGATTAGAATCTCTTGACTTGCATGATTTTGTAGGATTTTTTTGTGTCAAGTTAATAACAAGTTGGTTTTTTTTTTCAGAGATCACCTAAGGCTGCTTACAGGAAGAAGAGCAGTCTCTCTTTTAAATCTGGGCATTGGTGTTTTCTCTTTATTCTGGCCTTATGTCTCCGAGTTTGCCAAAATACAGTTCTCAGGCCAAATCTAGCTCACCAACAGTTTTTGTAAATAAAGTGTTATTGAAATATAATCATATCCATTCACACATGTATTATCTGTTGCTGTTAACACCATAGAACAGCAGAGTATGACTCTCAAAGCCTAAAATACTTACTATCTGGTCTTTTATGAAAAAAAGTTCTGATCCCTAAACTAGGTAAGGGCTCATCATTTTCATTGATTTTTTTTTTCCAAGAAACAGCATTAATTTCACTTATGTTCTCTTTTTTTTCTGTTTTGTATTTTGTTGCTTCTCACTGCATGTTTATTTTTTATGTATTCATTCTGGATTTGCTCTTTTAACTTCTTAAGTTAGACATGTAGCTTATTGATTTTAGATTTTGTTTCCTTTCTGGTAAGTATATTTAATATATATTCTAATTTCTCTTGTGACTTTTTTTCTTTGATGGGTGGTATTTTTTACTATTATTAATAAACCTTTTTTTAAATTAATAAACCTTTTTTAAGAGCAGTTTTAGGTTCAACAAATAGAGCAGAAATCACAGAGTTCCTACATATTTCCTAAATACTCCCTGTCCTCATTCACAAACCTCTTCCATGATATACTCACCATTGTAGTATTTTTGTTTCAATAGATGTTATCTCTCAAGTGATTAGGGTTCACTTATGATTTCACTGTCTCCATGGTTTTGCTTTTTCATATAATGTCCTATAATTGAAATCATACAGAGTGTAGTCTTTTCACATTGGCGTATTTAAGTTAGTAATGTGTTTTAAGGTTTCCTTCATGTGATTTCATGCTTTGATAGCTCATTTCTTTTTAATGCTAGTAACACTTATATAAATAATAATTGTATGAATGGAGCACAGTTTATTCTTTTACCTAATGAAAGACATCATGGTTATTTCCATGTTTTGGCAGCTATGAATAAAAATTCATGTACAGGCTTTTGGGTGGACATTATTTTTCAAACTGGGAAACTGTCTTCTACAGTGCCTTTACTTTTCCTACCAACAATCAATCAGTATTCCTGTGATGCTCCATGTACTTACTGTTGTTTTGAGTATTTTTTCTTATTTTTCTCTCCTTTTGGCCCTTTTGTGAGTAAGTTGATGTGCTTAAATAGTATTCTACATCTCTGTGCATTTCTGTTCATTTTTTTTCATTCTTGCTTTTCTGTGTCATTTAGTTTAGTATATCTTCAATTTTGTTGATTCTTTCTTCTAATTCACATCTACTGTAGAGCCCTGTATTATTTTTCTAGGGGTGTCATAGCTACAAATTGGGTAACTTAAGCAACAGAAATTTACTATCTTTCAATTCCAAATCATAGAAATATGAAATCAAAGTATTGGCAGAGTTGGTTCTTTTTGAGGCCTGTGAAAGAACATTGTATTCCAGGCTTCTCTCCTTATCTTGTAAGTGGTTGTCTCCATGTTCACATGACATTATCCCTAGATAGTGCCTTTCTCTGAATTCCCTTAAATTTTTCATAAGGATACAGTCATACTGAATTTATACCCTCCTTAATATCTTTATTTTAACTTGATTATCTTTCTTCAAACAAACATTTTGAGTTACTGGTAGATAGTATTCGGCATGTGAATTCGGTGATGGGGCCACAATTCAACCCATAAAAAATCCCTCAAATGAATTCTTGATTTCAGTTAAATTGTGTGTGCTTTTCAGTTCCATAATGTCCATTTTGTTCTTTTTGATAATTTTTCTTTTCTTTATGGGTATTCTCAGTGTCATGCAAATTGTTGTCATACCCTTTTTGTTTCTTTAACTTTGCTTTAGTTTTATGAAGATATTTACAAAGGCTGTTTTAAAATCTTTTTATGTTAAATTTGACATTTGTCACTCCCAAAGGTATTTTCTATTGCCTGTTTTTTTTATTTTTATTATTTCTGGGATATGGGCCGTATCTTCTTGTTTCATTGTATGTCTCAATTTGACACTTTAGGTAATATTTTATAATAACTGTATGCTAGTCCTCTCTGTCTCTTGGGGCTTATTGTCATTTATTTATTTTTAAGTGACTGGCTAGACTATTTTAGTGAAGTCTTTTTCCCCATTCTGATGTTTTTCCACATCTAATATTTCTTTTGAGATTTAGATATTCTAATGTATATTATACAAACTTTGAATTCTGTTTACTTTTTCTAGGGCTTTTTTGTTTTGTTTTGTTTTTGAAGTGGCTTTCTTTTCCTACAGAGTGTGTCTCTGTGGTATATTATTGTTGATATCTGTGTTTATTTTATTTTTATTTTTAGCTTTGATCCCTACAGGTCATTTCAGTGTCTGCACTGGTCAGCCAGTGATTGAGCAGAGGTTACATATTTAATATATATTGAACCCATCAACCTGTGTGTTAGTTAGTGAATACATTCAAAGTTGCAGCCATTTCTCAAGAATTCTTATCTCGTTTTACCAAATGTTCTGATATTCCCCACATACCTAATTTTTTAGTCAGCCAGGGGCTTATGGAGAACTTATATGAATCCTCTTATCACTTATCTCATTTCTGAGTTCTCCCTTTTAAATTTCTGGCTGGTCCACTGCTACAACTCATACTGCCAGTTTAGTCTTGGAAAGCTACAGGATTTCCTTATTCTTCTCCACCAGGTTCAGTACTTTCAGTCAGCAGTTTTGCATTTCTGCTTCCTACTGACTTGATTTTTTTCTAACTTTCACATATATAAAGGTACAAGTTTATCAACTGCAGTTTAAAAAACTGAAGTTCTCATTAACTGAACTGGGGTCAGGGTGATGGAGGTAGCCAATCCCAAGGCCAGCCATTCTTGCTAAGCTCTGACTTCCTGTTTTGTTTTGTTTTTTTAACGAATCAGTGATTCTCAATATATTGACTATTTCCAGTAACTGAAATGGTTGGTTTTTAGTATTATTGTAATTTGTGTAGTTTTACGCATTTTTGTGTGTATAGTGAAATCATTTACTTTTTTTGTATCAGCATTGCTTTTGATAGTGCTTGAATACCAAGAGATAGATTTTATAGTTAAGCAGCCTCATTATTGTTGATTACATCTAAGTGCTTTCTGCATAGTCTCACTTTATCATGAACCATTAGTTGCCATTATTATAAAGGTTACTATAAAAGTCATTTTCAGAAACAATCTGATTAAGTTAATATAGACATTGATGGAAACAGAAAGATAAGTTGCCTAATTATACATATTTTCTCAGCTTTTTTTTTGACACTTTAGGTGTAGGCAAATACCTATTCAGAAATGCACATAATTGTACTTGTTAATTGAATAGCTAGATAATAACTGGACTTCATAAATGGTATCTTAAAAAAAGCATCATATTGAATATACTTTTATGTTTAAGACATAAACCTTCAAAGTAAATGTAGAATATTTTAGTAAACATGTTTAAATAAAATATTTAAATGAGCATGTAGCATAATTCCACTGCAAACAAAGTAAAAATACAGACATCAAACTGAGGGAAAATATTTAAAACACTTTTGATGAGACAGAACATATACACTTTTTTCATATGTAGAAAGATCTTATAAAAGATTTTAACAAAGATAATCACCAGAAAGATAGAAATAATAAAAATGAATAGGAAGGTAAAATATTAAGGATAGTAAATATGAAAGGATACTCAAGCCTGTAAAATTATTTAGAGTTAACTCTCAAATTCCATTTTTCATAATTGTTGACAAAAAGTGAAAAATTAATAATAGCCAGCAATAATGAAGCTCTAGGCGGGTGGGTGAATAATCTCTCCATTACTGTTTTGGAAATGTCTATCAGAATTTAAAATACTCATACCATTTTATCCACCAGTTTTAAGTGTGCAAAGAATATAGTAAGTAAAGAATATTCATTGCTGCATTAGTTAGAGAAGTAAAAAATTAGAGATAATTTCAGTGCCCATCATTTGAGATTAAATTGACCTCTATCAAATGAAAAACCATCTAGTTTCAGAAATAAAGGGATAATTCTGTAGGTAGTTACATAAAGGTCCTAGTGTGTGTGTGTGTGTGTGTGTGTGTGTGTGTGTGTGTGTACTTGTAAGTTGCCCTTTTACAGAGTCTTATTATGTTTTTGGGTGAATAGAAAATATCAGGATGGATATTCACAAGTCTCTGAAATATGACTATCTGAAGAGTAGCATTGATGGAAGCAGGAAAATTAGGAGCATAAGTTTCTAAACTGCTTATTTTAAACATGTATTAAATTTATATGTAAAAGAAAAATATACATTATATAATATCCACAAAGCTTATAAATTAAGAAGTATAAATTTATAAATGAAAGAATTATAACCTTTTTCTGCTTTGGTTCCTATTTAGATATAGAAATAAGAGCATTAATTGGTCCCAGAAGGTAATCTCTGTTAGAGATTATGCATAAACAAATTATTATATTCTTAACATCTTTAAAAAATAAACTGAAAGTATTATATGTTTTATATATATATCTCATATTAAGGTAGTCTTGAGAAGAAAAAAATAACCATCTACATCATATTAAAATTTATTAGTTATTAGCATATTTCATTAAAATAAATGTTGGGTTCAAGAGTAAATTGTTTTCATTGAAGTATCATAACATTGTAAATATTTCAGTTTGCATCATAAATCATCTATATATATAGTTCATTAGGTTCACAACTAAAAGTCTAATTCTGTCTTTTGCCACATAATTTACCCCTGTTTCCTTCTGTTTAACCACTTGTTTGATCTGTAGTCTAAAAGCTTATTTTTATTTAGTTCATTTGGATTTTGGTTTTTCTGTATATCACATATGAATGAAATCATATGTGTGTGTCTTTATCTGATTTATTTCACTAAACATAATACCCTAGAAGTTTTTCAAAAAGTAAGTTGGACTGAGCAATACAGTTTTGAATCTATGAAAAGAAATAAACTTTTTTCCTAAAAGCAATAGATATAAAATTTTTTCAATATTTATATCTCAAAATATTTAGTTTTCAATTCATTTTCTTTCTTACCTTGTAATAAATAGATTGAAGTGGTTCCATTTTCTTTTAGTTTTAAATTTAGAAAACTTATAGGTTCAAAATACTTATCATATGTGTATAATTTTATTTTACATTATGGAATCAAATTTTATCACAGGTTTCGTCTTGATATATATCGATGTTTGGCCAGTCCTGCTCTAATCATGTTAACAGAGGAGGATCCAATTCTGAGAGCATTTGAACTTAGTGCTGATTTAAAAGAACTAAGCCTTGTGGAGGTGGAATTCAGGTGGGAGTGAATGGAATTTGTAAATTATGTAATTTTTTTCTTCAGAATATTTTCAGCCTGACTTTTTTCATAGACCAAATTATAATTTATATCTATTTACTTTTATTTACATTTGATCCAAGATGACCATAGGTTGCTGCCACCTTATTTGTGATTTTCCTTGTTTCTCGGTAGAATAGATCCTGCTGCTACTTAAGTCACCCCTTCCCATTGCTCTCAGCCACTTTTGCACCACCCTTAATCCCACCTTTTTCAAAGTTGTCAAAGGCATTTTAATGCAGTGCTAAGATCTGTAGGAAGAGTAGCATAAAGCAATAGCTAATTTATCTATAACTGTTTTCTGTCCTAACTCCCCTCATCCCCAGATTATGTAATCTGAACCTGAGCCTTCAGAACTTTCAAAGCATCTAAAATGCTTTCTGTATGTCATATGATCCACACACAAAAATAGGGACCCTTTTCACTATTTAGTGAGATTTATTATTAGAGACATAATTACATAGACATTAAAATAAAATACTTCCAATTAAACAGTTAATTGTAATTCTGGCGCTTTATAACCTAAGGAATCATTGATATCATTTTCCCTTAGAGTTTTCAGTTGGGATGCTGGCTGGGCCTCGGGAACGGGGAAAGACTTTGGGGAAAAAAAGACTATTAAACTAGTGACTTAAACAAAAACAAAAAAAATCCTTAGAAAACTACATTTAATAGACATGAGGAAGAACTTTGAGATCTCCTTCATGTTAAAGAAAAAAACCGCTAAACAAGAAATTGATCAGAATTTTGCTGGCTCCTGCTGTGAAGTTTCTAGGGGAAGTTATACCTATCCTCACATTTCCTTTCATGTCTCTTCTAATGACTTGACAAGATTGGGAAAGTTCAAACTTCTACTTACTGGAAGGGCAATAAGAACCTCGAAATTTTCTTTAGCCATAGCAGTACATAGTGTGTTCTTGGTAGCTCTGAGTTTTAGAAACTTTTTTTAAAGACCTTTTTTTAAGTTTTAGGTTTGAACGGCCATGTTTTAATATAGATAAGTTAAAATGTTATTTAAAATGATATAACAAAGCTTATGCTTTGATGAACATGTAAGACATGGTTGAATTGTAACTTGTTGCTGCGTTTACCTTACATTATTAGCATGAGACTGTTAATAAATGACTCTTTTTAAATATGAAGAATTTTCTGTTATAATCTCATAGAGTTCAATAGAATTCATTCAACGCCTTCCAAAAAGAATTTGAAGCTGCTGCTATGATTCTATTATAATCAGAATAATAAAGTTAGGTTTTGAAGTGATCATAAAACCCATTTTCTTAACTCCCTTTATTTTTATAGACCGGGAAAATGATCTTTATAGAATGGCTTAATGATATAAACATTAATTAGGAACAGAGTTGACATTGAAAGTAGGGGCAGAGTTGTAACTAAAATACAGGACTTCTTGCTTCTAGTGTACGATATTTCCATCTAAACTATACAGCTACTTATTAACCTTCCAGTAATCTATTAAAGATTAATAAAATTAAATTAATAAAATATATTAATTTTACCTTTTAATCTAGTGATAAGTCATTGTTTATCTATAGATGAAATATCTTTGTAATAATATACACTTTGATGAATGTTCCCATCTACAATTAGATTCTTAGACAAAGAAGCAGGTAACACTTCATTTGGTAAAGAAATCTAACTACTTATTCTTAAGTAGTTTTGCATTTACTATGTAAATGCAAAGAATGCAAGAGGAAAATATTAACCTCTAAGTAAAAGATTTGTGTCTTTCTAACTTGAATTTCATTCAAATGAGCATTTTAAAAATGAATCAGAACATCATTTAATTATCAGAAATAGCATAAACATGGTATAAGTTTGTATTAAAAATGAGTTAAAATTATATTTATTGTATAGCATTGAAATACTATTTCTATTTAGATAAGTAATAGCAAAAGAACTATTTTTTAATAAAGATGAGTTAGGTCAGTAATTGATTGACAAGCATTAACAGTGTTTCTACAAATATCAATATAAAGGAATCATTATATTCATCTAAGATTATCATTGTGAATGCAGAGATCATAATTCATTGTGTTACTGTTTTCCCCAAAACTGCAGAGAATTTATGCACTGGTAGGTTCCTTTGACTGTCAGTAAAAATAACTGTTTTGTGTAGTACCATCAGAATTTAAATGTCACCAAGTAAAACATTTTCTAGTGAAACAGCTTATTTAGAAGTTGGAGGTGATATTCCTAATAATAGACAGTTACATTTTACAGGAATGATTACGAGGAACTAGCCCGTCAATGTAAAATGTTTGCTAAAGATTTGCTTGCACAAGCCCGAAATTCACGTGAATTGGAAGTTATCCTAAACCATACATCTAGTGATGAACCTCTTGACAAACGAGGATTGCTAGAAGAAAGAATGAATTTGAGTCGTCTAAAACTTGCTATCAAATATAACCAAAAGGAGGTATGAGATTTTCTGTAATATATTTAAATTTTTTCTTCTGCAATTGTCTGTGGCTCAGAGCAAAGGCTTTGGAGTCTTTAGGAATTAGGTGAGATACTAGTTCTGTACATAAAACCTTGTCCTTGGGATAATTATTTAATCTAATTGACCTCTAGGTTTAAAGAGCTTAGCACAATGGGTACTAGCATTAAGGAAATACTCAATAAATGGTATAGTTGCTAATATTTTTAATAATATGGATATTAATTTATTTTTTTTTTGATAAATAGCACTAGATGGGTAAGATATTTTGCAGTAAGGGCTTTCATGATGAAGGTTTCATCTTGTGTATTGTCTGTAATAGGTTTGTTTTATTGATCCTTTTATGAATAGCCCTTTCCATAGTAATAGTGCCTTTCTTTTTAAAAATCAAGTATCAGATACCATGTTTCCTTATTCTTATTTGTTAATTCATTGCAAAACCCAAAGGTGGAGACGTTGGTGTATATAATAACTAATTTGAACCTGACTCTTCAGGCATCATCCTTTCCTATTAAGGGAAATAAATGCCTATTTCTACTCCCTATACATGTACATGATTCAGGAATTTGAAGGAGGAAGGTATGCATTTTAAATTTTGTTTTTTGAGATAATTTGCTACTTAGGTATTTATATATAGATAATGAAATCCAATTGACAGTATGACTATTGATAAATGGTACTTTTAGGGTATTACTTCTAAGGCTCATTAATTTTATTAACTTAGCTGTTGGAATAAAAATTGCCTATCAAATTCATATTAATGTAAAATGTGGCCAAAAGGATTATGGTAAAAGACAAGATATAGGAATTCTGGTAGTAAGAACAGAATTTTTTTATTATCTTGGTTGAAAATTTGAGCCTCACTATAGTTTTGTGACTCTAGAAACTGATACAGGAATTTTAAGGATTTTTTTTTCGATTACCTAGAGCAAATATTGTTTATCTAGACCTTTGGCTTTAAATCCTATGCTTTTTCAAGTGCTCCAAGGTCCTTGTTTAAGGTAGAACATTTATAGGAAAAAGAATTTAGTACAAGAATTTGAATCATAAAATTATAAATCAACAAATCTATATGGCTTTAAAAGGAATGGTTTCATTAGCTACTTCGGCTAATAGTGCAGTTCACATACATCCCAAGGACTGGAGTTTATGGCAGGAACTGGGGAACAACCAAGATGAACAACTTAGTAAAATAAATAAGATGCTTCTTCCTGCGCTCTCTTCCTGCCTGCCTGTCTGCTCTCCTTCATTCCTGCCTGCAGCATTCCTTTAAAAAAAAAAAAAAAGAAAGAAAGAAAAGAAGAGGGAAATGCAAAGCTAATATGCCTAAGTAGAAATAGAATATAGGAACCTACATGTAATCTTCTTATATTTTATCTAGATCTTATAGATATCAGGTTAATTTATTTACTTTGTATTCCACAGCCTAAAATAGACAACAAAGACTAGAAAATGGTAGAATAAAGAGATAACAAAATGCAAAATCAACTTAAGTGATTGGGAAAAGAATTTAAAGAGAGGTGGAAAGAACCAAGATTATCCTGGTTAGTGAAGAAAAATCTAAGAGACATTTTCCTAATGATAGATCTATAAGCCTGAAACATAGAAGATTATCAGATGTTCCATTTTGAAGAAGATGAAAGAAAAGGAAAATTGAGCTAATAGGAATATTCTCAATTGAATAACTAATTTTAAGGATGAATGAAAATGTAAACTAATTTTTAAACTAGATTTTTAAATGTAATGAAAGGGAAGATAGTATTTTCCCAAATAATCGGTAGACTTTGTTCAGGTTCATTCTGAATAACAAACTACTCTGAAGCTTAGTATCACTCAGCAGCATTTCATAATAATTTTATAATCATTTTGTAATCATTTTATTACACTTCTATTCTGTAGATCAGGAGCTAGGAAATAGTATAGCAGAGGTGATTTGTCCTTTCTTCACTGAGTCTAGAAGCTCAGTTGGAGTTAACTCAAATGACTCTAGGCTATAATAACCTGGAGACTTCTTTACTTTTATGTCTAGTGCCTAAGCAGCAAAGGACTCAGAAATTGGGGCTTCTGAGTGGGTTAGATGCTCTGGTGGAGTGGGTCCACAGAGGGTGGCACTCCTAAAATCTCACTATTGAAACCATGGAGGAACATGACCATCACAGTGGCGTAACAGTGACGAGATAGTGTGAGAAGTCTCTGAGGGCTGACTGCAGTGTTTACATGAATCCTCTGTGTAGCCTGAACTTCTTGCAGTGTGGTGGCTTCAGGATAGTAGGAATTTTCGCATGGCAACTTGTGGCCCTAGAGCAAGTGCTTCTTGAACAAGATGGAAACTGGTTGACCTTTTAAAACCTACTTTCAGCATTACATGGCATCACTTTATCTAGAATCTGTTGCTTAAAGAAATCACAAACATATTGAATCAAAGAGTAGGGAACACTGATAGCCTGCCTCTTGATGAGAGGAGTTTTTAAATCACTAGACACTTCGAATATTTTCAATTGAAAGTTTGTTCTTCCAGTTACATAATTTGCATTACTGTTAATTAAATTGTTGTGTAGAGGGATGATAGGGACAGAAATCAGTCCTGAGGTTGCTTTGATATTTGGGTTAAGGATAAAACCATTAAGTTGCTACTAACCTGGGTAACTGGTAAATTAGTAAATCTTGAGAGATAAAATTGAGATTCCCTAAAACACTAGAATCTGAACAGAAGAATAAAGACTGAAGTGAGACTTAACTGCCAAATATAAGTATGGCTAGATTAGAAAATTTCTTGAGAAGTATAATAAAAAAAAAGCAAAACTCCTGTCCATTATTTTAATGCACTGTGTATTCTATCTCAAGATAAATAATTTTAAAAACAAGATTAAGAAAATACTGTCTTAAATTACCTGATACTAGGATTACTTCTACTTCATTTTCACAATTTCAGACCTGATTATTATATCCATTGTTATCAGAATCATTAAGTTATACTTCATTATCAGCCTTACATTAGGAAAATATTTCCTGTGAATTTTGTAATCTAAGCTCTGTAGACACTGGCAAATTAATTTCTGTCCCTAAACTAGCATTTCCCTCCTACTTAGGAATATTTTCCCTTTTCTCACAAAATTTAGTTTTGAGCAGATTTAAGAGTACATTTTATGAAATTCTCAGTGTTTTCCTGGAACAAAAATCTGATATTTAGACTTTGATTGCTTTGCTAACTTGATATATTGGTTTCTTGTAACTGACATCGTTGGTTTTTCTAGGTTGAAATCTCTGTGGATTACACTTGTTAACTTTGAAATCTCATAAAGAATCTTTATAAATTAAAAATGTTGCAAAATAACTAAATAGACCAGTGATAATAGTTAATACTTACATAATATATGCTATTAACTAAGCACTGTTATAAAAGTTTTGCATTTTGTTCTCATAACAAATTTATGAAAAGTTACTATTATTATCCCCGTATTATAGAAGTTTAAAAATTGCTCAAGCTCTTTTAGTAAGTGACAGAGCCTGGGTTTAATCTAGGTGGTTTGGCTCTAGAGCTTATGCTTTTAACCTCTACACTCTTTTATTACATGTCTGGAGAAAAAAAAAAATGACTTATATAGAATTTATTTTTAAACTGTTATTAGAGCTTTGAATATTAATGGTATTATCAGCTCACATTTGCAGATTTATTTCACTTTATTTTGTATGTGTGTGTCCTTTTCAGTTTGTCTCACAATCTAATTGCCAGCAGTTCCTGAACACTGTTTGGTTTGGACAGATGTCAGGTTACCGACGTAAGCCCACCTGTAAGAAGATAATGACTGTTTTGACAGTTGGCATCTTTTGGCCAATTTTGTCACTTTGTTATTTAGTAGCTCCCAAATCTCAATTTGGCAGAATCATTCACACACCTTTTATGAAATTTATTATTCATGGAGCGTCTTATTTCACTTTCCTGCTGTTACTAAACCTGTACTCTCTTGTCTACAATGAGGATAAGAAAAACACAATGGGGCCAGCCCTTGAAAGAATAGATTATCTTCTTATACTGTGGATTATTGGTAAGTATTAAATTAGCTTAAAAGGTTCTGCCTTTATTTAACTTGTTAATTCTCCCTTGCTTGGTGGCATTATAAATATCTTGTGTTCAGTTGATAGTTTATACTGTTTACACAGCAAGAATTTTAACACTTCCATGATAATTGAAGACAACTATTTTTTAAGATAAATATTTCTAAATTTGATCAGGTAGTTGTTCTCTTATTTACTATTAATTATATAGACATTAAAATTGTTTATTCATCTCTAAAATTGTTCATAATTGTTAGAACAGAAAAATTTTACTGATGAAATATTGTTGGTATAAGAATATGAACCTTTTCTTAGGTGTTTTTAAATATAATATTTTTTATACCTGGTGGCATTTGAAGAGTTAACTGTTTTATTTTATATATCAGTAGTTTTCTGTTTAAGAACTTATGAACTTTTGTAGTTCCATCTTATTTTATCTCTATTATAATTTACTTAAATTTTAAATTTAAATGGGTCCTTCATCACCTACCATATAAATCAGTTATTTGTAGTGAGTTAGCTCTCTTTACAAATGATAGGTTCTTTTTAAATATGATATTTTATTTTCTGAAAAGTGCTGTATAATAAATATCATAAGTGACCTGTCATTTGTACTGTGCTTTACCTTTTTGAGGGAAAGGGTGGGGCGTTGAGAGATAATAATATTGTCTATTTGTGGTATTTTTAATGCCTTCTTTTGTATTTCTCTCTGGATTTTCAGCATTATTTTTAACCTCAGCATTTCCCAATCATTCTTTTAATTTTTGCTGTAAAGTAAGAGGATATTAAAATTTAGTCTTTTATATGGTATAAAGCACTGATTGATTAATATATTCTTAATTGTTTCAATTATTAATTTGCAAAGTTCATTATACAGTCTTCACTTTTAGTTCTCCTTTAGCTATAAAAATTGTATTTTGAG
Source organism: Solenodon paradoxus (assembly GCA_004363575.1). Lineage (NCBI taxonomy): Eukaryota > Metazoa > Chordata > Mammalia > Eulipotyphla > Solenodontidae > Solenodon > Solenodon paradoxus. The sequence goes on from RJWH01001211.1 coordinate 390,264, forward strand.
ATTTTTTTACTTGGTAATCAGAGAATTGCAAGTACTTTGATTTCAAACAGTTTTGCTTTTAGCAATATCCAGTCCTTGAATCATTAATGTTTAAAATTGGGTAGATAAAAGAATACACAGCTGTAATCAGGAGTGCAATGTGAATTAAGTCATTTAAAATTCCTGGAAGTTTTTTTTTTTACTTTTCTCTGCTTTAAAACAATTACATCTGAATAACCCTTGTCAAAGATATCTTCTAACCTTGTTACAGTTAATTCAGTCTGAGCTTTAAGGATGTAGATCTGAATCTACTCAGAGGGAGCAAGTCAGAATAGTTTACCTGCTTGTTTAAAGGCTTATCTAATCCTTATTTCACGCAATGAGCACCGAGACTTTCCATTCATGATACCCAACTTTGATCCATGTATTTGGTTCTTTTCCTTAGCCCTCCAGAAAAAAAGTAGGTTAAATTATAAAAATCAAGTAGGACAAAAGGAAACAATGTGTTTATGAATGTACAAAATATTAATAATATCTTTTACTTAAAATTTTTACCATTACAAGATATTAGGAAAGCTCTTATAAAAATGTATCTATTTAATGTTAATACCTACGTTGTCCAAGTCCAGGTTATCTGCTAGACTCTAATTCATTTAAACTTTTAGTTTCTAGCTATTTATTTTAAAAAGAAACTCATCCAAGTGGATTTTTTAAAGTATTTTCTCCATAAATTCTGAAAATATGTTAAATGTTTTTCCTATGCAGCATATGAGTATTATGTAATTATATAATTAAGATGTTGTGAACAGAGCATTTCAAGAATTCTTCATGTGTTTCCCAGAATTATCCTGCCTACTGGTTAGTTTAACTTGATCTCCACCCATATGTTATATTGTAGCACTCTATTTTGTTACTTTATATTCTCCTTAAAAATATATTAATGAAGTAATGTAACATAAAACCATCCAGATTACATTACTGTCCTTAGTATACCTAGGAATGTTTAACTTTTGAGGAACTTCTGGCCTTAAAAGGGGAAAAATTTTTTTGTTTTGTCTGATTCTTATTTGTGTATATATGTTCATTTAGCAAATTTTTGAGTATCTGCTTTTTATCAGGCACTATTCAGGACATTTGGGCATTGAGCAGTAGAATACAGAATCTTACTCTTACTTATCCAAAGTCCTGGAAAATGGTTAGTAATAATAATAAGTAAACTATAGTTAATGTTATAATGTGATAGGTACTTAAAGTGGCGGTAAGAGACAATAGAACTCAAACCAAAAAAAATAGTGATAAGTACTATGGTAAAAGAAAGGTAGAAACAGAGTTAGGAGAATTGTAAGTGGGAGGGTTGGGATTTTCTTTTAAGTAGAATGGTCAGAGTAGATGGTGAACAAAGACATGAAGAAATAAGAGTGAACCAAATGAAAATCTGGGTGAGTGAAGAACCAGTGCAAGGGCCCTAAGGCATAAGTGTTGTATGCTCAGACAATAGCAAGGAAGCAAGTAGACCAACTTGACTAGAGTAGTAGAAGGAAAGAGTAATAGAAGATTAAGTCAGAGAGGAAAGGTGATGGAGGGCCTTGTAGGCCATGGCAAGAAATTTAGTTTTGCTTCTGAATGAAATGAGATATAAGGGAAGTTGCAATGTCAATCAAATGCACAATCAGCAGCAGTGTTTTTATTGTTTTTTTAATTTTTTAATTAAAAGAACAGTCCATGATAACATTTCATTGGTTTAAGGTATATATCATAGTAAATCCACATGTGTGTGTAATATATTAAGTTCACCACCATTTCAGTCCTTCACTGTACAATTAAGCCCCGCTACCCAGTTTTGAGTACTCATTGACATTCACACTCACAGTACACAATATGTTGAAACCTGGATCCAGGCTTGCTTAGCTTTATAGCAGGGTAAAAGACAGGAGGTACAACATTCAGCATGATAGCTTCAAATAGATATTTATTGGGTGTTCTTACAAAAGTCTGGGACTGACTTCTAGCCCCACAGTGGCCATAGTGGACACGCTCAGTTGGATGAGCCCCTGTCCACGGCCTCCTTAACTAGAGAAACCTGAGATATAATAAGAGCTATCTTTCATAAAGTCCAAGAGTATGGCTCTCACTTAAAAGAACTGAGGCCTGTGTTTTTCAACATACTACCCTATAGTCCTGGTTATCGCATACCATCAGGGTATGAGTTTGCTTGTAGTTCTCCTAGTTTAAAAGAAATCAAGAATGATTTAAGGTCATTTGGATTGGAAATTTAAGACTTATTTTGCCATCAGCTGATAATGCAAATGCAGTGAATTTTTAGGGTAGAGATTAAGAGTTTCACTTTGGACATGTTTGGATATCTAGAGATACAGAGTAGCCAAGTGCTCTACAAATTGAGTTTAAGAGAGATGTAGAGGTATAAACTATTATGTAAATATAGGTTGAGTTTAGAGATAAATTGGGAAGTCTTTGCTACAGAGATATTTAAAGTCATTAAACTGGACTGAATGAGATCAGTAAAGGAGTGAAGATAAAGAGAGAAAAAGGATTTGGAAACAGTGTGTATGTGTGTGTGTGTGTGTGTTTTATGCTGGTTTTCTTATGCTGGTTTCACATCACTTATTAAAATCCCTTTCTGGAAAAGATTATCATATAAAACGTAAGGTTATTTTCAATTTTTTAGAACTTTTTAGTACTTATTTTTTTCCTTTAAGACTAGTTGAACCAACTGTTATTTCCTACTACTATCCTTAAAGTATTTTTTGTTTATTAATGACTTAAGAGAGCATTGTCTCATTGTTTCTTCTTCCTTTTGTAGGGATGATTTGGTCAGACATTAAAAGACTTTGGTATGAAGGGTTGGAAGACTTTTTAGAAGAATCTCGTAATCAACTCAGTTTTGTCATGAATTCACTTTATTTGGCAACCTTTACCCTCAAAGTTGTTGCTCACAACAAGGTGACTATGAATATATCAATTGGAGGCACAAAGGAAGTTTTTTTAGGAAAAACAGGAGACATTTAGCTGCATAATTAAGAGTTACACTGGCTCAAATCTGTGACTAATGTGTTTTCGTTTTAAACAACCCTGTATACATTGTTTACTTTGTTTCCAGTAGTTTAAAGGGTATTAATTACCTTTAAATGTTGGTTACCTAATATATGCCAGTTACCATGGTGATTCTTGTCATACTTTATCTCATTTTATCCTCTCAGGGACTCTTTCAGACAGATGTCCTTATCCCCATTTTGCAAGTAAGGAAAAATAAGCTCAGTGATACTAAGTAACTTGTCCAAGACCACACAATATGAAATAGAGACTGGATTTAAATCCATGTCTTTTTTCAGGCATTTTCTTTTTACCAAAATGCCAAGTCCTTGCATCTGAAGGTTCATTTATCTCATTAACCTGATAAACTTTTAAGTTGATTGGTGTTTGATAGCTATACCTGCCAGGAAAAAAAGCTTATCTGAATGGAATTAATTATATAGTATTTTGCACATTCCAAATAATTGTTACATTCTGCAGCTTTAAAAAGTGACATAAATAAAATTATTTTTCTAATAGCTATATTTTTAACTTACAATTTGATAAAAATCTAGCTTCATAGATACATTGTAATTTTACTTTTATTAATATTTAAGCTCCTCCAAGCCCAGAAAGGTAACAGATTTTATATTAACTATATTTAAGCCCTGAGTTTAGAATTCTTAAGTGTCACATTCAAGAAACTTAAAATATTTTGTTTTTCACTAATTTAGACTCTAGAAAAGCAAAATTGGTTATGATTCAATAAAGAGGTTGTGGGGAATTGCCTTTGATAGGTCTCTTTAGTTCTAAAAGTGGGGTGCCCATATAATTTACTATTCAAATCAGAGCCCTTAGAAAATGAAAGGGGGTACTGTTAATTATACCAGGACAACTGAGAAATAATTTAGGACTGTCCCAGCAATTGGAGCATGTTTAGCTATAATACTCTGTAAGTACAATAATATACTTTTTTCTTGATACTTAAAAGGGAAAAGAGCTTATGTGTTTTAATTCTAGAATCCTGAGTCAAAGGACTAGTTAACTTAATATGATAGTTAATTAACTGACAGCAAAAATACATAAGTTTATGTTGTAGAATTTAAGAAAACCGGCTTTTCATTTATAACAAGTTTAGTGAAATTTTTTTAATGTTTTATATTTTAAAACCTAAGAATTTCTGAGAAATCATCTTTATATATAGAGTGAAATTGCCTCACACATAGAATTAGTTGGTTTAGTTAAAACATGTTTTTTGTAATAGAAGAGAACACTATAAAACTTAAGTTTTGCCCCATAAGGAGACATAATTAAAATAGCTTTCTTCTAAGAGTCAGAGCATTTGTTTTTATTTTCTTAAATTGAGAGAGCTATTTGCCTTTGTTTTGTTTGTTTTTTTCTTCCTAACCTTAGTTTCATGATTTTGCTGATCGGAAGGACTGGGATGCATTTCATCCTACCCTGGTGGCAGAAGGACTTTTTGCATTTGCAAATGTTCTGAGTTATCTTCGTCTCTTTTTTATGTATACAACAAGTTCTATCTTGGGTCCATTGCAGGTAAATAATTAACATTTCCTAAAGAATATTTCTTAGATATCATTATTATTACATATTTCTACTTGTCCACTAGAACATTGTTCTCATGATATTAAAGCTGAACTTTGCTTTTTAAAATAATTACAGTTGAAAGAACACAGCATGTTCATTTGCTTTGCTTCTGGCTGAATGATAATCTTTTGCTTTCAGATATTCAGATTTGATTAAGCTGTAGTTTGTTCACTCCCTCCCCAACCCACACTTCATACACACAGATGTGTTTAAAGCATAGTTAATACTTCAGACAGTAGAGAATGTAAAAATCTGATATTTAATTGAAATGAATCTGACATTTGAAGTTTTTTATTAATTTTATTGAAGGAACATTGCATTGTAACATCACGTAGGTTTAAGGTATACATCATAGTAAATCGACAGCTCTCTGTATACAGTAAGTTCACCGTTTTTTTTCAGTTTTTCCTTCACTATACAATTAATACACTTCACCCTATTTGTCCTCCTGCCCTCCCCCTTCTCAAACTGCAACCATTGATTTACCTTTCCTGACTAAAAGTCTTTCATAGTTTGATTTAGTTCATTTGTTTTCTTGGCATCTCTATATACTATATATAAGTGATTTTCAAGTGATTCAAACATTTGACATTTTAATTGATAAGTATTGATAAGTATAAGGGATGTATTGTGCAAACAAAATGATGCTTCATGATGATTTTGCAAATTTGTAAAATGTAATAAGTTGGAAAATAACATTGAGAGCTGAAAAATTCATAAAGAAATTACTTTGCAAATGTCCAAGAGTTGGTTTTGTTTCATTTGTTCCTTTGTTCTATCAGTTCGCATTCCACCTATGGGTATGGTAATCTGGTATCTCTCTTTCATCTTTCGACTTATTTGACTTAGCATAACCCCCTCTAGATCCATCCATGTTGATTCAAATGATAGGATTTCATCTCTTCTAAGGGCTGTGTAGTATTCTGTTCTGTGTATATACAACTCGTTTATTCATTCATATGATGTTGTGCGCTTAGGTAGTTTCCAGTTCTTAGCTATTGTGAATAAGGCTGCAGTAAACATGAGGCTGCATAAATCTCTGTGAATGAGTGTTTGTGTATCTTTTAGGTAAACATGCAGAAGTGGGATGGTGGGATCTTATGGAATTTTCCACATTCAACTTTTTGAGGAATTTCCATACTATTTTCCATAGGGGTTACACCTTTTTGCACTCCTCCCAACAGTGTAAAAGTATTCCTTTTTCTCCACATCCTTGCCAACATTTGTTGTTTCCAGACTTTTGGATAACAGCCAATCTCATAGGTGTCCAACAAGAAATGGATTCACCCTCCTGCCTAAAGCAGCCAAAAAGAAAAATAATAACAGATGAAATATTTTAAGGAACGGTTTGCTAGAGACTAGACACTGAACAGTAAAGAACAGTGATCTTTAGGAAACAAGATACAGAGATTGCCCCCGGTGTACTGCCTTGTGAGAAATTTCAGATTATTAAGCAAGGAGAGTAAACCCAGTCAGAGGGTGGCAGAAGTTAGAGTTTAGGAGAAAGATCAAAGTCTGGTATGACCAAAGAGGCTTCAACTTGCCATAATAGTTACTAGAGAATAAAGAGAAACTCAGGGTGAAAATTCTAGTGATATACAGATACACACCTTTGAATATTCAGTAGATTACCAGTCTGCATGTGTGTGTGTGAAGATAGTCTGGGATGGGGAAAAATGATATGAAAAGACTAATAATGTAAGCTATTCTCAGAGATCACAAAGAGCCAGAACATAATGCCTGTTTACATCAGCTGGACTGGGTAGAGTACTCAGAAGGGCCATGCCAGATAATGGGGAATAATTGCTTCTAGACTGCACAATGCTCTGATTCCATCCAGTGAAATTTAAAAGCAAGAGCTAAAAGGATTAACCTAGTTTCCAAGTAAATGTGTTTTATCAAATTTACCCTGATTTAGCACAGATGTTTTAACTAGCAAATAAGAGCACTAACACATTTATTATAATTGCATTTTATCTGTACAAGAAAGTTAAGTAGAGATATGGAGGATATTTTTAAATGATTCATATTCTATTTTTAGAGACGAGAACTTCAGTGTATGAAGTAAAACACGTGCTAGATGAGATTAATGGCAGATTAGAAATTATAGACTAGTGAATTTGAAAAGTAACTATATTAACTATCTAAGAGAAAAACAATTTTGTTATGAAAAGGGCCCAAGATTCATCTGAACCTTGGGACCACTTCAGGTAAACTAATAGTTATATAATAGGAATCCTTGAAGAAGAGACAGACCAAATATTTGAAGAAATAATAGCTGAAAATCAGATTTTATGAAAACTGAATCCACAGATGCAAGAAGTTCACTGAACGCCCAGCACAAGAAATATGAAAAAAAAACCTCACCAAGACAGCATATTCAAATTGCTGAAGATAAGTGATAACGAGAATGTCTTAAAAGCAGACCAAGAATAAAAGCTTATTACGTGGAGTGAAAAAGATAAAGATAATAGATTTCTTGTCAAAAACAATGTAAGCAAAAAAAGCAGTGGATAAAGTAATGATAGAAAACAGCAACAAAAACCCATCAACTTGGATTTCTATACCTAGTGTAAATAATCAAAAATAAAGATAAAATAAGACTTTTTCAGACATGCAAAAGCTTAAAGAATGCATCTCCAGCAGACCTGTGCTGCAAAGAGTGTTAAAGGAAGTCCTTTAGGTAGAAGAAATAGGATATATAAAAAAAGAATGAACAAGAAAAGCAGTACAGGTGAACACAAAGGTAATGGTAATTATATAGCTAAAAATATATAAGTGGTTTTTCTTGTTATTTTAATCTCCTTAAAAGATAGTTGTTAAAAAGAAAAATAATGTCAATGTATTGTGGGTTTATAGCATATTATGATATAAATACATGAATTTATATATAGTTTACGTTATGTTCGACAATAATAGCATAAAGTCCAGATGGGGAGATATGGAAGTATATTAGTGTAAGGCTTTATACTATGCATGAAGTAGTGTATTATTATTTGAAAATAAGCTCGAATGGGGTGGATTTGAATTATATATATATATACGTATATATATATACATATATATACGTATATATATATATGTATAGTGTAAAATGCTGCTGAGAGAAATTAAAGAAGACTAAATAAATGGAGATATACTTTGTTCATGGATTGGGAGACTTGTTAAAAATGGTTGTCCCAAATTAATCTATAGTTTTTGCACACTTTTAGTCAAAATTTCAGCTGGCTTTTTAGTAGATATTAGCAGACTGATTCTGAAATTCATATGGAAATGCTAGGGATTTAGACAATCCAAATATTTTAAAAAAGAGTAACAAGGTTGGGAAATTAACACTATCTAATTTGAACATTATCAGTTTACATTAATCAAGACTATATAGTATTGTGTCATGATAAATAGATCAGTGGAACAGAATGAGTTCAGGTGTAGACTTAAACATTCATGGACAACTAAATTTTGACAAAGTGCAAAAACAGAAAATCTTTTCAACAAATAATGCTGGATAAACTTGATACTCATGCAGAAAAATGAGCAGTGATCTCACACCATATATAAAAATTAAAATGAATCATAGATATAAATGTCAAGGTAAAACTAAAACTGCTAGAAAAAAGCATAGGAAAAAGTCTTTGTAGTCATATTAAGCCAATATACGCTAAATACCAAAAGTATAATGCATAAAAGAATAATCGATATACTTTAAAATTGAATACTTCTCTTCAAAAGATGATGTTAAGAGAATAAAGGACATGCCAAAGACTGAGAGAATATTTGCCGAACATATCTGATAAGGATTTAATGTAACAATCAATGATATAGACAGAATACTTGGTGCTGCTGTAATTCAACTTAGGTATTTCTAAAAAAGCACTGTATTATGAAAAGTAATGCAATGAAAACCATATTGCTAATGGAGAAAATGGAATAAGGTAATACAAGACTCAAAAATTTTATCAATGTTTTAAAAGATAAAATTATGATAAACATTTACATGTTAGATGGTTAAGAAATACATAAATATTAAGGGACATGAGGAAATCTTGGATAATGGGTATGTTTGCTATCTTAATTGTAATGACGATTTAATTAGTAAATACATGTCAGAAACTATAGTTTTATACTTAAATATGCAGTTTATTATTTGTCAGGTCTACTTTCATAAAGTTAATTTGTTAATGAGCAAAAAACATCAGTGACTTACTATGTACTGCATACATCTGTTAACTTTTCTCTATAAATAACATGTAAGTATAATTTATAAAACAAATAAAATTAAGCCAGTCAGTAATATTGGTGAAGCAGTTTATCCTACAATACAATATCCTATGTTGTAGCCCTATTTTGATTAAATTTATAAAAGAAAATAACAGATTTCTTAGCAAATTATCTTTATTTTTCTTAGAACTGTTAAATCAGATCTTCCTGACTTTTCTAATCTCTTCCTCAAAGAACTACAGATTTGTGCACAAATACTTCATGGGTATTTGTACTTCAGATGTTGGGTTTTTCCTTCTCCATAAATTATATTGTTTTAATAGCCATAGAACTAACAAATAATTTAAGCCATGCCAAAAAATATTTAGTGTTCCTGTTTTTAAAAAAGATCAAGTAAATATATGTTTCAATATTACAACCTAGCTCAGATTTTTCAAAATTATCATTATTGAGGTATAATTTGCATACAGAAAATGCACCCATTTTAACTGTATAATTTGATGAGTTTTGCAAATGTTTAAACTTGTTTATTCACCCCATAATCAAGATATTGAACATTTCTGTCACTTCAGATAGTTTCTTGATGCCTTTTTATATTTAGTAACTTCCCAGCCTTCACCCCAGGCAATCAATTGATAATCTATATGTGATTAGTGTAGACTAGTCTTCAGAACTGAAGAATTTGGAAGTATAAATAGATTTAATATGATGTTGCAAAACAGATCTTAAACTAAAGCTTTCAGCATATTTGTAAGAACACATTTCAGGCATGAGCAAAAAAAGATATGACTAAAGGCTACTATAGTTGGAAATAATAGAAGCCATCTTAAGAATATGTTAAACGAAATCCAATCAAAATTTTTTTTATTGACAAAACATTTCTGATTATAGAAATAATATATGTTGTTAGAGAAAACTGTTGTAATGGACAAAGAAAACAATCAACTATCATCACTCAAAAGTGACTTATTAATATTTTGATGTTTGTCAATCTGTTATGTACTGCTTGGTTCCAGTTCCAGCTTGCACTAATGGTAACTCTTTCCCCGGTTGGATGAGTAAGTCTGTTAAATTGTTTTAAAACATTTGCACAGTAGTCCCTCATAGGGAGATATGATGGTTTAATAAATTACTTTCATCAGTAGGAAATTTTCTTTTGAAAGTTTACTGGCTCATATTAAAACTTAGTTGAGTCATGCTAAAAAATTCAATTTGTAAGGATTTCAATTTGTTTTGCTCTTTATATTTAGTACCCTATAAATTTTATTTCAAAAATAAGTAACAAGAAGTGAAACTTTGATTAAAAACAAAGGATTTAATATACATGTTTTGGCCATTTCAGAAAAGGGGGATAAAATAGAAAGAAAAAAACAAGCAGAAGGAACTAAGAAGAGGCTTGGGATGGCGGGGTGGTGGGGTGGGGGAGTGGACAGAAAAAATCCAAATGAGGATACTTATAATGGAAATTCTGTCAGAATGTCACTTCAGACATTTTTTTTGTTTTTTCATGTAACAAGAAGTCTAGAGATAGGTCTTCTAAGGCTGATGTAGCTATTTAAAAAAGTCATCTGCCATCCTAGTCTGCCATCTTTAGCGTATGGCTGGGTTTTCATGGTTGCAGGCTCCCTATTCCAGTCTGCATCCAGCAGGAAGAAGGGGAAAGGCAGAGGACAAAAGGCAGAAAGCACATGCCAGCTGTCTTTCTCTTTTTGTCAAGCAAAAAGTATCTGTCCTTGTAGTTTTCCACCTCATCTGAATTTTGTCACATGACTATAGTTATAAGAAAGTCTGAAAAGATGGGTACTTTTAATTGAGAATTTTGTCCCCCAAGAAATCAAGGTCTGATAGTCAGAAAAATAGATATTTTTCTATATCTATAGAAGAAGAATCTATAGAATCATATTTTCAGACCCTTAATTTCAAATAGAGACGTGTTTTGCAGTATGGTCTTATCAGCATGATATGTGTTGGAGTGATTTTATGTTGAAAACTTATTATTTATTTTGTGCATCAAATGTAAGGAAATCCAAGCTAGAATGATACAGTTTTTAATATAAAACTAAAAGAAATGCAAAAAGAAAATTATGCAATAAATACTTTAGCAAAGGTGCAAGTTTTTCCTTTATGTACATAGGCAATATCAGATCATGTTTTTAAGTAATTACTGCAGCTGTTTATTTCTATTTACTAGTTTTATTTTTCCTTTCAAATTTTTATAGATTTAGAAGTTGATGGACTTTTATTTTAACTTGTCATATAAACGTAGTGGGGTACAGATTTCACCCCTGGTTAGAATGACCCTATTTTATCATCCAAATCAAAACACTGTGAGGGACAATAAAAAGAAATTGGTTAGTTGCTAAGTTGGGACAACACTGTAAATTGGGACAGTTCCAGGCAAACCAAGGTCATAGGATTGTTCTATAGTGGAATATATTAAGTGATCTTATATTCAGCAGTGATAGAACCCTTTATCCTAGTACTTAACTTTTCTCTGATTGTATTCAGTAAATTTGTGACTTAAAGACTTTGGAAGGTGGACTTCTACAATCTGGCCCTACTTGCTTTTAAGACATCTCCTGTTCTTACCTCTTCCAAAACGCTGCTTCTCCATTTGAGTCAAGACCATTCATTAACCTCACACACATTCTCTGCTTTCACTTCCATGTCATAGTTTGTGTTACCTTGTTTAGAATGTCCCAATAATATCCTCTGTTTTTTGAATTTTTATTTCTCATTCAACATGTATTGAGTGTGCGGTAGGAACTGGACATTAGGAATACTAAGATAAACAAACAGCAATATATCCTTAAGGAACTCACAGTTCACTCAGTAACAAGCCAGTGACACCACTTAGAGTGGTTAAATGCTGTAATAGAGCTCGGAGGAAGGGCATCAGAGAGACTCCCCAGAAGTGATGAAACGAATTAAGTATTGGAGGATGAGGAGAAAGGAGGTAGATGTCGCGTATTCCAGGGAGAGTGAACATGTGTTAGCTTTGTTGTTCACACTACTAGAAAATTTATTCCTACACTGCTTCCATGTGAATGAAATACCCCTCCAATAAATTTAAAATTTTGAACCCCTAATGACTGCTTCCTGTAACTTGTTTTAACTTTAAAACAGTTCACATTTAGCATGTGTTGAATTGTTAGTTATGTTGTCTACTTAAAGTTAAAAATTCCTCAGAGATGGAGAAAAGATCTTCATTTTCTCATCTGCACCTTGCCATAGTAGTTTATTTAATGAATACATTTACATTAAATTGAAAAACTACTTAGAATAGGATTGGGTAGAGACAAATAGTGATTGGTATAAGAAAAGAAAAGTTGGAGAAATAAGTTGATATCCTAGCTTCTAATGTATCTGCTTAATCAAAATATTAGCAGCAACTAACATTTACTAAACATTTTGTGTGAGTCAGGCACTGCTGTATGTTTGCCACTCATTTAATCTTCAGAACAATCCTTTTTTATTTCTGTTTTACAAATGGAGAGCTTAAGCCTTAGAGGTTATAAGTGGCAGAGTTAAGAGTTGAACCTGAGTTGTCTGACTCCAAGGATGAAGTTAGCTCGCTTGCTTTTATGAAGGATGTCTGTTAGCTAATCTGCTTCAGGAGGTATAAGAATCATGACTGAGCATGAATCAATTACACACACACATATGTGTGTATATACATATATATCCTCCCAGCCACATGTTCCTAAACCTGCACCTCCTAAGCCACGTGTCCACAGTGCTAGAGTCCGTGCCTTACCCGTCTGAGCTGCAGTTAGGGGGAGGGGTTAAAGTTATATATTTTAGTGAAAAAAAGTAAAGATGGAATCTATACATAGAGACAGTAGTAGTAATATTAACCGTGAACACTTACTGAGTGCTTACTAGGACAAAACAGGAGTATTAGTATAGGCCTGCACTGGTGGAGTAGTAATTAGGGCCACCACCTTCAGCTTCACCACTTCAGTGCAGTCCATGTACATCCCAAGGACCTGGGTTTGTATCCCAGGGCCTAGAGGAGGAAGAGCAGCCAAGATGAACAATAAAAATAAAATATTTCCTCCTTTTCCTGCCTGTGTGCCTAATCGCCTTTATTCCTTCTTGCACCTTTCCTTTAAAAGAAAAAAGTATAAAGTAAAAATGCTGCTTTAGAGATTTTATTTGAAGATCTTATTATGTAAATTTAACCTGGTTAAATTAGAGGAAGGATTCTTTTTAAACCCTGGAGTTTTTTAATCTTAAAAGTAATAAGTAAATGTTGTAAAATTCTAAAGGGTATAAAAGTGAGAAAATCTGCTTTCTATACTCCTAGTACTCTCTCTCTTAGATAAACATTAACAGTTTCTTGTGTAAACTTCAGAAATTCTCTCTATGAAACCAAATCTATATGAATATATATATAAATGTATATATCTGGCCCATCCTTTTAAAATTTACAAATACCAGTTGTTATAATACTATATTAAACACTGCTTTTTGATTTTATGTTTTCTAAACATCTTTTTGTGCCAGCACTCTACATATATATTTACAATCAAACCTTCTGCTACCTTTAAAATCATACATAGAAAATCTTTGTATATACATGCATTTTTTGTGTACTTATCTATTGACTAAATTCCTGGGGATAGAATCACTGGGTTAAAAAGGTAATGTCAAATTATTCTCAAAATTTTGTATACCAATTTAAATACCAAGAATTTATAAAAATAATTATTCCCTAGATTTTGAAGGCATATCAACGGAGAATGGAATTAGGTTTAACAAAGCTACCACAGGGACATACACCTACTTTGCAAAAGATAACTTGTATTACTACTAAACCAACTCATTTGGCTTATACAAATAATATTTTCTTATACTGGATCCCAAAGGAAAGAAAATTGATCAACTCAGCAAAAGAGGTGAGAATAGTTCCCAAAATTCCTGTCCTTTAGGAGTTGGTTTTTTAGAATTGGTCGTAAAGCCAAATGAGACATTTTATGTCATAATGATTTTATATTTGTAAAATTTAACAAGCTCTATTTGTAGAAGCATGTATTGGTTTGAGCAAGGGATTTCCCTCCTATCCTTTTCATATTAGGCCTTTTCTTAAAACTGTCTCCACACCTACATAACTTCAGAACAACCATGTCCTCTGCAGACCTCATCCATATTCAAGGAATGTCAACACAGTTTTGATGACATGTTTTTGTTATGCAGCTGGATTTTTGTTTTAAAAGTGCTGAACTATCTCAACCTGATGGAAAAAAAAGGAGTAGCCAGTGAATCATGTGTTCATCTTTCATTTATTACCTGGTCATTTAATGTTTAATATTAATTTAATAACTTTAATGAAAACCTATTTAATGTATTCCGCAGATTTCGATGGGACAAATGTTACAGGATTTTGGAAAATTTCTTGGAATGTTTCTTCTTGTCTTGTTTTCTTTCACAATTGGATTGACACAACTGTATGATAAAGGCTATACTCCAAAGGAACAGAAGGACTGTGTAGGCATCTTCTGTGAACAGCAAAGCAATGATACTTTCCATTCGTGAGTATCTTCTTAAATTTCTAGTAAATGTATTTCTTGCTTTCTATCATGTATGAATTAGTACTTACAGAATTAGAACTTCAAATTTTCTTTTAAAAATTCCTTTTTATGTTCACATATTTAAATACTTATTTTTTATGAATCACATACATAGTCATCTTTATATATAGTATCTTAAATAAATAGTAGGCCAAAGGGATTACATTTTCTCCCCTACTGAGGTCTCTCTTAACAAAAGAACTCTTGGCCTTTTGTGTGCATTTATTAGCATTTAGGACAGGACATTTCTTTATCAGTCCTGTGTATTTCAAGATGCTCTCTGTCCCTAAAGTATTAAATGTCAGGCACCTCCCACGATTGCTATAACCAAAGCACTCACATTTTCAACACCCATTAGTAGGTCATTAGAAGTGAGAATCATTAGAGCTTATAAATTGTTTTTTCCCTCTAAATTTACTGTATATTAAAGGATTGAACAACCATTTGTGAGGTAAAAAAAAATACCTCCCCTCAGTGGAGGAGTGTTAAATTATATATTTATTGTGTTCTGAGCATGTACCCACTATTCTTTAATGACTTACATGTCATCTTAGTTAAGAAATAATATTAAATGAATAATAAAATACTCATCTACCACCTTCCATATACCAGACACTGTTATAAGTGCTGTTATTCACAACAGTACTGGTACTGAAACTGTAAGTATTAGTGAACAAAACTACTCTTAGGGAGTTTTATATTCTAGTAAGGTGATAAAATAAATAAGAAAAGTAGTATATTATCTAGATAAGAGCTAAATCTTGGACCAGGGAGAATAGATTTGTGAAAGGATGCAGTTCTAGATAGGATGCTAAGGAAGGCCCCACAAGATGACAATCAAGGAAAGCTATAAACTGGTAACATATCAAATCATGTAGACGGTATCAGGAGGAAAAGCATTCTTGGATAGAATGGCAAAGGCAAATGCCTAGCATGTTCAAGAGAAAGCCAGGGGACTGGTGTGAATGGGATGGAGTGAATCTGAGAATTGTGGATGAGATCACAAAAGTGATGGATATCATGTAGGACCTTGCTGGCCCTACAAGGTTTTTGGGTTATTAAAATTAAGAGCCATTTGAAGTTTTTGAGCAAAAGAGTGGTAAAATCTGTTTAGGTATTAACAGGGTTCTATAGGTTTCTGTGCTGAAAATAGAAAAGCAGCAAGAGAGGTTAAACAGGAATGACATCTCCCTTTTGAATCTGTTTCTTTATTTAAAATAAAGAATATTTGTACTGTTGGAATCTGCCTCATTCTATAAAATATTATTCTTGGATTATCATGTTTTCTTTACATAATGTTGATAGAAGTGAATTCTTCATACTTGCTATTTAGTTTTCTGTTATTGCTATTGTTATTTTTTAACCAGAAATGTCTTGTCTTTATAGGTTCATTGGCACTTGCTTTGCTTTGTTCTGGTATATTTTCTCCTTAGCCCATGTGGCAGTCTTTGTCACAAGATTTAGCTATGGAGAAGAACTGCAGTCCTTTGTTGGAGCTGTTATTGTTGGCACATATAATGTCGTGGTTGTGATAGTGCTTACCAAGCTCCTGGTGGCAATGCTTCATAAAAGTTTTCAGCTGATAGCAGTAAGTGTCCGTTCTTTTAAAAACTTTGTATTCTCTTCAGATTATCTTCCTTCTCTCTATTCTAAAATATAAGCAATAGAAAAGACAACTAAAGAGTATAAGGATTAAGAATTTATGCTTTAAAAATTATACATAGATTTTTAAAATGTAATATAAATTATAAATCTTGAATCAGATTTTTACCTACAAGATATAGAAAGAAACATTTGGACAGTTTAAAATAATTCCCCACATACACTGTGTGTGTGTGTGTGTGTGTGTGTGTGTGTATGCGTGTGTGTGTGAGTGGTATATTTATATCCTATAATGCTATTTCACTTGCCTCTTACAGAATCATGAAGATAAAGAATGGAAATTTGCTCGAGCAAAGTTGTGGCTAAGCTACTTTGATGACAAATGTACATTACCCCCACCTTTCAACATCATACCTTCACCAAAGACTATTTGTTACATGATCAGTAGCCTCAGTAAATGGATTTGCTCTCATACATCAAAAGGCAAGGTTAAACGACAAAACAGTTTGAAGGTAAGAAATTAGAAATTTGAATTGCAGCATAGACACCTTAATTTCTAGTCTAGGATGTTTCCTAAAACATACACAGGCTCCTTAAGGGCTTGGACTGATTTTTTTTCTTTCATCTCCTAATGCATGACATACTGTCTAACATAAACTAAGGATCCCAGCAGATACTGTGAATTCTAAAGAGAACTGTGATTTTTTTTTAATCAATCTTGTGTCACAGTTTTAAAACATGGAAAATATTTAGAATATCTATTCTGGTGCTCCCTGTTGGAGTTGCAGTTGGGTCAGTCACTTCTGAAAGAGCACAGACCACATGCCCCTAGGTCCAACCATTGTGACCACTAAATGAAAGTGAAATGGAATCCTTCTTCCTCCTCTCCTTCCTGCCTACCTGCCTATCGCCTTTATTCCTACCTGCACAATTCCTTTAAAAAAAAAAATGTATTCTGTCAGTGTAAAGAATGATTATTAGGTGTGGTGTGCTGGTGTGCCCTGGTTTGGTCACCTACCTTCTGCCGAAAGCACAGTTCGCATCTATCCCAGAGACCTAGATATTCATCCCAGGGCTGGTGTGTTATTTTAAAAGTATGCTGAATATTTTGTAACACGTAGTGGCAAAAAATACAATCTAATAAAGCTTTAAAATATGTGTATCTTTTTTTTTTTTTTTTAACAAATTCACCTCTCAAAGTTTATTTGTGAATATCGTTAGTAACATATATTGTTTGTTTGGAAGGAATGGAGAAATTTGAAACAGAAGCGAGATGAAAACTACCAAAAAGTGATGTGCTGCTTAGTGCACCGTTACTTGACTTCCATGAGGCAGAAGATGCAAAGTACAGATCAGGCAACTGTGGAAAATCTAAATGAACTGCGCCAAGATCTTTCAAAATTCCGAAATGAAATAAGGGATTTACTTGGCTTTCGGACTTCTAAGTATGCTATGTTTTATCCAAGAAATTAACTGTTTTCTAAATCACATAGAGAATTTTAAATAATCTGAAAGACTGCATATGTGTAAGTTGCAATTAAATTATAAGATACATTGAAATAAAAATTATGTAAAAGCCATCCTTTAAAATATTTATAGCATAATATATGTTATGTAAAATATGTATATAGAATTAATTTTTTAAAGTCCTTTATTTAGTGGCTTTTTGCAGAAGCAAAACTAAGTAGATAGATTTTGTTGGCATGCTGCTTTTAAACAGTACTTTAATTTTTTTTCTCTTTATGTTTAAGAAGGGTATAGTTTTACACATTTGCCCGAAAGTTTTGTAAAATGAAGAACAGCAAATGTAGGCTGATCTCCTTCCATAGGATACACTTGAAATAGAGAAGTCATGGTTTTTTAAATCTCTGTTTTAGGAGTTCACATATAGTATTGTTTGGGAATATAGTTTTATCTAAAATAACAGTCTATTTTTTCTTTTTTATTTTTGTTACAATCTTAAGAAAAAACAGAAAAAGTAATGAATATTTGAATTTGTTTATGTGTCTAAATTTAAATTCTCTTCAGTTTTTGTTATAATATATTTACTTTTACATGGTTGTAATCATTATATATTTTTGATTTTGCTTTTTTCACTTAATGCTATTTTATATATATATATTTCTGTGTATTGATATAGTCCATGTATTTAAATTTTTATAGAATTATATAGTTTTGAAAAAACAGACTTTTTTTGTTGCTATAGATTATTTGATTATGTTTGTAAGTTTGCACAGTTACTCTCTGATTAGGCATTTGGTGGATTTTCAGTTTTCATTGTAATAGTGCTATAGTATTTTTCAAGTTGGAGTTAGTGTCCATAATTATAAAACTAAGCCAAAATAAGAATTTAGAAGATACTTCTCTAACATGTGAGGTCACAGCTTGTTTTTGTAAACATTGGAAGACCCGTTAATGCAAGGATTTGTTTTATTTTTGGATTAGTGTTCTAGAACTTATCTCCCAAAGTATTTTCCACAAAATTTAACATAAGCTTCTGTAAAAGTGATTTCATGCTTACTTTGTAGATCATTCTTTCTTAATTTTTTTTTAAGGAAAGATGCAGACAAGAATGAAGGTAGGCAGGTAGGCAGGAAGAGAGAGGAAGAAGAAGCATCTTTCTTTTATTTTTATGTAGTTGTTTCACACTGGTTGCTTACCAGTCCAGGACTCGAACCCAGGGGTATGTGCCTTGTTCCTTTGGAGATGATTGACCTAACCGCTTCTTCACCAGGACATGCCTGTAGATCATTCTTGCTGCCTCAATGAAAAGCATTGATTTTTCTTTTAAAGTGGAGAATAAAATATGTATTTAATTTTTTCCCTTTATTCATGCAAGGGATGTAGTTAATTTTTTTTCCCCAGAGGCTATTGCTTTATATATTCTTGCAACATTTCCAATTAGAGGTTATTAGATATGTCATGATCTTTTTAACTGAATGTTAGATGGTCTTAGGGCTACAGGGTGCAGGTAACCCTTAGTCTATAAGTACCATTGATCCAGGGATCATTGTCTAAACATATTAGTATTGTATTTCATCTTGCTTTTAACTTTTTATTTTTTAATTATCAAATTGTAAGTGTTCCCTCTTTGGGGCAAATTCTTATAAAACTGTTTGTTGTAAAGTTATATATTTTGTCTACTATGGGATTATGCACTTCCCAGTTGGGATTTTACATCAGAATTTTTAGTCATTCTAAAAAATATCTAATTATACAAAAATATTTATAGAGTGCTTACTGTATGCATGAGTTACTTATGAGGTATATTTTGAATGGCAGCATATTGTAAGAAAAAAGGTAAATAAAACTTGACATTAGGTTATAAATTGACAGTCTTTCCATTGTAGTGTTTTATAACTTTGTACATTTTTAATCGAGACTTA
This sequence comes from Solenodon paradoxus, assembly GCA_004363575.1. NCBI lineage: Eukaryota > Metazoa > Chordata > Mammalia > Eulipotyphla > Solenodontidae > Solenodon > Solenodon paradoxus. The sequence continues at coordinate 409,660 of RJWH01001211.1, forward strand.
ACTTAGATACTCTAAAATTCACTCTTTTAAAGCATAAAATTCAGTGTATTTTAAAATCATGGTAATGAAGGCCTAAAATGCAAAGCACAAATTCAAGCCCCTTTGTACCAATTCCTACTTCCAGTGACAATCACATTTAACTCAGCTATATCTTCTTACATTTATAAATACTGTGTTTTGAAATAATACGTCCACACAAAGATCTTTGTGTTAATGTTTATGGCAGCTTCATTCATAATACCACACTGCAAAAAACCAAATGCCCATCATCTGGTGAATAGATAAACAAATTGTACATCCATACAATAGCAATCTACTTAGAAATAAAAAGGAATTTCACCCGTCAGTGTCCCATCAGAGAAGCAAAATGACTAGGACATTTGCAAGCACATGTGTATGAGTGTGTAACAACCTGTTTACAGAGATGAGTGTCATTTAATTTTTTGCATTGGTTATTTAGTCTCAAGCTATTGTTTAGCATGTAGTGCTGGACCTTGGAGTTCATAGGCTGAGTACTTGAAAGGGAGGATAGCCATGAAGTAGAAGAAAGCAGGGACAGCTGGAACCCATGAAGATGGACTGCCACCCCTGTCACTTCTCAGTGTCTCCAACCTTGAGAATACAGGTATCCTCTGTTACCCTGCACCACGTTGTTAAACACATACTGGTACCAGGAATCGAGAAGCTGAAGGAAGATGCAAGGGAAGGTGCAATAATTGTAGGCCCGACTGCTTCCCTACACCAAGCTAAACCAGTAGATCGCTTACAGTATTTGTAAGGATAAAAGTGCCTGCATAAGAAACAAAATGACTGCTTCTCTTCTGCCTGCCCAACCTCACACCCTAACTGGAAACTGGTACAAGGGAGAAAATTCTGGAAAACAATTTGGCCTAGGCAAATTTACACAGGAACAAACTACTGCTATGTACAATAGCAATGGTAAATCTTAAAAGGACTTCGTAAGTGGAGAAGTCTGGCCAAAAAGGCTGCACACTGTATGATTCCATTTATGTGCCATTCTAACAAAGGCAAATTATAGAAAACAAAATTAAATCATTGGTTACTAAAGTTTAATGGGAGGAGAAAAGACTGATTTCACAACTCATCAAATTGTACACTTATAAAAGTAATAAATTTTATTATGTAAATTATGCTTCAATAAACTTGACAAAAATATGTAATACTATAGCATACTAAAATTAAAATTCAGTGGAATCAAAATTTTTTGCCACTTCAAAAGAAAACAATGCTGGAATATGCAAGTTGGTAGCCCATCACTATTAAAGTGGAGTACAGTAATAAATGCCAGAGTGAAGTATTTTATATTTTTCGAAACAACTTTGACCTTTCAAGCTCTTTTGCTTTTATGTATATGCAATTTCTATCTACCTTTTGAAATTTTCATTGAAATTAAAATGTTTATTTGCCTCAGAAAATACATTTATAAAATACCAAATTGACTGAAGTTATAGACCCGGGGAGTAAACTGAGTGTATTTAAAAATATATTAAGAAAGATTAAGTCAATTCTCCTAAGTTCTTTTTTTTTAAATTATTTATATATTTTCTTAAAATTTTACGTACATTTCAAAACAGGTAAAATTGAACAATATGGTGGCTATATGGATTGTCGTCATATTATACATATGTGTTTATATATTATGTACTATATATATTTGTTTTATTATTTTAAATCTCTGTATGCTTTTTAGGATATTGAATTCACATCTCAGTCTGTGTGCATTTCACATCACACCAACCACAAGAATTCTAGTTTCCTTCCTTTTTTGTTTTGTTTTGATTCTTGTTTTGATTTTTTAGGCCAAGAAAAGAACATAATTTATCACATTAAATACTTATTTAAAAAGAAACTCAGGAGAGTACAATATGTTGGATATTTCCCAAACAATTAAACTTTAGAATGGATATAGTAGAATATATAAAAATTCATGATGTAAAGCTAAGGTCATAATTTAGAAAAGTTAAAAATTGAAATTATCAAGAAGAATAAGGTAGCTAAAAGAAAAAACAGCATAATGAAAAATAAAATTCAAAAATTGTATATAGCATTACTTTTGTAAATAAAAGTTATCAGTAACAATAAAACATTTATTAAACAAGATAAAATAATAAGCACACAGGTCTTGGGCATAAAAGATAAATTTGAACTTTGGCTGTGACACTTGTACACTATATGACCTTAGGCATATGTCTTAGCTTCGATTTTTCATCTATAAAATGTTGATAATGAAATCTAAATTATAGGCTTATCTTAAATAATATATGCCAATTTCTTGAATAGGCCCCACAGAACTATCACAAGCAAAGAAATTGAAGAGATAATCAAAAGTCTCCCTAAAAGCAAAATCCCAGGACCAGGTGGCTCTTCAATGAATTTCTCCAAACCTTAGAGAATTAATACCTGTTCTACTCAAACTCTTCCGAAATATTGAAGAACAGGGAACACCCCCAAACACTCCACAAGGCCAATACCACACTGATAACCAAAAGTTGACAAAGACATTACCAAGAAAGAAAATTACAAACTAATATCTCTAATGAACATAGACCTGTTTTTTAATTGGTGATTCTTATACTTTGTGTAGTATCTTTTAGGTGTTTTTTTGTTTTTGTTCTTGTTTTTTGTAGAGCTGGTTTTGTGGTGATAAATTCTTTTAACTTTTGCTTATTGGAAAAGCTTTTTATCATTTCTTCCATTCTGAATGATAATCTCTTAAGGTATAGTATCCTAGGTTGACTATACTTTTTTTTTTTCCCCAGTCTTTTGAATATATCATGCCATTCCCTCCTGGCCTGTAGAATTTCAGTAGAGAAATCCCCTGACAATCTTATGGAGATATATTTGTATGTAACTTGTTTTTCTCTGGATGCTTTTAAGATTTTTTTCTTTATCATATATTTTTGACATTTTAATGACAATGTGTCTAGGTGTAGGTCTGCTTGGGCTCCTTTTATTAGGTTCTCAAGACTTGCTTCACTCTTCAGGTTAGGGAAGTGCTTAGCTATTATTTCTTCAAATATAGTTTCCGCTCACTTTTCCTGCTCTTCTCTATCTGGGACCACTATAATGCATGTATTGTTTGTGTTTTTATACTGTCCCATAGTTCTCAATGCTGTCTTCGTTTCTTTGCATTCTTTCATTTCTTTTATAGTTTGCTTGAGCGCATTCCTCTGTCTTATCTTCTAGCTCACTGATTCTGTCGGAGGCTTCATCTATCCTATTACTCAGTCCCTCTGTTGAATTCTTTAAGCCAGCTATTATGGTCTTTATTTCTTTGACATCTATTTTGAGTGCCTTCACTTCTCTCACTTTTTTTGGTATTCTCTTTTTCTTCATCTATAGTTTTCTTGATTTCCATGAGTATGTTTGTCACTGTTGCCCTAAATTCATCCTCAGGTAGTTTACAGATGTCTTTTACATTCAAATTTGTCCCTGGGTTTTGGATTGGAGCCATAATTTCATGTATATTTCTCTGTGTCTTCCCTCTGTCATTTTGTTTATGTTTTTGTGGATTAAGTTTTCCTGCAGTGATGGCCTTGTGTTGACTTATGCTGAGTAAGCCTGGATCTTGGTTTGGACACTGGAATATCTAGAGTTTTGTGGCATCGCCACTGGTTGGATTTGTTGATGTTCTTATGTGGGCCTTCTATTGCTGCCTGAAAGTTCAGTCTATAGGGTTGGAGTTTGTATGGGGGTTGCAGAGCCTTCCCCCAGTGTCTGAGCTCCCAAACTCAGGTATCACCCTGCTGTTTACACACAATCGGTAATCAGGCTGGAGTTTCATCTACACCCAAAGGTAGTGCTAGTGAGTAGTGTTGATGTTAACCTTCTAAGAGGCTCTCTTCTCCCTTTAAGCCTGAGGGCAGAATTTCCAGTCAGTGGGATTTCCAATGGGTAGGTCCTGGGGCATCAGGATAATATGGTGGGAGGGGATGGGAATCTTAAAGGCAGCTAGAGAAAAACAAGTCACATACAAAGGAGTCTCCATACGATGGTCAGCCAATTTCTCAAATGAAACTCTAGAGACCAGAAAGGAATGGCATGATATATTCAAAGTGCTGAAAGGAAAGTATTTTCAGCCTAGGATACTATACTCAGATTATCATTCAGAACTGAAGGAATGATAAAAAGCTTTTCTGATAAGCAAAAGTTAAAGGAATTCATCATCACAAAACCAACTCTACAAAAAATGCTAAAGGATACTCTATAAAGTGTTAAGAAATATTTAAAAAGAGGAAGACAGAAATGCAAACAAAAGAAATCATAAAATTATTAAAAACACTAAAAAGACATGGTTTCTGATGTAAATTAAATTACAGCACTACCAAAAAACCAGGAAATTTGTGTAGGAGGTAAATGTATGCTTTTTTAATACAGGAACTGTTTAAGCGAATGAGATAAATAACAAGTAAGTTCTGTTGTCTTCATCCCACTACCAACAATCCAGAGGTGTCTTTTTCTGGGCTCCACCGAGGAAAGAAAGCCAATGAGACAAAAAGTCGAATAGCCAGGGCTTTATTGGGGTTTGCTCACCCGGGCAAGGTTCTCTGGTCCGCAGAACAGGGCCGGGGAAGTCGCTCCCGAACAAAGGGAAGCGCGCTCTTTAAGCAAAAGAATTTCACGGGGCTTCATGTGTGGCGGTTGGGAATTGGTCCTGTGATTCCAGGTGTGGTTTCGTCAACAGCCTTTTTCCCGGGTATGGCTGCCGCTTTGTCCCTCTGGGCCAGCCTAACATTCCAACCTCTTGGATAGGATAAAAGGGTGCCGTGATCGATCTGGCTGCTTCCCGCTGACAGGGGGGGCGTAGAGGGGAGGGGCCAGAGGTTGGTATTGTCTGGCCCAGTCTGGTCAGGAGAGTTGGCTCTGGTCTGGAGCAGCATCTGGTTGAAGGTAATCCGGGAGGCTTTGCGGATTCTGTCCTGGAGGAATCTCAGAAAGCATGGGCCAAGCATTAGTAATACACAGATTATCAAAACTGGCCCAACCATCAGGCCCAAAATGGTAAAAATCAGGGAGCACCACCATGGGGTCCCCATTTCTAGAGGGGTAGAGCCCTTTTTCAACTTGTCTAAGATTTTGGAGAGTGTCGGCATTTTCCTCTACCAGGCCGCTTTTGTTTACGTAGAAGCAACACTGTTCCTACAAGAACTTGATGGGCAAATGGGAACTCTTCAGCCCTATATCACCAACATAGCTGTCAATCTATGTGGAAGAGATCTTTTACAGCAATGGGGTGCTTGTGAAGCAATCGAACTCCAGCAGCAAAACGTGAACTAGAACTCACTGAGCAGCATGCTCAACGGTCCCAGCTCCATCGAGTTGACCCTGCGCTCCCGTGTCAACTATCGGCGCTTCCCACCATTCACTCTCCCACAGTGCCAACTCAAAAGGAAAAAAAATCACTGAATGGGTATTCTTACCCAAACAGCAAACAAACAAACAAAAAAATTGCAAACTTATCTTGAAATGCTCAGTCCCGTGGTGTTTCATGGTCGGCAAAGGTTGCATCAGCTTATAGCCTCTGACCCAGAGAAAATCATTCTGCCACTAACTAAATTACAAATCAATGAAGCGTTCCAAAAATTGCCTGGATCAGCAAGCAGCCGCCGCTGACCATACGGTAATCCTTGACAATCATTACCCTCCAAACTCTCTTCAACCTTCAAAACCAAATAATTGGATTTCACCCAAAAAAGCATCCCACCAGCACTGCCATAGGCCCAAACCCACTTCACAGATGGCAGCAGCAATGGCAAAGCAGCCCACTGGGGTGCCACAACCAAGGCTTGGGACACAGGACTCCCGTCTGTGCAGCGAGCAGAGCCAGCTGCCGCCATGGGAGCCCCCAAAAGCATCCCCCAACCTGCAAACATTGTCCCAGATTCTCAACATGCAGTCAATGCTGCCAGAAACATCGAGACCACCCTTATCAGCACAGAAACAGACGAACTCTCAACTCCATCTTCACAGCTCCAAACACTCATCCGCCAGCTCGTTGGGACCGTCTCATCAGCTACCGATCGGCACAGCCTTACTCATTGTAATAGCAAAAGTTTACAACAGAAATTCCACCTTTCTAAGGCACAAGCAAGCAATATAGTTCGCCAATGTGTCCATTGTGGGCCTCCCAAAACAACTGAAAATGGATAATTCTGCTGCATATACTTCACAGGCATTCACTACTACTTTAAGCCAGCACAGCATCCGACATGTTACTGGAATTCCTTATAATCCTCAAGGCCAAACCATTGTTGAATGGGCTAATCAGACTCTGAAACAGCAATTAAAAAAAAAAGGGGGGGGGAATAGGAAAAGGAAGTTCTTCACAGGAGCTTTTAGCCAAGGCACCTTTCACTTTAAAATTTTTTTTTTTTTAATTTAAGGAAAGAAGATTCACAAGCCACTGCAGAGAGGCAAGAGGCGGGTGCTATTCATGCCCCAAGGGATTTACATCAACCTGTCTGGTGATGATAAGGAAGGAATGGGAGAATGAGAACCCGTCCAGGCTACAGTTAAGTGGAGGGGACCGCCGGGGGCAAGATGGGGTCCCATCTACCCCCATGACCGAGATCTGGGAAGGAACTAGGGGTCCAGAAAAAGACGGTAAAACAGAGTAGGTAGCCCCCGTGTCCACAAGAAAAGAAATGGACTTACCCGCTACCTGCAACCTTACCCTGGGCTCGGTGAGGGTGATGGGGGTCTTCGAGTCCCGGCCGCCTCAGTCATCCAGGAGCCCAAGAAGCTCCCGTGTGGCCAGGGACAAGTTCGCGTCTTGAGCTAATTATCCGCGTGGAGATGCCGAGGACGAGCTCTTAAGGGGACAAGCATCTTTCCAGTGGCCGAGCTGCCGGCAGTCTGGGCAAGGCTTTGTGGGTGGTCGGGGTTGGGGACACTGGCGGGCCCAGTGTCCCTCCTTGCCACATTGGAAACAGGCCCCCGGTGGGGTGTTCTTTGGCCTGGATTTAGGCTTTGCCCCGTTGCCACCGGCTGCAGAGTCACCAGCATAGCCTGGGTCTGCCGGGCTACCTTTTGCTGTAAGCGCGCCTGGCGGGCAGCCTCAGCCTCTGCTTCCCCATTATTGAAAACCTTAAATGCCGTGTTCACCAGATCTCGGATGGGGGTTTGGGGACCATCCTTGGCCTTTTTCAGTTTTTTTCAGATGTCTGGGGCTGACTGAGAGATAAAATGAGTAGCCAAAACAGTTGCTCCAGCATTAGATGTTGGATCTAAGCGGGTATGAAGCAACATGGCCTCTGTTAGCCTGTTAAGGAACAAAGCCGGAGCAGGAGTAGGAGGGCTTGGCTGGGGCTGATAGGAGGAGGGAGGGAGGAGGAGGAGAGGTGAGATCTTCAGGAGAGTCAGAGAAGGAGAAAGGAAGTTCTGGAGCAGAGGGTTCAGAAGGGCGGCCAGGCTCGGAGCTGCCGCGGGCAAGGAGAACCTGCACAGTGGAGCGCTGAGCGCAGGGGTCTGGGCAGGAGCACAAAGTCCAGAAGCCCTGGATGTAGGGAACCTCAGACCATTTCCCGGTCCGTCTGCAGAAATTGTCTAAGTCCATCAGGCTAGCGAATTCAAAGTGCCTTCTGCCAGTGCTTGTGATTGTCGGGCTGGTATAATGGCCTGGCCATAATAGACAGAAAAATCAGCTGCTTTTGCTTAAGGCTGGGCTCCAGTTTGGATTCTTGCCCTCTCATTTTTGGTCCCCAAGGAACAACAGATAGGGAATTGGCGTCCCTCAACCCAATTTGTTGAGCCAGTCAGACAAGTGGGGGTCTGGGCCAGCGTCTCCCTGACTCTCAGAGCCCGGAAACGGAGGAGGAAATCAATCTCTTAGAGAGAGACACCCTGACGCAGCTGCGATTTTCCGTGAGAGCAGTCTCTTGGTATCGGTACCCAGGGGCTTGGATTCCGTGATTGGAGACCAAAAATTTGGGACGGTGGCACTTACCCTGGTTTGTAGTCCGGACGGGAGAGGTGGCCACGAGGCCTCCTCGGGAAGCGGGGAGAGGAGAGGTCCTCAGCAGACAACAGCTCCTCCTGGGATTCGGCACCAAATGAAAGCCAATCAAACAAAAAGTCGAATAGCCAGGGCTTTAATGGGATTTGCGCACCTGGGCGAGGTTCTCCGGTCCTCAGAACAGGGCCGGGGAAGTCGCCGAACAAAGGGAAGTGCGCTCTTTAAGCAAAAGAATTTTGCAGGCTTCATGTGTGGCGATTGGGGATTAGTCCTGTGATTCCAGGTGTCGTTTCGTCATCCGCCTTTTTCCCCGGGTATGACTGCCGCTTTGTCCCTCCCGGCCAGCCTAACAGTGTCCCCCTTCAATAGAAAGATTGTTTAATTGATCCTTCAACTTTAGGCTAAGTATTCTTATGAAAAGATATTAAAACTCTACTGAAAAAAAGGAAATTATGTCCTTTGCAGCAATCTGGATGGAGCTAGAGGGAATCATGTTAAGTGAAATAAGTCAGAAGGACAAAGTGAAATACAAGATGATTTCACTTATCTATGGAATATAGTGAACTGAAACAAATAGCTAAACCCCAGCAAAAACCCACAAGATACAAGATGATGGCTGTCAAGGAGAGTGGGAAGAGGAGGGAAGAAAAGAGAAAAGGACTCTAGTGGTGGTGTGGTGTATAATACCCATAGACTGAGAAATGAACTTAACATCTTCAAATGAGTATGGCTTTGTAAACAAATGAAATAATAAAATTATTATATTTTGAAAAATAAAAGTAAGAGACTTTAAAAAAACTGTTAGCTATTCGAAAAGAATTTTGAGAAAAATATACTAGTCACCACTATAACTCATTTAGAAGATGAATGAATTCTGATGTAATTCAACTTTATATTAAAAACTCATTCTCATTTCATATTTCAGTGAAAATAGCGAAGCATCACTTTATTTTCTCTAATGATAGTATAAATGCAAAGATTTTTAAGCTATAAAACTAAACATAGGCAGTAACATTTCTCTTATTCCCCTCCACATTTCAGTTTAAGTGCAATGCTGATTTTGAATGATACAAATTTGTTGAATGAAATGTAGCCATTTTCTATTTGTATAAATACTGTTGGAATGACATCCAGTTAGTTAGATGCCCATGTAACAATTGTATCATCTATATCCTATTTCATCAAGTTAGGTTGGAAGAAAACTTCAAGATATTTTATAGGTGAGAAAAACAGACATTTTAAGTAAATCAAAGTTGTATAATGACTAACTCAGAATCCTGTACTCAATTCATTGTATCAGTAAAGCTACATCTAAAAGCTTTGCTTTTTTGAATTAATTTCTCATTGTGTGTGTAGCATAGGCATGCACCAGGAGCCAGATGTCTTCCCTTGAGATAAGGCGTACCTTTTCTGTGGTTCCTATGCATGCAGGCTGTTCCCATTATACACAACATTCCCTCTGATTGCTCCTAAAGCCTCACACTGAATGGAGGATGGGGCAATAAATTTCCTGACCATTTGCCAGGGGAAGGAGGAAACATGCCCGACTGGCTGCCATGGGTGTCCATCTAGCCACCATCAGATGCCCCTGTAAGTAATAAAGCATAAGTCCTTCCCCTAAGCGGTCCAAGAAGTTTCTTTGGCCTATCTAAGAATGAAAGTTCTGGTTTGGAGCTTTTATGTTACAGTGGGTTCATCACGGTCAGAGAAAAAATGTTAACATGCCTAGTCTCTGGTTTTCTAAATGGCTAGTTTATTAAAAACTTTTAATTATATGCAAATGTCAGACCAGAGACCAGCCAAAATAGCAAGAGTTGGAGAGAAAGGATGAGCAGTGAGGTGGTAAACAACCAGAAAAAGCAAGAGCCAGTCTCTGAAAACAAGAAGCCAGGCCACACTGGGACCAAGGATTTGGAATGGAGCAATTGGTTTAAATTTATTTCTGTGCCACTTCACATCCTCATCAGTTTAGTTACTCAAGGACTTAGAAACAATATAAGACCTATCTTGTAAAGGAAAAAGGCCCGCCCGCCATTTCCAGCAGCCATGAAAACAGCCATGAAACCTCCAACCTAGCAGAGCTATAAATATCCTGCGGCCTGATCTCACTGGGATAACAGAGACAACTGATAGATAAAGAACTTCCTTTATTACTTGCAAATGGAGTCTTGTGTGTATCTTGCAAATGTATGTCTTGCAAAGTGAATCCTGTGTGTATTGCCCATGTGAAGAATCCACAAATAACTAACTTGGGTTCCATTTGTAAACCCCGCTTTATTTTACAACTCTCTTTTCCCATGCCTGTTCTAAACTATATGTGTACCCTCATATGCTTTCTGTGCTCAGCTTATTTTGGGTAAGGACCCCTGCTGAGCCCATGCATAATAAACCTGCCTAATACTTCCAAAAGAGTGCCCGCTTGGTTTGTCACCACCATGACAATCTCAGAAAGGATCCATTTCACTCACTTTACAGAAAACCAAAGCTCCTCCAAAGCTACACTGTGGAGACTCTTAATTGCATTGTTATTATTATTATTAATTCCTGGCTTATGGGATATATTAATCAGCTGTTTGATGTCTTACTTTAAGATTGTAAATTTTCTTAATAGATTTATAGACTTAAAAACACCATCTCCTTGTTTAAATCTAACCAAACCTTAGTATCAGAATGCCCCCAGGACATCCTTCAAACATAAGATAATGCTTCAAATGTGTATCTAGTCACATGTTAGCCTTTTTACACTGAATTAGTGATTTTGTTCTTAAGAGAAAGGAAGAAATTACAAAAACAAAATAAAAGGTAGTATTTTAAATAATAAATTTAAACTCCCTCAGAACAAATTTCTATGTTTAGGGCTACATTTTGGTTTTGAATACCCAATCTGTACATCCGTGTATACTCCCCACGTGAATATCAATAGCTCTGTGTTAAAAAGAAACTGTGTGAGTGTGTGAAAACTGACCCTCATGTACTTAATTCAAAATGCTTAATTATAAGATATAACATAATGTTTAATATTCTGTCCTACAGTGAGGACTTACATATACATCTGAAGGACAAACTTGTGAAACTCAATTTTTATCACTTATCTGCAAGTTCCTTTGGATTTTCTGTTTTTATACTCTTATCACCTTTGCATTATAATAGTATTATTTCTTTTTTATTGCATTACTACACTGATGACCCTCCAGTACAATTTTTAATTGAAATGTTGATTTTAGGCATTATTGTCTTATTGCTGATCTTAACAGCTTTCAATAGTTCACCATTAAGTTTTGCTGTGGATTTTCTTGTCAGTTGATTGCTCAGGGTTTGTCATGAATAAATGTTGAGTTATATCTAATGCTTTTCTGAATAAGACAAAATTCTTTTTCCCCTCTAATCTATTGTGACTAGGGCTTAACAGAATCTTCCTCCATTCTGTTTGAAGTTGATCTTTGTTTAACACTAGTTTGCCTAGTAATCTGATAATACAGCATGTCAACAATGTCAGTAGGCAAACTTGATTATGCATTAAAATGAACCCGATTGGTAAATTACATTGGATTGGGAGGAATTATAATTAAAGCCTAAATGTCTGTTGAGGGAGCCATAACTTTGCGCTTTCTTAGGTGTGTAACTCTTATAACTATGAGGAGTCTGGCAGCTGTCTATGGAGCTGTTAGAAGAGATACTGGCTTCTGTGGAGACGTGACATTCAAGCTAGAGTGTCTACACCCACCCGATAGGAATCTTGCTCCCTGGGATCTGAAACATTATCTAGGAAGAACAAAGAAAGTAGCTCATGGGTGGTTTTGTGAACTGCTGCAAAGACTCTCACAGAAGACTGAAATTCTCCTGTTAAGCTCTGGTCCCTGTTCTTTATCTTTATGAAGACACTGGTACCAAGAGATACCTGTGAAACTCTGGTGATTCTGGATATTTAGTTTCACTAACATGACCTAGTGAAACAAGGAACTAGAAAAACTTCATTTTTGCTGGGTCACTCTGTAAACTACAAAGTTCTGAGGCTCAGAACACATCAGGAATATCAAGAACGTTGTGCCCTAACCGCAAAATGTTTCAACAGTCACAAACAACCTAAAGATAATTTCAAGATAACTGCTCTGTTCCGCTTCTGCAAAATTGCTTACGCACATACCCTGGCACACCCAAAAGAACTGAGCTATAAATTCCAACAGCTATTTGAGTGCGGGGCTGCACGATTTGGGTGGTGCTCTCCCCTGTGCAGCTGGCTAATAAACTCCTCTTAAACTGAACTCTGGTCTGAGTCTCTGATCTCACCTGGGAGAAAACATTGTAGCACTTGGAGGCCCTAGTGAGACCCCCATACTCTTCCGAGTTGTGTAAGAGATATATGGGATCAGATGGCCTCTCCGGGAGGCTGACCAACACCCTACTTGATCTCTAGGAGAGATGCCTCCTGAGACGTTCCAAAGCTCCCCGCATCTTGTAGGTATCAGACAGCGTCCTGATAGACACTGACCATCCCCCCAATTGGCATGAATTAAGGAATCCAGGATCCCCAGGTTAAGTCTGAATTGCTGTTCTTTGATGGGTTGAATGAGTGTTGGACGCAACTAAGATCATTCACCTGAGACCTTCCGAGACGTCAGAACAGTCATCTGATGGGTTAGAATTATTGTCTCATTATCTGTTTTTTATTCTACGTTCTTGTCTGTCTCTGCTATCTGTACTTGTATTCGAAAAATGGGAAATGGACCTACCTCTCAGAAGACCCCCCCCAGGTTGCCTCCTTAAATATTTCCAGGACGCTTTCCCTGATGCTGGGGCGTATGGAGTCCTCTCGTCAACGGGGACCATCCAGACTCTCTGTGAATTGCATGTTTGATGTAGGTTGGCTGCACGTGGGGACCTTTGACATCCTCACTGTTAGGGCCATCTGGAAGGTCGTCAGAGGAAGCTCTGGCCACCCCAACCAATTTCCCTATATAGACCGCTGGTTAAGTCTGGCCAAGAACCCTCTCCCATGGTTAAAGACTTGTGCTCTTAAATGGGGATGTGGAATACTTCTGGCTTGCCCAGTCTCGGATAAATCTCAGCAGAAGCCAGACAGGTCTTCCCTGTCTCCACCGCTCCCCCTGAGGAAGTTGACTTTCCTCCACCATATAATCCTGGGTGCCAACCTCAACCCGAGCCCCTTCAGGAGGAGACCATCTCCTCTACTGTTCTTTCACCCCCACACATGTGGAGTGGTTCGGAATATAATCAGCTGATGCTCCTGTTCTTCCCCTGAGGGAAGCTCCCCCTGTCAACAACACAGGGTGGCCCTTCTTAGTATATGTCCCCTTCTCCACTAGTGACTTATATAATTGGAAAACCCAGAATCCCCTGTTTTCAGAGAAACCCCAAGCCCTGATCAACCTAGTAGAATCCATTTTGCAAACACATAAGCCCACATGGGAAGATTGCCAACCACTGTTAAACATGCTATTTACTTCTGAAGAAAGAGAAAGAATTAAATTATAAGGTAGAAAAGCAGTGTTGGGACCAGGAGGGGATCTTTAGAAATCTTTGGAGGAAAATCAGGACCGAATTGAGGAAGCCGGACTGGACCTGATTGGGACCCAAATGCTAGTGGGGGAAGGAGATCCCTGGACACTTTTCACTAGTGTCTGTTATTGGGGCTAAAGGCTGCAGCCCAAAAGCCAACAAACCTATGGAAGGTTTCTGAAATTGTTCAAGACGCCCAGGAATCACCTGCAGCTTTCCTGGAGTATCTCTGTGAGGCATACTGGGTATATACTCCTATTGATCCAGATCCCCCAGAAAACAGCTGGGCAATAAATCTGGCTTTTGCAACTCAGTCGGCCCCTGATACCTGGTGCAAACTCTAGAAACTGGAAGGGTTTGAAGGTATGAACCAGTCTCAGTTAGTCAGCATTGCTCAAAAGGTATTCGATACTCGGGACTCAGTGGAAGAAAAACAAAACAGAAAATTGACAAAAGTAATAGCAGCAGCACTTAGAGAAATAAACGATCCCCCTCAGGGACTTCCCTGAAGAGGAAATATATGAAAAACCTGGAGGAAGAGAAAGGTCTAGGACCTCCTTGGGAAAAAAAGACAATGTGCCTACTGCAAAGAGTAAGGTCACTGGAAAAATGAATGCCCAAAGAAGCCAGGAAAACCTAGCCACAGGTCTTAAATCTTGAAGATGGGGCCATGGCTCTTTTTTACTGAACCCCTGGGAGCCAATGGTTACTGCAAAAATCAGGGGAAAGAGGTAAACTTCTTAGTAGATATCGGGGCCACCCATTCAGTTCTGACAGAGCCTCTCAGACCTATCACCCACCATAAAATTCCTGTACAAGGTGCTGCTGGGGACACTGTCCACTACTCATGGACCACACAATGAACAGTCAATTTAGGCAAGGAACTGTTTTTCATTCCTGTTTGATTATGCTGGAATGTCCCTATCCACTGATGGGTCAGGACCTATTGCAAAAACACCAAGCCACAACTCCTTCCAGGGGAAGGGAGCCACCCTAACCCTTGGAAGTCCTCAAGGAAAAGAAACAGAACTACAATTGCTCTTAACATGTCCCCTCTCTGAGGAATACCTTTTATAGGAGCCCACCATCCCAGAGAGAACACTAGAGAACTCCAGCCTTCTCCAGCAGCTTCAGGAGGCCTACCTGACAGTCTGGGCCAAAACAAACCCCCAGGACTGGCAGCACATCAGCCTCTGGTAATTGTACAGCTCCTCTTGTCGGCCACCTCCATCGTGGTAAGGCAATACCCAATGAGTTGGGTGGCCAGGGAGGGAATAGCAATTCACATCCGACGCCTCAAGCAGGCTGGAATCCTGGTACCCTGTCAATCTTCCTGGAACACCCCACTCTTGCTGGTATTAAAAGCTGGGACTAAAGATTACAGGCCAGTTCAGGACCTCCAAGAAGTCAATAAGCAGGTGGAGACCATACATCCAACAGTTCCCAACCCTACATCCTACTCAGCCTACTTCCCCCGAGCCACCGAATTTACACGGTACTGGACTTAAAGGATTTTTTTCTTCAGCATTCCTCTTGCTCCAGTCAGCTAGCCCATCTTCGCATTCAAATGGGTTGATCAGACAGAGGGGTTCTCTGGTCAGCTCGCTTGGACCAAACTTCCCCAGGGTTTCAAAAACTCCCCCACCCTGTTCGATGAGGCTTTCAGTGCCAACCTGATGAGCTTCTGGCAGGCCCACCAAGACTGCACCCTCCTTCAATATGTTGATGACCTGTTGCTTGTGGCGGCCACCGAGGAATGCTGTCTCCAGGCCACCCGAGATCTACTCGACTGCCTCCAGACATTAAGCTACTGAGTATCAGCCAAGAAGGCCCAGTTCTGATGTCCCAAGGTAACATACCTGGGGTACCAGATTGAGGAAGGAAGATGGACTCTATCCTCCGACCGTGTAGAGCCATCCTCCAGATTTCACATCCCTACAGCTAAAAGGCAAGTAAAGAATTTCTGGGGGCAATGGGATACTGCCGATTATGGATCCAGGGATTTGCAGAGCTGGCAAAGCCACTCTATGCTTGTACTTGTGGAACAGAGGCCCTGAAATGGACAGAGCTAGAGCACAAAGCCTTTGAAAACCTCAAAAAGGCTTTAACTTTGGCCCTGGCCCTTGCCTTACCTGACGTCCTAAAACCTTTTCAGCTTTTTATATATGAGGTCCAGGGAATTGCCAAGAGAGTGCTGGTTCAGCTCCTAGGGCCCTGAAAGTGGCCAATGGCCTATTTGTCCAAAAGGTTACACCCCATAGCAGTGGGATGGCCTGGATGTCTCAGAACGGTTGTTGCTACAGCTGTTTTGGTCAATGAGGTCGATAAGCTCACTCTAGGACAAGAACTGACTGTCACCGCCCCACACGCTGTAGAGGCCCTCCTGTGAGGGACCCCTGAAAGATGGATGTAAAATGCTTGTGTAACTCAGTTTCAGGCCCTACTTTTGGGCCAGCCCTGCATTAAATTTTAGAAAATAGTCACCATCAACTCAGCAAGCCTGTTCCTGGATGATGATCCAACCATTCCAGTCCACAACTGCAATGAGGTAATGAGTACATTACAAGCTACCCGGCCAGACCTGAAGGACATGGCACTGCCTGAGGCTAATAAAGTCCTGTACACCAATGGAAGCAGTTATGTGCTGGATGGTATAAGGTATGCAGGGGCTGCAGTAGTAACTCTTGACAAAGTTATCTGGTTGTAGGCACTAAGTCGAGGAACTTCTGCCCAGCGGGTTGAACTGATAGCTCTAATACAAGCCTTAAGATGGCGAAAGGAAAAGCAAGTTTCCATTTACACAGACAGCAGATACGCATTTGCCACCGCACACATAATGGTGTTATCTACCAGGAGAGGAGACTCCTCACAACAGCAGGAAAAGATATTAAAAATAAAGAAGAAATTTGAGCTTTGTAAGAAGCTGTCCACCTTCTGGCAGAGGTGGCCATAATTCATTGCAAAGGGCACCAAAAAAGAAGCTCCAAGGAGGCAAGGGGAAACAGAGCAGCGGACCAAGAGTCACGAGAGGCAGCCATAAAACCAGTGGGGCCACTCCAGGTACTAGCTGCTTTCCCTCTACCAAATCTGCCAAAAGCTCCAGATTATACTGAGGAGGAAAAGCTAATGGCAGATAGAAAAGCAGCCACTGAGACCACTGCAGTTACCAGACAATAAAATCATTGTCCCAGAAGCCCTCGGCAGGACTCTGGTCTCCCAGACATACCAGGCTTCTCATATCGGAATATCTAAATTGACTGAATTGCTCTGAAACATGTATTACATACCACATCTAGACCAGATCACCCACAGCACAGTGGAAAGATGTCAGGCATGCGCCCAGGTAAATGCCATAAAGGAAAAACGGACGCCTATAGGGTTCAGGCTACGAGGAACTATGCCGAGTGAACACTGGGAAGTAGACTTTACAGAGGTAAAACTCCCTTATGCAGGATACCAATACCTTATAGTATTTATAGATACTTTCTCTGGGTGAGTAGAAGCCTTCCCCACCAGATCCGAGAGTGCAACAGTGGTTCTCCAAAAACTGCTTCATGAAATTGTCCCAAGGTGTGGACTACCCTCAGTAATATACTCAGACATTGGTCCAGCTTTTGTTCCTAAATTATCCCAGAATCTGGCCAAAATATCAAATATAAATTGGAAATTACACTGGGCCTACCGACCGCAACATTCGGGGCAGGTAGAGCATATGAATCGGACCCTAAAAGCATATGAATTGGACCAAATTTATCTTAGAAATCGGTGAAAATTGGACAGCCCTACTTCCCTTAGCTCTTTTGAGAGCAAGATGTACTCCTTACTAGGAGAGAATAACCCCTTTTAAAATTATGTTTGGAAGGCCACAGCCACTCCTTCCTATATTGAGGGAGGAAATGAAAACCAAAATCAATAGCGCCTCCTTTCTCAAGTATTTGCAGGAATTATAGGTCATCCAAGAAGCCATGCGAAAGACAGTGCAGGGAGACTTTCCACTCCCCTCCGGTGAGCCAGTACATCCATTCTAGCCAGGAGACTCCGTGTGGATAAAGAAGTACACCACTCAAGGACTGATCCCCGCTTGGACTGGACCACACACCTGTTAGGCTGGCCCAGAAGGACAAAATGGCGGTCCAGAAGGACAAAATGACGGCCATACCCGGGAAAAAGGAAGCTGACGAAACCACACCTGGAATCACAGGACCAATCCCCAATCGCAACATATGAAGCCCGCGAAATTCTTTTGCTTAAAGATCGCGCTTCCCTTTGTTTGGGCGCGACTTCCCCGGCCCTCGTGCTGCGGACCGGAGAACCTCGCCCGGGTGTGCAAACCCCAATAAAGCCCTGGCTATTCGACTTTTTGTCTAATTGACTTTCTTTCCTCACGGAGCTCAGAAAAAACCTTTCATTTTAGTGCCGAAACCCGGGAGGAGTTGATATCTGCCAGAAGACCGCTCCTCTTCCCGCTCCACGAGATCTCTTGGCCATTCCTCCCGACCGAACTATGAACTAGGGTAAGTGCTACCACCCTAATTTTAATTTTGATCCCTATGCTCCGAATCCGGCTCTCCTGAATACTGATCGAGAGACTGCTCTTGCAGAAAATCGCAGCGCTGTGGCAGGGGAGTTTTGTCTTTTTTTGGAGAGGCTGCTCTCCGTCGGGGTCTGAGGATAGGAAGCTGTTCCTACACTCAGATTCCCATTCTTCTGACCCGCACAGCAGGTAACGTTACAGGGACGCCTCTTTCTCTACCTGCTGCTCCGTGGGGATCAAAATGGGAGGGCAGAAACCCAAACCAGATCCTAAAACACCCTTAGGGTGCCTGATACAGAATGTGGTTGCAATCGATCCCACCCTTAAGCGAAAATGGTTGCTTTTTTTGTCCACTAAGGTGTGGCCACTATACCAATTCGATAAATGCTGGCCCCCAGAAGGCACTTTTGATTTTGCTACTCTAACGGACTTAGACAAATTTTGCAGACGGATCGGCAAATGGCCAGAGATCCCATACATTCAGGGCTTCTGGGCTCTGCGCTCCCGCCCAGATCTTTGCGCTCAATGTGCCACGGCCCAAGTTCTACTTGTTGGCACTTTGGGACTTGGAGATTTGGGCACCACCGCATTCCCCGCGTCTGCCGCGGGGCTTGCCTCCGCCTCCTCTAACTCTGTAGGGGGCCCTGCCTCTCCTCCTCCTCCCCCCTCCCCCTATCGGCCCCAGCCCAGCCCTCCTACACCTGAGGAAAATCTTTCCTTCCCTATCAGCTCTCACACTCGCTCCCGCTCCCTCCGGAGTTCCAAACCCCCTGATCCCGCATCTGCCCCCTCCGGGAGGTGGCGGGGACAAAAGGTGTAGTCCGAGTCCACGTCCCCTTCTCCCTGACTGACCTCTCTTCCATAGAGAAACGCTTGGGCTCCTTCTCTGCCAACCCAACTAACTTTATCAAGGAATTTCAATACCTAGCGCAAGCCTATGATTTAACCTGGCATGACCTGCATATTATCTTTACCTCCACTATAACTCCTGATGAACATGACCATGTTCGAACTGCCGCCAGGACTTACGCAGACCAAACACACGCCACCAACCCCCTCATGTCCGTGGGGGCTGAGCTGTCCCGGAGGCGGAGCCAGACTGGAGCTACCAGGTAGGACAGGCGGGCCGAAGGCGCCGCGACCAGATGGTCGAATGCCTCACAGCGGGGCTGAATCGGTCAGCGCAAAAGGCAGTCAGTTATGATAAACTCAGGGAAGTGACCCAGGGACCGGGAGAGAATCCAGCTTTGTTCCTTAACAGGCTAACGGAGGCCATGTTGCTTCATACCTGCTTAGACCCAACATCTAATGCTGGGGCGACTGTTCTGGCTACTCATTTTATCTCCCAGTCAGCCCCAGACATCCGAAAAAAACTGAAAAAGGCCAAGGATGGTTCCCAAACCCCCATCTGGGATCTGGCGAATATGGCATTTAAGTTTTTTAATAATCGGGAAGCAGAGGCTGAAGCCGCCCGCCAGGCGCGCTTACAGCAAAAGGCAGCCCTGCAGACCCAGGCTATGCTGGCGGCCCTGCGGCCGGTGGTGATGGGGGCAAAGCCTAAAACTGGAATGACGAGCACCCCACCTGGGGCCTGTTTCAAATGTGGCAAGGGGGGAAACTGGGCTCGAGCGTGTCCCCAGCCCCGACCTCCAAGGAGGCCCTGCCCAGACTGCCGGCAGCTCGGCCACTGGAAGGATGCTTGTCCCCTTAAGAGCTGGTCCTCGGCGCCTCCACGCGGAGAATTAGCTCAAGGTGCGAACTCGCCTCTGGCCACATCGGAGCTGATTGGGCTTCTGAATGACGCCGCCCACCCGGACTCGTCTACCCCCGTCACCCTCAAAAAGCCCAGGGTAGCCTTGCAGGTAGCGGTTCCTTCCCAGATCTCGGTCATGGGGGTAGACGGGACCCCATCTTGCCCCCGACGGACCCCTCCACTTAACTGTAGCCTGGATGGGTTCCCCTTTTCCCATTCCTTTCTTGTCATACCTTCCTGCCCTGTTCCGCTCTTAGGAAGGGATGTCCTACAAATATTAGGTGCCACTCTCCAGCTCACTCAGGGTCACCCTCTTCCTTCTCCTTTCATCCTCCTCCTTTTAGAAGACTCAACTCCCCTTCCAGACCCGCCTATATCCCCCTCCCTTGTTAACCCTCAAGTGTGGGGCACCTCTACTCCCAACGATAGCTTCCCACCATACCCCTGTCATTGTCCGCCTTAAGCAGCCTGATGTCTTCCCCTCCATACCCCAGTTCCCCATCTCTCAAACGAACCTGAGAGGATTAAAGCCTATTATTTCTCGCCTCCTAGACAGGAAACTTCTTGCCCCTACCAACTCACCATGCAATACCCCTATCCTCCCAGTCAAGAAACCGACTGGAGTCTATCGTCTGGTCCAAGATCTCAGACTTATCATTGAGGCAATCGTCCCTATCCACCTGGTGGTCCCCAACCCCTATACTATCCTCTCCCAATCCTGGGGCACATGGCATGCCATGCGCCTTCTCCATAAACAACCTAAAGAATACTGTAACTGGTGGCCTGACAAATATGGGGGATGCCCGTACTACAAGTGCAAATATATGGAATGGGCAAAGGACCAGTTATGGCAATATGTTATACCGGACCCCTGGGACCAGGCCTGGGAAAGGGGGCTTAAGGGAAAGCTTTATGGGGCAATCTGGCATGCAAGCCCCTCAGGGGACATATTCATCTACCAAACCTACTCCCCTGACCCCCGAGCTGTCGGATTTCACCGACCTGGCTAACAACATACTCACCCAGGAGGAATTCTTAGACAGCAATATAGCCCTAAAAAAGTCCAAAAACCCTTTCTCCTGGCTTAACCTCATCCGTCAGGGCATTCAGCTTCTCAACATTTCAGATATAGGAAATATAACTGACTGCTTCTTATGTGCCTTTCTCGATCGCTCCCCAATTGCAGCAGTCCCTATACCCACCCCTCTTATTGTCTCAAAGTCCCCAATATCCTTTACCATGAAAGAAGTGCCACTCTTCCGGGACTTGATGGGCGACCACGAGGTATGTTACGCTGCCACAAGTTCCTCCTCCTGCAACCAGACTGTGCAAGTCTCGAGAACCACCACCAGCCCTCCAGGTACATTTT